>OY755041.1:102657259-103243259 GCA_963576565.1 Aspidapion aeneum
GTGTGGTTTTTTCGGAACTCTTTGGCTCCACGATAATGCAACTCAGTGCTTTAGTTGATAAACTGTATAGTTTTTTAAATATGAATTTTCCAAATTTCGCCATTTTGGTCTTATGGAATTCTCTACCGTAAAATTCGCTAAATGACGTTTTTCGAATCTTAACTTAGGGTGTGGTTTTTTTCGCATCTCTATTGCCCCACCATGCGCGGATCGCCCAGATCCATCATTTTTTCACATAAAGTAAAATATTGTTCTCAGGAAACAGTTCCTAAAATTTTTTTGACTTGTAGGCTTTGTAACCCTGTCTTGTTAAAATGTTTCGAATTATTCTGGGAGGAATATCATCAGTTATATCTTTAGCAATGGCTGAACTTGAACAAGGAGGGAGTACTTCAGTCACAGCACAATCGGCAATTTCTCGCTGTTACCTTTGTTCCGATATGGGTCCTGGAACCTCTTTCACGTCTTAATTGCCGCTACATTTTCTGCAGAGCTTAACGCACCCAAATTTATCAAAATGGTTAATTATGTTCAAAATGGTAGTTTTGTTCTTCATACTTAGCAAGCTACATAGCACAATCACGTATTTAGCACGTAAAAAAGGCGTGAGAAAAAAAACGTTGATTTTAAAAACTGCTAAAAAAAACATTTATTTCATATATGAAAACAAGCTAATAGGTCATTCATTACCGTTATAAAAAATAACGTTGCTAAAAACTGCGTTGTAATAACGCCATTATCAAATTAAAACAGCAATGTTTTTACGTTAGTTTCAAGTGATTTTTATCAACGTTAAAATCACATTAGATTTACGCCTTTTTTACACGAATTTTAAAACGCGACTTGTATGGCTTTCATACCGAATATTTTTGAGATTTTACTAGTAGCAGCAGAATGAAATCTATCAGGCAGTGCTTTGGCCTCTAAACTCCAAAAACCTGTTAAGGAACTGATCCCTGATCCTTCACGATCACGACGCATCTGTTATGAACCTGATAAAGACACATTAATATTCTGTGAAAGTGTTTACTGTTAAAAATCTTGTTTAGCTTTTAAAAAGAAACATAATGTATATAGATAGATATATAGATATTTTGGCTTACCTCTTTAAAATTTTCTTGAAATGTTGTAGTCTTAAACTAGTGAACTTTTATAACTTCCTTTTGCGTCTCTTTTAAGTGAAAAATGTTTTATTAAAAAAACGTTACCAAAAAAGACGCAGAAAGTTAGTAGGTTTGAGAAGTCTTAATCTAGTGGCGTTTTAGAACATGTTGTGGAGGACTTTTCAAGTGTAAATTTGGTACATGAAAATAATGAGGGTAAAAAACACGTTATATACACAGCACCAGAAACTTCAGCAAGAAGTACATTTTTATAGCTTGATTTCTCCTTGTTTTTATCTTTAAGCACGTAGATTTAACAAAATAAATATTACATGGTAGGCGGTTGTTTTCAAGTAAAAAAAAACTTTATTATTTTTGTTCACGTTAATTTAACGTTAATGTGGTTTTTGTGTATGTGGGAATAAACAAATTTATTACATCCCAAGAGCAGTTTCCTGCCAAATACCATTTTAACCTCTTCTTCGATAGTAAATTTTAACGCTGGATTAATGCCCGAGAAAGAAATTAGCAAGGTTTATAAAAACGCAATTCTTACCTCCTGCTCGCTTCGCAGTTTTATAAGAAAAGAGAATCTCGATCCCATAACGCGATCTCGTTGGATCTCCCCTGATAACCCTAGTCAGCTTCTGTCTACCTGCCTATAATTTCCCATTTGGTTTTCCCCCTCTTCTTTAACTTTTAGTTGACGGACCGTCGCGATTTACACCCGCGAGACACACCCTTATATTTTTATCTAAACATCTGCTAAGTTAGTTTCTAAGCAGAATCTTCATGGGCAGTATAGCTTTTAATCTAACGGTTTAATTTATTGTGATGTTCTAGATATAAAGTTTCATCCTAGTGACTAACAGTCTGGATGTATCTTGACAAATAGGCTTTTAATCCTTCATAAGGGTCACTAAAACTAGATACTAAAATTACCTCTTTAGTAATGTTAATGCTATCAAACAACTTCTTGTAATCTATAAATAATAAATTAACCTATTAACCTTTCTTCAGGGAGAACGATTCGCTAGGCCCCGGAGACCCCGGTGGGGGGAGCAGCGCAAGCGGGAGCAGCATAGGGGGCCCCCTGATGACCAGCGTGCTAACCAATGGTACCGCAGGGGGCCCGGGGGGACAAGCGGCGACCGCGACACGCAACGGTACCATCTCATCGGCGGCGAGTGACATCTCGCAAAGCACCAATTCGAGCGGGAGCTTGATGAACTCCAGTACCCCCGGGCCTGGGATGGGAGGAAACAGTGTTTTTGGACCTAGGTAAGGTTTGGTTTGCATTTTTTAAAAATACTCTCGAGAGTTGCTCTCGGGTGTATTTTACTTAAATAATCAGATTTTGGAGAGTAACTGTGGAGCGCGAGTGGATACCTGCTCGTCATGAAACAGATTCAATTTTATGTCGGAGAACCTTTTTCGAACTTCTAATCATCTTTGAATTAACAGAAGTCATGAATTAATAGAAGCAGAGATGGAGCCACTACTTTGCAGTCAAAACTAGAGGCCCTCGATAAATTTTTACAGTTATTTACACCAGAGGTGGGCAACTTTCTTTAACAGCTTGTTAGGAAATTTTGTGAAAGTTGAAGACAATAACATTTTCTACAAAAACGCTGTTGTACTGTAATATTGCGTACCAAACGAATTTATTTCAGCGCCATCTGCCCCTCGATATGGTAAAGCTCGCCGGTGGCTCCTCTATATGGGTTATTTACTCAATGCTAATAGCCTACAAAATCGAATATTACTTAGTTATCTGGGGAGAAGCCTTGCTGAGACACGAACCCTGAAGTGTTAGCAGTACACCCTTTTCTTATGTATTTCCATAGTATATGCCAAACAAACCGAAATTATTCAGTTTTATGTAATTTTCTCAAAAGGGAAGCATTTTACAGAAGGTGTGTATTCAACTTTACTATAAAAAATTAAATTCTTGATGTTTCTCCTTATTTTTTAAGATTACGACAGAAAGGTTAGTTTTTTTTTCAGTTTTCAAAAAAACTAGGTATTTTAGAGAAAAATGTTTAAACACATTTTTTGGAGAAAATAAAATGTTCTTTCAAAATTTTTTATTTGTTTTATTTAATTTTCTTAAAAACTAAAAAAATCTTGTTTAACTCTGTATTGTTAAAAACTAAATTTTCTTTAAAATAGAGTAAAACAAGATTTTTGAGAAAGCTTAGATTTAGGAAAATCAAATAAAACAAATAAAAGATTAGAATAAAAGAAATAATTAGAAAAAATAACCTCAATATGCGGACGCCCCTGGGCTGTTAATAATAGCTTAAACACAACTTTGTGATACGCAGCTTAAAAGAACATTTTATGTTTTCTAAAAAAACTATTATAACATTTTTCCCTAAAATGCTTAATTTTTTTGAAAACTGAATAAAACCTAAAAAACATGATATTTTTCGTGATCCTAAAAAAATAACCCAAATTTATGGATGCCAATTAAGTGCTAACCGTGGACTTAGGTGATACATCGTTTAAAAGATAATTTAATTTTCTACAATAAAGTTGATTACACACTTTCTGTAAAATGCTTACCTTTTGAGAAAATGACATAAAACTGAATAATTTAGGTTTATTTTTCATATACTACTGAAATACATAGTAAACGGGTGTACTTCTAACACTAAAAGCACGACTACACAACCTTTTGCAAGCTAAATTCTATAATGACTGGACTATGTGTCCAGAGAAAGAACACAGGCAAAGAAAGCTTTGTCTAGCTATGTCCTAAAATCGGTTTACATGTAAAACTAGATTCATCAAAACGAGAGGCAATATGACTTGCCCACCTCTGGGGAAACATATCCGTCAAATGCATCCAGGGCCTCTAGTCAATACTAAGAATGGTTAGAGACCCTGAAAGTATGATATATTTTAAAGAAATATTTCTTCAAAATATGGCATACATACAGAGTCTCTAAGAAGAGTTAGTCAGTAGTGACGTTTTTGATTTTTTTCAGTTATTTGGACACCGACTTTTCGATCGACTTTCCCACGACCACATGGCCAGATCTCGAGGCCAATTGGCCAGAGGCCGCTCGGCCAGATTCACGTCAAAGCATCACGCCTGTATCCACACCTACCTCAAGGTAAGTTTGGAGTCTTTGTAAGTTGACATATTTATCCAAATCATACACTGAAGTTTTTTTGAATTTTTACTGAAACAAGGGACTTTTTAGTACTTTCTACAATCTAGTCAGTAAGACTAATTAGCAATTTTGTTTTAACTTAATTTACTAGAAAAGTCAGATTTAAACTTAGGGTTCACTCAACAGTTCTCCCCGCTTTGTTTAGTCTGTAACTCACAATTGTGTTGTGTTTATAGCATTATTTTGTTTTATGTAATTCACTTAGTTTACTAGCTCAAACGGCTTCACTCTTTTTAGTCTTCGAACTAGCATAGTACTGTCTAGAAGCTGAATTGCTTCCACATTCACATGCCTATGGAGTCTATCTTCATGGCTTTTTGCGTACTTTTTTATAGTCTCTGCTACAGTTTAGATTTTTAGATCTCGATGAAGGTCACTATTTCGAACGTACCAAGGTGCATTCACAATGTTTTTTAAAACTTTATTTTGAAATCTCTGTAAAACTAGAATGTTACTCTCTTTAGCACAACCCCATAGTTGAATACCATATGTCCATACTGTTTTCAGTATTTGTCTATAAAGCAGTAACTTATTATGAATTGTTAAATTGGACTTCCTTCCAATTAGCCAGTTCATTTTTCTATACCTTATCTCGTTCTTTTTTTTTTCTTAACATGTGCTTTCCAGCGCAATTTGGCATCAAGTGTTATACCGAGATATTTTGCCTGATTTGAGTTTGGTACGGGTATGTTGTTAATTGTTATTTGTGTGTGATTTATATTTTTGTATGTAAAATCAACATGAATTGATTTGGTTTCATTTAATTTTATTCGCCACTTTGTGGTCCAACTGTGAACTTCGGTGACTGCATCCTGAAGTTTTTCTATGCATTTGTCAATAGATTTTTCTACCGTCAATAAACCAGTATCATCGGCAAATGTTGCTAAGTGACTTTCTGGCTTTGGGATATCGCAAGTGAATAATAAGTATAGATAGGGGCCTAGTACGCTACCCTAGGGCACGCCTACTTGAATTTTTTTTAAATTTGAGTATGAGTCTTCCTGTTTTACTCTAAAATGTCTATCAGATATGTATGATTCCAAAATATCCGAGTATTGTTTTGGCAGAAACTGTTTTAGTTTAAAATTAAGGCCTTCATGCCACACTTTGTCAAATGCTTGTGCTACATCTACAAAAACTGCACACTTTTTAGTACTAATGGATAAAAAATTTGGAATGTTTGCATAATGCATTGGAAGCCATTCTGTGTATTCTGTGATAAACACTTTTGCCCATTTAGGCCTCCCAGCCAACCCTCCTACAGCAACGCTCCCACGGCAGTGGCCCAAAGCCCTATGGGCGCCCATTTCTCGGCCCAGCCCAGCCCCAGCCTGCTGAACCATCAGCCCGGCTCTCAGCAAAGTCAGAGCAGTTTCAATTCGTGGATGGAAACAGACTTTAGCGATCAGTTCGAACAAGAGAACAAGGATACCAAAGAAAATGTTCAACAAAGCGTCGAGGCACCTAGTTTGAGCGATTCGCATAGGTAAGTACTAAGCAGGGTTCTTTGGTGACGTCATATCAGGGGCTAACTTTAGGGCCATGCAAATAGCCCGAGAAGTAGAATAAGTCATTTTTTTTCTATTTTTGGAACACCCTGAACATTAGACCTCCCAAAAGTCCCCATTTTGGATCACCCTTCACAATTAATATCATTTTTGACAGACTAAGAAGTCTCCTAACCACGGCCAGCACAACCAGCATGGCAGCGAGTCAATCAACGCAAGAGACCTCTAGTGGCGGTAACGACAACAGAGATCGCATCCTCAAAGCCCTCCTCAACCAGCAAGACGAAGACCAGGGAGGACACGGAGGAGGACCCAGCAGAGGCGACCCAATCATGAGCCGAGGCGCTTTGATCCCTAACGTCGAGACACAAAACAAAACTGGGGGAATCGGGAATAATATGCTTAGACAGGTATGTTTAAATATTTAGGCTACTTGTCGTTCTGAGGAAAAGACAAGAGAGAGTATTTCTTGCAAATTTATACAATTGCATGCGAATGAAAAGCTTTTCGCCAGTTTGGAGATTGAATATAATGTCAGAGAGCTAATCTCGAACTTCCAATCGTTTTAGAATTACGACAGTGTTACTCAGAAGTCATATACTTAGTTTTCTTGCGATTTATTTCATGTAGAATTATACCCTTAGTTACCCAACAAGTGCAAAAAACTGCACGTTACTAACACTTTTTACTTGCGTTGCGTAAAAACATTCTAGCTTGATTATTATTTATTTACACTTTAACATCAGTACCTTTTCTGTGTTTTGTTGTATGCTCCTATGAACCATGTGCAGAAATGGTTATTTTACAGGTGCGCAAAGTCGAACGACGCGAAAAAAACAACTTAAAAAAAACATCTCTTTAAATTTTCAAATCATTTGTTTAAATACCAAAACATACCGCGTAGCCAGCCTTCTATCTAGGGGTAGGATTTTTGTATGGGCCATAAGGATTGCATGGGAGAACAGACCAACGTTGCCAGTTTAGCGGAAATATTTGTATAATCCGCTACTTGGTTCGCGAAAGGTCAACTTTTCAGTTTTATGTGTGCATTCATCAAACGAGGTAATAAACAACCAGAATAAAACCTTAATATTCTGCTTATTCCTAAATGTAAATAATTCACTTACTTTTACAAACTAACAGAATTTTAAAGTGGTATTCTTGTTATTAATTTTCGTTTCACCTTCACTAAAGTCAATTTTTTTACACCACAGTTTACCAATCTATTGGTAAGCTAACTATTATTTAATTTTTTTTTTAATGCTTTTTAGTCTAACCCTAACACAGGTAATGGTAGACCACAGTGAACGCAGCGTGGTTATAGGACGCGGGAGGGTGGATATATTAATATATCCAAATTTGTCAACATACAGGGACTCTAGTCGAGACTTTAGGGGAGCGGCAGAGGTGGTATTAAGCCTCAAAAGTAGTTCCGCGGAGCTCATTTAGTACTTTTTCAAGACAACTTATTATGAGTAGTAATGCCTTTTAAACTAAAAACGAAAATTTTCAGAAAATATTGAAGTAATGTTACTTTAAATGCTCGCAGGCGACATGCGCCACAGGCAAAAATGTTTTAAATACAAAAACATTTTTCAACAAAAATCGATACAACAAAAAAGTTGATAGTAAAGTTGATAGTTTTAAGGTAAAATTGATTAAATAATACTTTTAACTAACCCTTTTTTTTTAACCAAAATCTAATGCCGACCTAAAACTTGTGTATTATCATATTGGGTTAAAATCGTTTGAGGTGTTCTTGAGTTATCGTGTATTGACAGTCAATTTATTTTATTATCCGATCTAGGTGTTTTAGGAACTAAATAACTCACATTCAATAAAATTTTAAAAATAAAATGTTTACGTTTTTAATAGTCCACTTCTTGTATGGTCAAGTCAAATAAAAATTCTCGCCCTAAAAAAATGTTTCAGATTGTCCGCCCCTTGACGTAATTTATCAAGGTTACCTTTGAGAACGCTGCAAAGCTTTTTGCGGGACTTGGGCGTATCGCGGTCTCTTTTTAATAAATGCTATACTCTATCTGTTTTATCCTCTTTTGGAAATTTATACCCCTAGATGTGAACTTGTTCACGCGGTATAAAAACCTTGTATAAATTAAATGCGTGCCCAAAGTAAACCACTGCGCACCCGAAAGCGTTCGAAAGTGATTACTTTGCGCATAATAGTAGAAAAATTAACGTTGCATCTCCCCTTCCTAAAAATATTAAACAGATTTGCCAAAAATAGAAATGGGATAATGTCCGTAACGTAATAAATCAAAACATTACTTACTTAAATAGGTTTTAGCCCAAAAAGGCAGTTGCCTGCAATTTCGACACGTGCAATATTAAATAAATTGTACAGCCGCCACAGCGTAATGCTTGTTTAACCAAATTTTAAGTCAGAACAAGCAAAATGAACAATGCAAGTACATACATATTTACAAAATAAAACTTTAAAAAATCATTTTCAATCTTATTTAATAACAGACCCACAAGGAAAATACTCTGCCAATAAATGGGCACCTAAGCTCACACTAGGTACTACAGTTATAGTGTAAGTGTGAGCTAATATAACTAAAAACTCAAAGTCGAGATCCTTAAGACAGACCGTAATATTGCCTGTGTACTTTTCGACGCTGAATCCAAATATGGCGTCACAAAAGTCCCTAGACGTCTGACATTTTCCCCAGAGGATCAATTTATATAAAATCAACGAAAAAAAGGAGACTTTTTGGTATATTTATTTTACCGATCAATGGAATGAAGGATCCCAAATTTTAAAACTTGTGGAACATTAATTTTTGAAAATTTGGCTCAAAAATTTACAAAAATAAATTTAGATATCTTGGGAACTATTTTATATCAATGTGATTTTTGGAAAAAAATTAATTCAAAATAAAAAAATATTTATACCTTAAAAGTTATATTAAATTCCTTTTAAATAAGCAATTTATCTCAAACCTGGTGCAATTAGTTCTAGAGATATGTTTCTATATCTGAAATTATTTTAGCACACGTTTATTTTAAGCCTAGTTTTCAGCTTTCTATTTTCAAAAATTAATTAAAAAAACAACTACTGATCAGAAAACTTCGAAAAGATTTCTGCCAAATATGTTTTTTTTCATTGATTTATACAGAGTGTCCCAAAAATAAACGTCAATATTTTAACCACGTTTTCTATGGCTCAAAATAGAGATAAAAGTTCATCTATTTTTTATTTAACTAAAAACGTTTCAGTAATAATGAATCTATAAAGAACTGAATGCAGGCAGGATTGGCAATGCAATCATATAATTTGTAAAACAATGGTTAAAACAAAATCAGATTTTGTGAGAACCACTTCACCGATTTTATTATTTTGTAACTTGGTAAGTGTAAGAAAAGTACTGCTTTTATACAAATTAAAAAGAAAACGTGCCTCTTTTAAGGGTCATGTATGATTCTGTCTAACATCTCAAATTTTAAGATCGCTGCAAATTTCGATTATATTCTTTAAAGAGCTATCAATTCTCACCATGTTTTTTTTTCATTTCACTAAGATCGGTTTAGTAATAATGAGTTTATAAGGAAATTAATGCAGACAGGATTGGCGAATGCAATCGTATAATCTGTAAAACAATGGCTGAAACAAAAATAGATTTGTTGAGAACTACCACACCGATTTTACTAGTTTATACCTAATTGTCCGGGGAAAAAGTAGTGCTTTTTTATAAATTAAAAAAAAATATTTTCAGAAAATAAGAATAAGCATGTCATTTTAAAGAATCAAGTATGATTCTGTCCGCCATCTTAAATTTTAAGATAGCGATAAATTTTGATCATGTTCTTTAAAAAGCAATCAATTCTCACCGGAATGTTTTTTATTTGATCCAAATCGGTTCAGTAGTAATGAATTTATATGGAAATAAATGCAGACGTGATTGGCAAAACAATCGTATAATGTTCAAAACAATGGTTGAAACAAAAATATTTTTTTTAGAACCCCAAGCCGATTTGGCTAATTCGTACTATGTTGTGCGTGGCAAGAATGTACCTTTTTTACTGATTTAAAAAAAGAATTCAAATATGTTCGCAACACAAGAATAAACGAGCATTTTTGAAGGGTACAATTTAATTTCGTGAGCCATCTTATCATCATATATTTATTCAAAACTCTAATTAATTATCTGCCAAGTGCTATTTGTCCCATTAAAATCGATGGTATAGTTCAAAACTTATAATTTAAAGAAAATTGACCGGTTTTTTTTGGTCCGCGTTATATAAAGAAATTCCAGACACTTAAAGACTTTTTAACCCCGGATTCGGATTCAGTGTCGAAAATTCGTAGGACTATCATGGTCTGTCTTACGGATATTTTTTTTTAGCTTACATCTTGCGTTACATTAATGTTTACAGAGGTAGTCATGCCGAACTTAATGGTCAATTTTAAGGAAGAATAGAGCGGAATTTATGACGCTATACAGCGTTCTACGCTAAATTTTTCTATAGAAGCCTTTATTCTCGGTTTAGGCAGCTGTTGCTTGCGCGATTATTTTTCAGATAAAAGTGCAAACATTTTTTCGATGGTAAATTGGGCAGCAGATGTTTATATAGACCCTCTTTCTTAAGATCTTTCAACAACTTTCTTATCTTAAAGAAGTCTATTGACAGAAATGTTTAAAAAGTGATAAATTAACAGTAAATAGTTTTTGCTTATTTTAGACAATTATTCTTATTATTTTTTTTTTGTAAATTCATCCATAAGTAAAACCAGAAACAAGTATACACTGTGTTTCACGTTAATCGAAACAGAGCCCTTTTTGGGTATTTAAAGTGCGAATTTGGAGAAACATTCACCCCTTCAAGGGGTATACTTTAACCCTATATTTTGAATAAGGAAAGTGAGTCTAGTGATCCCTTGTTTTGAAGCTCTCTTGAATATCTTTACAACCGTGTAAAAATTTCGAAAATCCATCGATTAATTTTTGAGATATTTACTTTCAAATTTTCAAATTTAACAGGGAATGATAAAATTAAATTAAATTATCAGTCCATGTTAAATTTGAAAGTTTGAAGGCAATTATCTCAAGAACTAATGGATAGATTTTTAAAATTTTTACACGGTTGTAAGGACATTCAAAAGGCCTTCAAAACAAGGTATCACTAGACCCACTTTTCCTATTCAAAATATAGGTAGTCTAACCCTTAAAGGGGGTTCGTGCCAAAAAAAAATTTAAGATTGTTAAAAAGTGTACCCCTCGCAAACAAAATCGACGTGTGCGAGCGTTTCTCCAAATTCGTACTCTAAATACCCAAAAAGGCCTCCGTATCAATGTTTGTAAAACACTCTGTATATACCACCTATAAATAAGTAAAATGCTAAGATATATATTTTTATTTTCTATAATATTAAATGTGAATTAATAATATATATTTTCCTAATATATTATACATAATTTGTTCTAAAATATAATGTATTGTTTTTAGCAGAATTTGATATTTTTTAGACTATTTTAATTTTATTTTTATTTTATGTGATAATTGGCTCCATAATATTTTGATTTTCTTTTCTGGTTTTTAAGTAACAACAAAAATTCGAAAAAACAATAGAGAGTTGTTTGAAAAACTCTGTTTGTGGCCATTTGATCAGACAAATATACAGACGTACCTATGCAACTAATTCTTCTAAAATAAACTAAACAGTTTTTGAATGTCTAGGTACCACTCTCAACAAATAAGATAATTATGTTTTCAAAAATTAACGCAGAGTGACAAGCTTATTACTTGGTAAACAATGTGATAAGTATCTTTAAAAAATGGTTTTTATAATAATTATGTTTATTTAAAAATTTTGTTAGGCCTCTAAGATCCCTTGAAAAATTTGTATTTAACACCAGTATTTACTAAGACCTTAAAACTTAGCATTTTAGACTGGGTTTAAGAATCAAGTCTATAGACTTAATACCGACTGGTTTAAGTGTATTTTTCTTAATACTTACAGGTCAAATAACTGCAAAGATTTGGTTCACCCTAATGTGCAATATGATAGTAAGCATTTCTCAGTGAGTTTCATCTCATATAAATTCAAATTTACTTTAAAAATAAAGAAAAGACACAAAAAATTTGTAACAAAATGTTATTTTTTGGAAACGTAGTCCGTGCAGTCGTAGGAGTCCCGTTAAACATAGTCTCAAATTGTAGTACCACCCCGGAAGGAGTGGTTTAAAGGTCGAAAAACAATAGAAATAATCCATGATTGATAAAAGACTTAGATACAAAAATTTTCAATGCTAAATAATACATAAATAACTTCAAACTATATATGTAGATGTATTACCGTATTAAATATATATATATTTATCGGTTTCACAACGTTCTACGTCTTCCGATACCCAATCTCCACTTGTTTCTGTTTGCCCATAATTCATCATCTAGGCCTCTTATTCTTATTTCACTGTCTATTCCTTCTCTCCAGCTTCTCCTTGGCCGTCCTCGTTTTCTTCGGCCAGTTGGTTTCCATTGTAGTATTTGTTTAGGTAGTCTTTCGTCATTCATTCTTTGTACATGTCCGTACCACACCAGTTGTTTTGTTCTTATATCATCCACTAAAGTACGTTCACCTACTGTCATAATTTCTCTTATTCTTTGATTTGTAACTCTTTCTCTTTTTGATTTCCCTGCTGCTCTTCTCCAATAGTCCATCTCCGTAGCAGAAAGCATTTTTTCGGTTCTATCCTTGATTGGCCATACTTCTGAGCCGTATGTAATAATACTTTTTATAATGGTGTTATATATAAGCTTTTTGTTATGTTTTGATATACTTTGGTCCCAAATTATTCCATTTAATAAAGTTATTGCTTTTCTTCCTTGTACGTTTCGATCTTTTATAGCTTTGTCTAGTGTTCCGTCAGCTGTAATTTTTAGACCTAAGTATTTATACTCATCACAGGAGTGAATTCGCTGCCCGGTATTTAAGATTAGATCCTGTTTCATTCCACCGATACACATATACTCTGTCTTATTGAGATTAACCTCTAGTCCCCACTTATTGTACTCTTCTATTAGTTTTCGTGTCATATATTCGAGGTCGTCATAATCCTGAGCCACTACTATCTGATCATCGGCGAAACATAAAGTATACAAGGTGGTTTCGTCCAACGGAATTCCCATGTTTTGGCATTTTCTCTTCCATACTTTAAGGACTTGTTCCAAGTATATCTTGAAGAGCGTAGGCGAGATACAGCAACCTTGTTTAAGACCCTTATTCACTTGAAAGCCTTTGGTTAGTTTTGCCCCTATTTTAACTTTTGCCTTACTATTGCGGTATAACTCTTGGATGGCCTTAATTAGTTGTACGCTTATGTTTGTGTTTTCCAACGCTTTCCAAAGTAGGTTTAGTGGTATACTATCATATGCCTTCTGCAAATCCACGTAAAGCAGATGCAGCTCTTGACCGTATGCCATTTTCTTTTCAATAACTTGGGTTATACAAAAGAGATGATCTGAAGTCGATCTACCCGCCCTGAAACCAGCTTGTTCTTCTGCCTCCATGTCTTTATATTAGCTCTCTACTTTATTTCTTATTATTTTACCGTATATTCTGCTTAGCGTACTAGTCACAGATATACCTCTATAATTGTCACATATATCTTTCCTTCCTTTTTTGTGTATTGTGGATATATATGACGTTTTCCACTCAGTTGGGACTACAGTTCCATTTAAATATTTTTGGAAAAGATTCCGTAATCTCCAAAACAGTTCTTCAGTGCCATATTTAATAAGTTCGGCTGGGATATTTCCGGGTCCGGCAGATTTACCGCTTTTTAAGGTTGTGCACACGTTTTTGACCTCAGAGATTGTGAGGGGTACTGGAGATCCCATCGTTCTAATTATATTGTCTCTTGCGTCTTCCTTGAATTCTGCTCTATCTTCAGTTAAAAGTTTTTTAAAATGCTCATCCCATTCTTTGTCTGGTATTGGTGAAATGATATCTCTGCATGTTTCTTTTTTAATCGATCTTATAGTTTTCCAGCTTTCGGTACTTCTCCTACCTCCTAAGTAAGAATCTATTTTCTGACACTTTTGCGTCCACGAATGATTTTTCTTATCACTGATCATTCTTCTCACCTTTGATTGCGCGATTTTGTATTCTTGTCTGCTTCTATCTGTCTTTTGGGATAAGTAGGTGTGATATAATTTCCTTTTTTCCTCTATTTCTCTCTCAATCTCAGCATCCCACCAGTATGGTTTTCTTCTTTTAGAAGTTTCTTCCACTAATCCTAGTGCTTCTTTTGCAGCTTGGTGGATGCTTAATGTAATACATTCGTATTCCTTATCTGGGGTTTCACTTGAACTTGTATTAAGTTTTTCGTTCAGTCTCTTTTTGTATAAGTTTTTTACGCTGTCATGTTCTAGGCTTAGTAGATTATATTTACAGTGATCAATTTCTTCAATCACTGTATCATCAAGATGTTCTTGATGCAGGCTTCGGCCTTGATAAGGAAAGAGAATTTTGGACTCCAGAAAATAGTGATCACTTCCGCATGTTGATCCACGCTTTGTTCTGACATCTTGAATTTTTAGTTTTGTCTTTTGTTTAGTGATAAGATAATCAATGACGGATTTCAGGTTTTGTGAGGGTTTGGTCCAGGTATATTTGTGTATTTCCTTATGTTGAAAAAAACCGTTTTGGATTTTTAGGTTTAATTGCTCACATACTGTAATTAGCCGGTTTCCATTGTCATTAACAAGATTTTCTCCATATTGGCGAACTGTCAGATCATTAACTCTGTTACCGGTTCTACTATTTAAATCTCCCAATATGACAATTTCTCTAGATGCACTTACTGCTGATATTTTATTGTGTATTTCTTCAAAAAAATTGTCTTTCACGGCTACATTTGCATCGTCGTTATACGCATAGATTCCAAAAATCGTAAGTCTCATTCCTTTTATTGTTATATTCATTTTAATTAGCCTTTCATTGACTGCTTCCCAGTTGGTGATAAATTTTCTAAATCTTTTGTTGACCAAAATAGATACTCCTTGTTGGGCATGTTTTTCTTTTGCTACTCCGCTATAGAAATGGTCATATTGTCCTAGGTTTTCAGATCCTTTTCCTTTCTTTTTCGTTTCTGTTAGTACAGCAAGGTCTACCTTCATTCTGCTGCACTCATGTACTATTTCATTCATTTTTCGATTCATTCCTTGTACGTTCCATGTACCAAAAATCATATTCCTGTTTCTTTGCTTGGTTCGTCTTAGGTTTTTCATTTCTTTCCGAGGCGTTTGATTGGGTTTTTTAACAGTGTACGTTTTTTCCGGGTATCAGAGAGTTAGTCTGATGCCCCAACCCCCAACCTGGAGGACCAGGTGATTTTTGATCGAGGTTTTCTTCCCCTAGCCTTTGACGATTCCAACGCCGGTACTACAAGGCAGTAGTCTTTTATACTATCCCTAAAAGAAAGGGTTGCCACCTACGCTATGATCACCGTACCGAGGTCCATTCTCTCCGCCTTTCATATCGATGTGGTCTTCTCCCGTAACCCTGGGAAAGGGACCCCATACAGGTGCTAACTCTCCGGGTCGAAGAGTACCTGGAATCTACGGAGGGCAGGGGTCGATTCATTTCCCCTGATAGACATCTGACGAGGTCTACCCGTACCGAACCGTATTAAATACGTATCAATATTTAAATATTGTAGAAAGCACAAGATATATTAGAATCCGTTTTTAATTACACGTCCACCAAAACAATTGAACATCGGTTTAATAATCGCTAACTTGTCTAAAAAATTAACATGTAAAATATTGCGGACAGCTGACACTGACTTAAACCGTTTTTATTGGACATCTCCTAGTGACGTTTGGAGGTTTAAATATGACTATCATTTCTAACCTTTGTGTGGAAATAATGTCTGTTACAACGAAAAAAGATGACCCATATCGCAAGGTATTTATAAACAATTTATATAAATATTAAAAACTATTGCATTCACGGGAAAAATAAGTTAAACCTTCAACAAAAATCTAGGATTGTAGCACTTAGCACTGGTTCATTTAGTAAATATTGGTGTACAAGTTGCTAATTTTCCTTATATCAAAACAATACTAACTCTAATAATAAACCACACTATACTTATCTCAAGAAAACTTGCTAATTTTTACTTTCTGATATTCGATTTCAATCAATGTATTTACTTTCAAAAAATGATATTTATTGTTTGCACTAAGTGGAAGTGTTCCAGATTTTTTTTACGATGTCGGGTACCGTTAAACAAACATTTGCAATTTTTTTCGTGAATCATAAATTTAAATTTTTTTGGGTTGTATTGTATTACCTAAAGATGACCCAATTTTTTTCGGTTTTAATTTTACTTTACTTTTACCGCACAAGTGCCGACATGTGCAACTTTCCACAAGCAAATAAGTGCGGAACAGTGTACTTTCTGCATGCTCTTGGAAAAAAATGGATACATTGATTCCCAGACAGGGTGTTCCAAGTAAAAGGTAACAAAGGTGTTTTTGGGTATTTTTCGTGCGAATTTGGAGAAACGCTCGGACACGTCAATTTTGTTTGGGGGACACTTTGTGGCTATCTTGAAATTTTTGTAGCACGCACAATCTTCGAGGGGTATACTTTACCTCTATATTTGGAATAGGGAAAGTGGTTCTAGTGATACCTTGTTTTGAAGGCCTCTTAAATGTCTACAACCTTTTTTCTATGTACAGTTTTTGAGATATTAACGATCAAAGTTCGTTAAATGGTCGTTTTTGGGTATGTTCTAATAATAATAAATCTTAAATCTTGACCGAAAATAATTAATTGACCATAAAAATGATTTAGTAAAGGTCTAAGGACAAAGTCATTCATGATGTAATTTTTGTCAATTTATTAAATAATATACAGGGAATAGTCAAAAAATATATAATTTTGATATCTGCACTATTACCGAATTTTATAACTAGCACATTTTATTTGACAAGAATGCCATCATAAGTGACTTTGTCCTTAGACATTTACTAAGTCATTTTTCTGGCCACTTAATTTTTTTCGGTCCAGATGTAAGAGTTATTATTATTAGAACATACACAAAAACGACCATTTCATGAACTTTGACCGGTTATATCTCAAAAAGTGTACATAGAAAAACTTAACTTTACTTAATTTTTTAGCTCACACATATACTATACTATAGTAGTGTGAGCTATGGTGATCCTAATTTTTTCGAGAAAAAAAAAGTTGCTCCGATTTCAAAAATTTTTATATATCTTTGCGTTTCAGATGATTTTGAAACTTTTTTGTTGCGCCGTCTGTCTGTCTGTCTGTCTGTCTGTATGTCTGTCTGTCTGTCTGTCTGTCTGTCTGTCTGTCTGTCTGTATGTCTGTAACGACCAACGCGCATAACTCAAAAACCGCTTGGACGATTTTAATGAAATTTGGTACCTAGGCTGGGTCTTGGGTCGAGATGGTCCCATTTAAAAATGAACAAAATCCACCAAACAGAAACCAAATAAAAGGGTGGGGATAGATTTCAAAAATTAGAGTTTATGTGAAAATATGGCGTGTGTGATATCAAACGAAAGGTAATTGAGTCTGCAGTTAAACAAAATACATTTTAATTTATTTAAAAAAAAAGGGTGGGGGTATATTTTAAAAATTAGAGTTTAAGTGAAAATATGGCGTGTGTGATATCAAACGAAGGGTAATTGAGTCCGGAGTTTAACAAAATACATTTTAGTTTTTTGTTTTTTTTAAGGGTGGGGGTAGATTTCAAAAATTTGAGTTTAAGTCAAAACATGGCTTGTGTGGTATCAAACAAAAGATAATTTAGTCTGGAGTTAAATAAAATATATTTCAGTTTTTAGTTATATTAGCTCACACGTACACTATAACTATAGTACCTAGTGTGAGCTTAGGGGCCCATATATTGGCAGAGTATTTTACATACCTACTATAACATACTAAAATGATAGCCACCGAGCCAAACATTTTTCATAAGGCCTGTGTAAACGGGTGTGGTGTTCTTTAATTAAAATTATTTTTTTTAAAGCTGCAAAAAGTAACTTTTTTGCGAAAAAATGGAATACCATTAATTCCTACATCTCAGTTCCACAAGAACCTAGGTAGATATTATATTTATTATTCTAGGAAACCAATTCTTTTAGAAACGGCAAAAAATTTTAAGATAATTAACGCTTTTTTGCTGACGGGACTGATATTTGAAACAAAGGCTTTTATTATGGGCCATTCCGCTAGTTTAAGCCGCCAGCCGTTTTTTTATATTTTATTTGCATAATTTTGTTGTATTTCGTGATAAAAATTCGCTAAAAAAACTTATCGTGTACAGGGTGTTTTGGACATAGCAAGTTAAAAATATTTAATAAGACCTTAATACCAGTATTTAATAAATGGTCTACAGTGCTAAGTGCTACAATCCTAGGTTTAAAAGTCTACATTTTGGTTAAACGTTTAACTTATTTTTCCCGTGAATGCAATAGTTTTTAATATTTATATAAATTGTTCATAAATACCTTGGGATATCGGTCATCTTTTTTCGTTGTACCAAAGACATTATTTCCACACAAAGGTTATAAATAAATAAAAATAATAAAATATTTTGGTTTAACAATGGTAGCCATATTTAAACCTCCAAACGTCACTAGGAAATATCGAATAAAAATGGTGTGAGTCAGTGTCAGCTGTCCGCTATATTTTACATGTTAATTTTTTAGACAAGTTAGCGACGATTAAACCGATGGTCGATTGTTTTAGTGAATGTGTAATTGAAAACGGATTCTAATATATCTTGTGCTTTTTACAGTATTTAAATATTGATACGTATTTAATACGGTAATGCATCTACAGATATAGTTTTAAGTTATTTATGTATTATTTAGCTTTAAATATTTATGTATGTAAGTTTTTTTGTCAATCATGGATTATTTCTATTGTTTTTTGAACTTTAAACCATCCCTCAGGGGTGGTACTACAATTTGAGACTATTTTTAGCGGGAATCCTACGACTGCAAGGACTACTTTTCCAAAAAATGACATTTGCTTACAAAATTTTTGTGGTTTTTCTTTATTTCTAAAGTTAATTTGAATTTATATGAGATGAAACTCACTGAGATATGCTTACTGTCATATTGCACATTAGGGTGAACTAAATCTTTGCAGTTATTTGACCTATAAGTAATAAAAAAATACACTTAAACCGGTGGGTATCAAGTCTATAGACTTGATACTTAAACCCGGTCTACAATGCTAAGTCTTAAGGTCTTAGTAAATACTGGTGTAGATGTCTAGGATACATGGATCTTTCAATATATTTGCTTCACTCTGTAACATTAGTTTTTAGACATCCTGTATAAGATCCAGTGCAGAAGCGAAAATTTAAAATATTTAAAAATGTTTATATCCCCATCTTTAGCAGAGCGTTTAAAAGTTTTCCAGCTAGACCCACAGATTTATTTCAAAAAAAACTGTGGCTAGACCACAAAATGCACCAACATAAATTAAATTCGCGGTGCGGTTTGTCTGTCTGTTGTCTTTGATATGTCAAAATTCATAACATTTTTTTAAAAACAAAAGACCGATTCCACGAAATTCGAATTGGAAAAACAAAAGAATTCAAATTAGATGAATAATAACAATTTATCGGATCCGACCATTGAGTAGGAACTAGCTTTCGACAAGAGTTACAACCATTAAGTATATGAAAAACCAAATACGCATAAATACATGTTCAAAAACGCGAAAAGTGAAGCCCTCATAGCTTGCTTTGGGAACAATAGCAAATTTAAATTTGCACACGCTAATTTTCTAGTGGGCATGCGTGTGTTTTGTTACATAGACACACAGCTGCTGTGTGCGTAGACGCCATGATTGTTGTTCATTACATTTTGCGGTGTTTTGCGCGTGTCGTGTAAAATTATGTTTTTTTCTGTGAAAAATGGGAAATAATTCACGTAAAATATGTGCGGTTTGTGGAAAAATGCCCGGGAGAAGTAAGGATGTGCCATTCCATATATATATATATATATATATATATATATATATATATATATATATATATATATATATATATATATATATATATATATATATATATATATATATATATATATATATATATATATATATTTATGTATTTTTCTTTATAATTTGTTAATAAAGTGAAGAGTGGTTTATAGATGCCAATAAACACTCTTCATGGTGTCCACAATAAATCTGCACAATTCATTTTAGTAAAACTACAAGTTTAATCCATATCCATAGTTTTTAGAAAAAAATAATAGACATAACCCTAAATTTTTGACAATTGTCAGACAATGTAGTGACGTAACGGAGTATGTTTCAAAACCACCAAAACTGACGCATGCGCAATAACCAAAATCCTGTCTACCCGAAAAAGAAACATTAACACCAGTATTTACTAAGACCTTAAGACTTAGCATTGTAGACCGGGTTTAAGTATCAAGTCTATAGACTTGATACCGACCGGTTTAAGTGTATTTTTTTAATACTCACAGGTCAAATAACTGCAAAGATTTGGTTCACCCTAATGTGCAATATGATAGTAAGCATTTCTCAGTGAGTTTCATCTCATATAGATTCAAATTAACTTTAGAAATAAAGAAAAACCACATCAAAATTTTATAACGGAAATTTAGTCCGTGCAGTCGTAGGATTCCCGTCAAAAATAGTCTCAAATTGTAGTACCACCCCTGAGGGGTGGTTTAAAGTTCGAAAAACAATAGAAATAATCCATGATTGACAAAAAAACTTATATACAAAAATATTCAAAGCTAAATAATACATAAATAACTTAAAACTATATCGGTAGATGCATTACCGTATTAAATACGTATCAATATTTAATTACTGTAAAAATCACAAGATATATTAGAATCCCTTTTCAATTACACATTAACGAAAACAATCGACCATCGGTTTAATCGTCGCTAACTTGTCTAAAAAAATTAACATGTAAAATAAAGCGGACAGCTGACACTGACTTACACCGTTTTTATTCGACATTTTCTAGTGACGTTTGCAGGTTTAAATATGGCTACCAGTTTTAAACCAAAATATTTTCTTATTTTTATTTATTTATAACCTTTGTGTGGAAATACTGTCTTTGTTACAACGAAAAAAGATTACCCATATAGCAAGGTATTTATGAACAATTTATTGCATTCACGGGAAAAATAAGTTAAACCTTCAACCAAAATGTAGACTTTTAAACCTAGGATTGTAGCACTTAGCACTGTATACCCTTTAGTAAATACTGATGTAAGAATTAAATGGGGGTCCTGGCTTAAAGTCGCGTGTGAGAATGCTCTAACCTATTTGCACAGAAACGTCAATTTTTTATTATGTAGCTTAATCACCGTACGTGCGGTGGCCTAATCTATTGGGTATATGATTGTTGCATCTTCACAAACAATATTTTATACTCAATGGTCCAGAATTCAAGGCAACTTCGTCACTCCGGCTAGGTTAATTTGAAATTTGAACGATTTTATAAATTTTTTATTCGGCTTCTTTAGTTCTATTTTTTATCCACAAGATGCAGTTCCAACACCACATCGATTACGTAACGACTGTGATAGACATGATTAAAACTCGTTTTTTTGCATCGCAAAACAAATCTACATTTTCATACGAATTGCGGATCTTAAATAGTTAAGTTGTTCTAACTAAGAAAAAGTGAAGGTTATTTTCGACTGAAAAATAAAAGGTGCGTGCCAAATTTTTGTTGTGAGTGCGTGAAATTATGACGGGTCCGTACGAAGCGAATAGTCGGCGAAAAAATGGTGTCACCAATAATAATTGGGTAGGTTAGTGATGATAGTTCACACTTCACAGTATACAGGATGTTTTATAAATATAATTACAGCTTTCTATGAGTCTGTCTTATTTCCCAGTACAATTTGTTGACGTTTTAAATATTTTAGGTTAGGAAATACTTCGAATTTTGACATCAACAAACAAAAATGACAGCAATAAACAAAAATAGATAAGAACGTTGCTAAAGGCCGCTTGACATGGTGCATGACGCGCTGCAAATATTTGCAAGCAAAAAATTTCGGTCAAATTGTTGCCTGCAAAAAATCTTCTTTTCGTTTGACATTGTGCAAGGCCATGCATGGATTCCCCAGAATCTAGGTAAAAATTCCCCAGTTTACATGCAAGTACAGTTTGCATGCAAAAAAATGGCACCCGACCGATAAAAATGGATTGCCTGCAACAATCAGCTGGATTTGTACTGCGCATGCACCTGGGCAAAATTTCATGCATTTGCCTGCAAATTTTATTATCATGCACCATGTCAAGCGGCCTTAATGGATCCTCTTATTAAACAAAGATAAGATAATTCATCAAATTTAAGCAGCATCATCTATTTTGGCGCTTTCCGCGTTGTTTATTTTTTTCCCTACTCGCGTAAAAGGTAAGGTATTGTATCTAACACACTGCCGTCGCGTGCGGTAAAGTATCACTTTCTGCATTTGTTAGGTAAATAACTATTTCCTACTCGCGTGCGGAAAAGTGTACTTTTCCGCACTCTTTTGCGTGCGGGAAGTAGCACTTTTCCGCACTAGTGCGGAAAAGTTACTTTGCCGCACTAGTGCGGAAAAGTTACTTTTCCGCACTGCCCCTTGAATTTTGTTTTTACATGAGTTTTAATGAAAATATGGAACTGCAATAACAGTAAACAGTTTTTTGCAATATTTATTATGTGAGTATTACTATTGTTTCTCATAGGTACTCTATTAATAAGCAAAGTTTTTTAGAAGCTGCCTTTATTAATGACAGTTTTTTACTTTGTCAAGCACTCTATTAACAGAATAACAGAACTGACACCCAACATGTAGATGTCATTATTTTTAAGGTGGCTATGAGTAAGTATAGCATCACTGTTTAGATACCATAGCAACAAATTAAAATACAAACAAACGGTTTGATAGCTTTTTGAGCTGCAGCGTCGTTATAGTATAATATTATCCACTATTTTTGACCCAATGGACTCAGATTCCGAACAGGAAACGCCCCAGGAGATTTTGGAGGCAGCAAATGCGGCCACACTATCGTTGATACCCGAGAAATCTTCGCCAAGATACAACAAAGAATACGAAGCTTTAGAATCATGGTGTAAAAGCAAGAGTATGACCTTAGCAGTGGCTGCTTCAAAAGAGGAGGTAATATTGGCCTATTTTTATTATTTATCGAAGAAACTCTCTCCTTCTACTTTATGGTCCAAGTATTCCATGGTTAAAATGGTCCTTAAAGTCAAACATAACATCGATCTTAAAAATTTTTGTAAATTGACAGCCTTTCTAAAACGCAAAAATGAAGGCTTTAAACCAAAAAAATCCTGAATATTTGAAAAGGAGGACACGGAAAAATTTTTGACCCAAGCGCCAGACTCGGTTTATCTCATGATGAAAGTTGCCACCATCTTCGGCGTAGCTGGGGCGTGTCGCAGGGATGAACTAACGAAACTAACCATCGACAACATTGAAGAAAAAGACGACATTCTCTTGATTACCATACCAGATACTAAAACAAAGGTATGTAGAAAATTTGTGGTTTGCGAAGACAGCTACATCGCTTTATATAAAAAATACAAGTCGTTACGTCCTTTAAACTGCACCACAAATCGTTTTTTCCTAAACTACAAAGCTGGAAAGTGCGGTAATCAATGCGTCGGCATTAATACGTTTGGAAAAATGCCAAGTAACATTGCAGGATATCTGGGCCTCAAAAATCCTGAAATGTACACCGGCCATTGCTTTAGACGATCATCGGCCACAATGCTAGCTGACGCAGGAAGCAATATCACAAATATTAAAAGGCATGGGGGCTGGAAGTCCACTTCTGTGGCGGAATCCTATATAGAGGATTCCCTACAAAATAAGAAAAAAATTGCGGAAAACATTTTATCAAAAAAACCATTAAACAACATGTATCAGAATCTGCAGCTAGATCACATTGAAAGTGAGGCACCATCTTCCATTATTTATCAAGGCCAAGAAGAAAGTTCCAGTGTCGTAAAATCCATGGAAATCCAGGAATCTCATATTTTTACTTCAAAAACGGGCCAAATTATAAACGCCAGTGAAATGAAAGCACATTTAAAAGGAGCTGACTCAGCAGTGAACCTGCAATGCGCTACAAATTGTAGCTTCAATTTTAATTTTTATAGTAAATAGTAAAATTAGTTTAAAGTTTTCCGATTTTTCTGTTATTATTTTAAAAAATAAAGAAAATATTAACAAATCTTTAGTTTCTTATTTAATTTTATGCAAAATTACATAAAATAGTTTTGAGTGCGGAAAAGTAACTTTGCCGCACTAGTGCGGAAAAGTAACTTTTCCGCACTCATTTTTTATAACTTTATTTTTAAGTTATTAAAGAAGAATGCATCAATTTCATTCCTTATTCTTTGTGCTTGGCGTGTTCTAACCTAAAAGACCAAAAAATTGTCCGATAAAAACTATTTTTTTTCTAAAAAACTGACGATTTCCACGTTCATAGGAAAAATGTTGTACCTAACACTTGCGGAAAATGTCTTTTCCGCCCTTGACGGTTGCCCGAACTCCGCTCCGCGTCGTTCGTGCAACTTCCGTCGCGTGCGGAAAAGTATCACTTTCCGCACTTGTTAGGTAAATAACTATTACCTACTCGCGTGCGGTAAAGTAATTACTTTACCGCACGCGCACCATTTAGAAACCTTAGCAACGCATCAATAAGACAGCTTCAATATTTGGTTAGATTTCAATTCCATCTAATTTGACATGTTTATTCATAAATTACAATAAATTCTTTGAAAAAAAAGGTACTCATAGGTAAAATATTGTACCTAACACATGCGGAAAGTGTCTTTACCACCCTTGACGGCTTGACCGAACTCCGCTCCGCGTCGTTGGGCAAACTGCCGTCGCGTGCCGTAATGTATTACTTTCCGCACTTGTTCGGTAAATAACTAATACTCTATAGTTTGTTTTTAATTTTTGAATCGATAGAACAAGAACACTAATATTATTTTATAAATTTACACTTTTTTATGAGTCTGTCTTATTTGCCTGGACAATTTTTTGTCGTTTTTAATATTTTAGGTTAGGAAATACTTCATATTTTGACAACAAAAATAACCACAGAAATAGATAAGACCGTTGTGATGGAATCGTCGCGTTGTATATACTCTTTGTTTGTTTTTAATTTTTTGAATCGACAGGAAAATAAATTAGAACACTTTTATTATTTGTTTATCTATGTGGGTACACGCTTTTGAAACATATTAAAATTAAAAATCTTGCTGATCTTTTTCTAGAATAGAATTATTTTTCTTTTATAATAATGGTTTACTGTGGAAGTTGTAGCATAGTGATGACTTCAAATGTTGACAATAAATTATCATATTATAATCTTTGAAATTATTGATATGTAATGCTAACCTGAAGATATAATTTGTTTTTTATTTACATATGTAATAGCAGCGAAAAAGTAATAACAAAATATTCCCAAACAACTGGAAAGAATCCGAATCCGTAATCATTATTCTACACAAGAAAGGCGATAGAGCAGACCTAAAAAAACTATCGACCTGTAACACTCCTCAATGTAATTTATAAGCTTTTCACGAAAATATTAACAGATACAAAACAACAAAATTTGACGGAAATCAATCAAAAGAACAAGTAGGCCTCAGAAAAGGTTTTGGTACAGTTGACGAGCCAACATTCCGCTATATATTTGCGTTTATAGACTTTGAAAAAGCTTTCGATAGCATTGATCATTGGACAGTATATTACTTAATAGTCAATATATATCGCACACCCGCTGAAAAAGAGTCACAACTTAAAAATCGAGAAGATAAACCTGCCGCCATCATCGAAATAACTTGTACTTTCTTCCATAAAAGCGTCACATTTATGTTTCGACAATTCACCGCGAAATGGCGATGTGGCTCTTTTATTTTGTCCAGTTTAGCTGAGCATGTGTTCCTTTACAGTGTCACTTTTGACTTTATAACAGCGTGAACGTGGAGTTTCATCCTGAAAAGAGTCACATTTCGAGTTGTGAAGGTTTTCGTGTATTGGTTAAATCTGACCCATATAACAAGTAAATTACTGTTCTTTTTTGTGTTGTGACTGTTTTTTCGATTTGTTCAGTGTACTTAGAATTAAGGAGAATAGCATTTTATAACTCGTTGTAAAAATAAATACAGTTTCTTCTTTATTTGTTTTCTTTTTGTATATTACCATCCTGCGTGACATCCTGATTTACAACGTCATGATGCCTTGTTCTAAAAAAGTGAAATTTTTTCACTAAAAACGACAAAAATCATTTTTTCTGAGAAACGTACTGCACCAATTACATTGAGTTAATAGGTTCCTGTTGATATAAAATAACATGTTAACTCGTATTTTGTCATATAAGTGAAAAATGAATCTCTCTAATGAACTAAATTCTTTAACAGCGATTTTCTCAAAACAATGTTTTTTAAGTTGTGACTATTTTTTAACGGGGGTGCGATATAGCGAAGCGACAACATCAATCAAAATCCATGAAGGAAACAAACCAATCCGCATAAGAAGAGGTGTCGGACAGGGTGACACAATATCCCCTAAACTATTGAACCAGGAGATATGCTGACTGTATCAGATTAATAAATTATAATAACAGATAAGAAAGAACAACTGATAAAAATGCTAGAAGAACTGGATACAGCAGCTAAAAATATGAACTGCACTAAAAGTAAAATCATAACAAACACGGATGATATTACCACGGATCACCTAACAAAGGTAATCCGTGATATTACGATCAGAATAAACCAAGAAAAAATAGAACAAGTAGAGGAATGTTATTAAAATGAAATCAATCTCAGTCCAATGTAACCGTGGAATAAAGTAGGCATACAAAAAAATTCCAAATTTATTCCGCAGATAAGAGCATTTATAAAAGTGATGTAATTTTGCAAAATTTGCACAAAAATCTAAAATTAAAATCATCGTTGAGATGCAAAAATTTTGAAGTGGACAAATCGATGTAGCTTAAACTGCATTTTATGAAGATATTTTTATGCAACACTGCATACAATTTGCACTGATTGAGTTTTGTACCAAGGCCGATTCTTTTTCAACTTAATCAACTGTATAAGGTGGTATTGTCTTTTTTCGTACGTCTGATTTCGTGCGCAAAAGTAAAGAGTGCTTTTCGGGCGTGGTCTCCTACATTAAATCGTAGATAGCTAGATAATATTGAGTCTCGTTTCGATCGCTACCCATAATTATTTATGCAATATTTGTACAAAACTAACATTATACATACACAGCAAAAAAAAATTATATCAAATCTAAAAAACTCATTTTCTTGAAAACTACCATCTTTTCTTGAAACATTTCAGCCCATATTTGACCAATCTTAAACTCTACTTCGTAATGAGCTACGAAACTCAAACTAGCAAAGTCGTAGATCTTCACAGAGGTAACAACCCCTCCAAGTTTCATGGGCTTCCATAAAGAGGTAGTTACAAAATTTCAAAAAACGTCGAAATTGAGAGAGATGCTTCAAAGCCGAAATTTGGCAGGCTGATAAAAATTATGACCTTGGAAAAAGTCAAAAAACACCAAAATTCTAATTTACTCCCCTCCCCTATACATGTAAAGTTATGTAAAAGTAACATTGCCCACTTCCAGAAACGCTAGAGAGCTGAGCTTTTTCAGACTGATAGGAAATATGATAAAACTATAGAAAACAATTAAAACACTTTTCGTTAATTTTAATTAACTCTCCTCCCCTACAAATGTAAAGAAACGCTAGAGAGCTGAGCTTTAGAAGACTGATAAGAACTTTTTGGCAAATGGTTAATGCCCTTATTTCGACCCTGCTGAAACCGAATGGCGAAATTTTAAATTGCCGCTGTAAAGCCCAATTTGACACAGCTGTACATTCAAAATATATATTTATATAACTAAAAATAATATCCTATTGGTTTTTCTTTAAATGGCTGCAAAAACCTTCTAAAACCCACCCTTGCCCCCCAAAATCTGAGGTTTTTTCAAATTTTCTTAAAAACTAAACTTCTAAGAGTAAAATTAATACCTAATATACTTTATTGTAGACAATAAAATTGCCTTTTTAACAAGATATAATTCAATGGAGTGGAATGAATTTATAAAAAACAGAAAATAAACCATTTTTGTTACACGTTTTATCTAATTTTCTCAGAAACTAAGCTTATTATGAAAAAATATATACTATTGTAGACTAACTCTCCAGCGACTTCCATAAATAAAGGTGATTTAAAAAAATCAGTAAAAAAAAACATGTTTTTTCACACGTTTTATCCGATTTTCTTAAAACCTAGCTCTTTATCAAAATATGTCTTCTATACTTCGCCATAGACAACAAAATTTCCTTTGAAACGCTTTATAACAAAGTGAAAGGGATGCATAGTTATCACTCCATTTGTGTCCTTAATTTAAAGTTATTTTTTAAAATCACCAAACTAATCAATTTTTTTACAGGTTTTATCCATTTGTCTTAAAAACTAAGCTTCCTACGACAAAATGAAATTTCCCTTTAAATGGTGTATTACAAAATGTGATGAAGTTATGTCTAACTCTCCAGGGACGTCCGTATATTCGGGTCACTTTCAAAAACTACCAAAAAACAGTTTTGTATTTTTTTTTTTAAAAGAAGGTCTGTAGGATAGAATAAGGTACAAAGTTTTTTTTTGTAAGAAGCTTATTTTTTTTAAGTAGATATAATATGAAACAAAAAATGATTATTTTGGTTATTTTTGAAAATTTATTTTTATAAGTATGGCCTCTAAAAATAAATCATATTTTTTACAATATAGTATACTACACATTTTTTCCCAAGAAATGTAGTTTTTGAGAAAATTTTATAAACCCTTTAATAAACATATTTTTTCGATATAATCTGAATTTACGGACGCCATTGAAGAGCTACTTGTTTTTCCTAACCTTGTACCACGGATCACCTAGGTGATCCGTGCTTGTACCAACCAATACATCGTTGCAAAGGGAATTTTATTCTCACAAAAAACTATTATTTGCAATGTTCGACAAAAAGGTTAGTTTTCGACAAAATTGAATAAAACTGAAAAAAAACAGGTTTTTGGGGATTTGGAGGGGGTTTTCTCCGTCCCTGTCGATAGTTCTAGCTGGCAACAGGAATATTAGACGGAAAACGGAGAGCCTTTTCAAATTCCTAACCTTGTACCACGGATCACCTAGGTGATCCGTGCTTGTACCAACCAATACATCGTTGCAAAGGGAATTTTATTCTCACAAAAAACTATTATTTGCAATGTTCGACAAAAAGGTTAGTTTTCGACAAAATTGAATAAAACTGAAAAAAAAACAGGTTTTTGGGGATTTGGAGGGGGTTTTCTCCGTCCCTGTCGATAGTTCTAGCTGGCAACAGGAATATTAGACGGAAAACGGAGAGACTTTTCAAATTTTTTGGTCTATGATGCGTTTTTTGAATCAGGGTGAGCACGCAACAGGTATAAGTCATATTTGCCCATAGCTAAAAGCTATCTACGCCACTGGTTTGTTTTGTATATTTATGTACGAAACAAGCAACTTTTCTATTACACCGGATGGAAAAAAAGGTTTAAATAATAACAAATAAATCAACAATTTTATCTTTTAGACAAAAGGACTGGGCCTTGCGTTTATGGATAAACTAAAAATTATCGCTTAGTTATTTAATAATTTGACTCCATTCAAGGTCACAAATAAACTATTTTAAGCTAGTAAAACAATCCTGACCTATGCCACGTCTACAAAATTTAGGAAATTTAATTTTTTTATAACTTTGTATTGGCGCCATTTATTTTATATTTATATGTACTCGTAAACATGTGTGTTTTATTGTAAACGTAAATAACTTTATTTAATTTCTGTGGCTTATTTATTAATTATTATTTTTATTTAGTATTTTGGTAATATCAATATTATTTTTATCATGCGTAAGGGGCCATTTACATGCTGTGTAAGGCTTGTTAGGGGGGGGGGGGTTAGACGTCGTGTTATGCAGCGTTACTATAGAGGGGTGAACGGGTTCCCAGAAAACATTATAAATTCTAAAATTTTTATCACTTAAAAAATATCCTAATGTTTTGCCTATAGGCACTATTCAATTGGCACCTAATATCAGGCTTACCTAGCATAGAAAATTCTATGTGGTTATTTGAATAAGTAGCACTTACTTTGTGTCTTTAACTTTTCACTAAAGTGCTTGATATCACATATTCCCTTTGCCACCCACGCAGGATTGTTCATAATAAGACAAATAAAGCAAAAAAATAGCATTTTGTTTTTCACAACCGCACAACCAGTTTTCAGCATCGTACAATTTTTTATTACTTGCACGAAAATTTTGGTTAATTTTTAGGATTTTTAGGTCCGGTCTATGTGGCCCTAAAGATTTTATTTGTAATCGAAGTTCATATGTTAACGTTTTTAAATTTGCACAGTTAATTATGTAATACACGGTATTTATTTTCATTTTATAAACAAACAATAACAAAAGCAAACAATGACACGCGACCGGCAAGGCTGACCTACCCCAAATCAAAACAAACTCATACGTCTTCATTAAGGATAGAACCGGCAACATGTACGAAGGGCAACGAACGTTTTAGCACAATGAATATGGCCGACGTCCATACACCGCTGAAAAACGGGTGAAATTACAATCTTGTCACGCGCGGTGCTGCCGCACACAGGCGGATTTTAAGAAAAAGCTGGCCCTAACCCCTAAACACTAAAAAGCCCTGTTTAATTGTAAAATTGCTATTAGTGCAATCACTGATGGTCATGCTAGGCCGTGACCATGTCACGCCTAATTTGAAAAACAATTGCCATAGTAATGACCGATGAAACTTCCATTTATTTTTGTATGTTATTTGCGTTTCTTAAATTTAGAAAAGTTGATGTTAAAAAGCCCTTTTAAAACTTGCGCCTATTATCCAAAATAATTTTTTTGAACATGGATTTTGAATCTGGAGGTATGTAGCTCTTTATTGTACATATTTAACATTGTTTTTTATTTTATTGGTAATATTTTAAACCGGTTTAAAGCAACCGTTGCAGAAAACTTTTTAAATTTTCATTTTTTGAAATAGAATTTGACTAAATGTTTCAACTTCATCCAACTTTATTGACGTTTTTGGTCCTATTAAGTGCATGCATATGTTTTCTAAGTAACAAAGTCAGTTTCAGCTGCGGAGTTATGCGGATCGAGTAAAAAAGTTAAAATTTCTTTTTGTGTATATAGAAAATTGTTCAGTAAGAAATACGTACATAATATGCGTAAATCAATAAATAAGTTTTCTTAGCTTTAATAACAATGATTTTTGTAAACCAAAAGTATAATTATTATGTCACATGTATTCTGATTTCATTTTTACCTTCCTAGCTCGCGCAGCAATGGCTAGAAAAGGTATTATTTTCGACAACAAAAAAAATTGAGATAACACTGAAAATATGTTATTTTGGTGTATTGTATCTTAGCAATTTTATCGTGACGTCTGTCCGTGTGTGTGTCTGTGTGGTGTATTTAGGTGTGTGTATACCTGTTCGGCGCAAGCCAGATAAAAGGGTGGGGGTAGATTAAAAAAATTAGAGTATATGTGAAAATATGGCGTGTGTGATATCAAACGAAAGGTAATTAATTAAGTCTTAAATTAAACAGAATACATTTTAGTTTATTTTTAAAAAAAAGGGTGGGAGTAGATTTGAAAAATTAGATTTTAAGGGAAAATATGGCGTGCGTTATATCAAACGAAAGGTAATTGAGTCTGGAGTTAAACAAAATACATTTTACATATTTTTTTAAAAAGGGTGTGGGTATTTTTTTCAAAATTAGAGTTCAAATCAAAATATGGCTTGTGTGGTATCAAACGAAAGGTAATTGAGTCTGAAGTTGAATAAAATATATTTCATTTTTTAGTTATATTAGCTCACACGTACACTATAACTATAGTATATTGTGTGAGCTTAGGGGCCCATATATTGGCAGAGTATTTTTTTTGCTAGACAATATACTTCATTTATAACGAAAGTCGGAAAAAAACAGAAAAACTTCAATTAACTTGTTTTTGCAAAAATATCACATTGTTTTATGCAATTGCGAATTTTACATACCTACATGCTGGTTAAAACATTTTTTCATGGAGCTATGCAATTATTAAATTCAAATATTGGAATATCTCGTATAAATTTATACAGCCAAAATTCTGGTTTCAACGATTTTTTAGGAATCATTTTAATTAGTAAAGTTTCAAATTTTATTTTTTTGTACGCGGTCCTTAAAGAATTTTTCTTCTTTATCTTTTTTAAACAATAAATCATATATTTTTTTATTACTATATGCAATTTTAGGAGGCTGTAAATGGATCTTAGGTTTTGACCAGCTTTTTCGTAAAATCCGCCTGTGTGTGCCGGCTTGTAATTATTTATGCTAAAAAAGTTCACCCAATTAATCGCTAAAATAAATCAATTAAAAATACTGTTTGTTGTCTACCTCCTCAAACAAGCTAACTGATATTTTTACCTTCCTAGCAGTAAAAAGATGGCTCCTAAACGGCTAAACCGATTTTCATGAAATTTTTAGGTAAAATAGTTTTCGATACTGTAACGAGCTGACTAGATTTAAAGGTTAAAATTCATCAATGCTAATGTCAGTTTTTTGACAGTTAATTTTTTTGAAAAATGCTAACTTTTTAACGGAGCGTCGCATTGATATAAGGTTTTCGGAATATAGTAAAGCACGTTTTTCTCAAAAAGTTGTGTTATAATCATAAACTTCGTAGGAGCTTTCGTTTTCGATATATTTACAAAACACTGTTTTACTGGGACTGTGCGAATGGGCTAGGAAGGTATCAGATCTATTTATTTGAATTGCAGTTCGATGTTTGAAAAGATATTGATGCAGGTTTTTGAGATCTGTTATATTTCCACAAAAAATTCCGGTGATTTTGTTTGTAAAATAATAATTTTGAAATATACGCGGCTTATGAAGTTTCATAGCCCAAAAAACCATAAATAACGTTTTGCCAGATCTTTACTCGAAGTATATTTTTTTGTTTTTTTTGCATCTATATGGCTATTCGGTGTTTTCCTACTTCGCCGTTTCTTACACAAAAAGGCGCAGGTCTGCCTTTTCGTGAATCTGCTAATTCTCGGAGGGACACGAGGCACATCTACCTGACTGCACCCTCGCTACCCCCCTCGGACACCGGGCTCAAAGATGGTTTGGCTTTTCATCCCTACAAAAATGTTTCAACCCCCGAAAATATGGCCAGGGCGCAACATATTGAACAAGGCAGTAAAACCACTTGTGACGTGTTCCAACACGAATTTTTTCGAGTATAACATCCGAGAAGAGTGGCCTTTTCGGGTAACATCATGACAGGAAACAACAACGATGCCATAGTAACTTTAACTTTTGTTTGATTATATGTATTTACAGTTTCTGCAAGAACACGTTTCTTTTCAATTTTTAAAAGATCTTTCTAGGTTTTTATTTTATTTTATGCATTGAGTTGTAGTTTATTAATTATATGTAATTCGGTAACCCTGTGCTTTTTTTATGGATCACACTCTGACTCGACGCCACGCGATGAATGGACCACTAAAACCCAAAGCAGCGTAGAACATGCTGCCCAATGAGTATGTGTCCCTTTTCTGTTGGCTCCTTCGAATAGAGATAGATTTTATTAGCAGCATATATGAGCGACAAAAATAGGGCCAATGTTGGACATTTAGCCTTCTTTAAATTTCGAAAAATCAAAGAAACTTTATGCCTGGTACGGGCTATCAGTTAATCGTATTATTCGTATTGTTTTTGTGCGTGGAGCATGGTTGTTTCATTTACGCTCTTTAGAATACATTTCAATTATTTCAGCAGAATTTATTTATTCCAAATATATTTTTTTTCTCAGTCTAGCAATTTATCTGAGGGCACGGCAGTGCCTCGCCAAGTTCTCGCAACTGCTTTACCATCTTTTTTTGAAACATTTCATCCCATATTTGACCTATCTAAAACTCTACTTCGGAATGAGCTACGAATTTCAAACTGTGCACAGCCGTAGATCTTCATAGAGTTATCAATCCCTCCAAGTTTAGAAAAACATTTCCTAACTAGTAAGAACCTTTCAGTATTGGAAAACTTGGCTTTACTTTTATCTCAATTCTTTTTACGGAATACCATTTTCGCGTACTTGGCTTATCTAAAAATAAAACCAATATTTTACGTTATAATTGGCTTTTTCCAAGTTGGGGTTAATTTTCAATATTTTTACTTTATATTTTAGATTATGCCAAACCTACCAAAATAAACACATTTTTAAAACTGTCAAAATATTCACTGTCTAAATAACATAAGATAAGTCATGAAAAAAAATTCCGGTCTCTTCGTGCGCTTTACCGGTCTCTGTTGGGACCGGAAAGTTTTTTAAAAGGACCTGCCTCTAAAGTGACTCTTTCCATAAAAAATTGTACGGAAAGTAGTTGCTTTCCGGTCAGTTTTAAAAAATATTTTTCGGTCTCCTAGTTCTTTACCGGCCGGGCCCCTGTTAAGTCCAAAAAGTTTTCCAAAAGGACCTGCCTGTGAAATGACAATTTCTATACAAAAAATTGTACGAAACCTTGATTTCTAGTCCGTTTAAAAAGTAGTTTTTTTAATGTGCGTTCAGCATTAATTGACATTAACTTCTAAGTGAACTAAGTAAAAATAAATAACTGGCAGTGAAATGGCATGGATTTGTTAATAATATGGAGTAGTGGTACCACCTCCTAGGGTCAGATAAGATCATGGCAGGCAAGATGCATCCCTCCAAATGTATTCGTCGGGTGAGACACATCTTTTAACGCGAAAATTTGTCTGTTGCGTCTCTTCTTTGAATTTTGAAAAGTTTTACGGGGTTTTATGCCTTGTTTTGAGTAAATTTTTAGTTTAGTTAACAAAAAAATATTATTTTACGTAAAAAACGACGATTTTGGGTTAAAAACTTACTTTTTTGTGCTTAAAGTTATATTTAATTCTTCAAATTTATTTGATAATTTTGTGTAAAAAGAATCACTCTTTCTGTGTAAAAAGAATCTCTGTTTCTGTGTAAAAACGTATAATCTGCAAGTTACACAAATAAAAGTGTGATTTTGTGTAAAAATACCTTAATTTTGTGGAAAAAAATTGTTTTTTTTGTGTAAAGTACTATTTGACTCATAAAATGTCCCAAAAACTATTATTTTGCGAAAAAATGTTTAGTGTGCAATACAAAAAACTAAGTTTTAAAGAAGATTTTGAAAGTGCCAGTAGCATTAAATTTCCAGCTAAAATTGTTTATAAATCGAGATTCACTTGAAAATATTTTGGCATCTGTTGAAATTCAATACACGAGTATTTTGTTTTGTTGTTTTTAAGATTGCAACTATGGAAAATACTAGAATTTTAAAAGTTAGACCCTTTTATAAAAATGGCAACATTATGGTAAGAATTTACTCAACAAACAGGGTGTCTCTAAAAGGTCTGTACAAAAACTTAGCACATATTCCTGAGGTCAAAATAAGTCGATTTAATGCAAATTACCTTAGTCCAAAATTGCTCCATTTCAGAGATACAGGGTGGTGAATTAAAAAAAAATTTAAAATCGATATTGTTAAAATTAATGAACATTTCTCAACTCAAGCAACAAACTTGAATAAATTGAGAACAATAGTCAGTAGAAAACTGGCCGTTTCTATGACATTTTGCCAGTGTAATCAGTTACTCTAGTAAAATTCAAAATAATTTCAGTATTCCGTTGCGGCATCGAACACTAAAAACGGAAATATTTCGAAAACGACTTACTTTAGCGCATGTTAACAAGAGTACCTTTTTGGATTGAAAAGATTCAGGAAAATATTTTCTTAACAAAAAAGTTCCAAGTTACACTGAGAAAAAAGTCATTTTAAACTATAAAAATAGCATTGTGAAGCGCCCTCTAACGGCCACAGTAAAAAGGTATCCATATTTAGGTTTCGCATCCCAAAAAACCTCCTAGTATCAATTTTTAAAGTAATGCGCTGAGAAATGTTCATAAATTTTAAGACAATCGATTTTTAATTTTTAAATTTACCACCCCGTATCTTTGAAACGGATCAATTTCGAACTAAGGTAAGTTGCTTTAAATCGACTTATTCTGACATTAGGAATATGTGCTAAGATTTTGTACAGACCTTTTAGAGACACCCTGTATAGGTGTTTACAAGTTAAAAGTGGGGACCTTTTGCATGTCCCATTTTTCACTTATCCTTTATTTGAGGCATGCGCAGTTACCTGGTTTAAACTTTATCCCTTAGTAAAGGATAGTGTTTGACCTTACTTGTGTTCGAATAACGCAGGCTACTAATTCCTTTATTTAGAGACAGTGTTGCCGCGCATATAACGTTATGACAAAATGTAATGTAAATTTAAAGTATTTTTGTAACCAGACAATTATTTCAAGGGCTACCAATGTGGGGTAATCGGCAGATTTAATTTTATGCCAATTATTGAAAATTATTTTTTGTAAAAACTGGTAGATATGTTCTTTGGCAACAGTGTTCACCAACTAATCAAAAGTCATCAATGTTCTGTGAAGTGATTGCTTTTTCAGTTTCTCCCTATAGTCAGAGCATATTATTTTAAAAGGCTTTCCGTTTTCGGTCTAGAAGCAAATCATATTACTTTTTGGCAACAGACCATTTCCCCCTAATTTGACCCCGCTGAATCCGAATATCTCTGTTGCCAACTCGAAAAATCGACAGGGACGGAGAAAATCACCCCCAAAAACCTGTTTTTTTTTTTCAGTTTTATGCAATTTTCTCGAAAACTGACCATTTTATCAAAAATTGCAAAGAACAGTTTTTTGTGGAGAATAAAATTCCCTTTCCAACGATGTTTTGGTCAATAAGGTTAGGAAAAGCAAGTAGCTCTTCAGTGGCGTACGTAAATTGGGATTATTTAGAAAAAACATGTTTATTATAGGTTTTTCAAAATTTTCTCAAAAACTACACTTTTTATGAAAAAATATGTAGTATACTTTATTGTAGAACATAACATTTTCTTTTAAAAACTTTATTAAAATGTCGAGTTTTTGCCATATTTAAGGCTTCAAGGGCGTACTAATATAAAATTATTTTCAAAAATAACTGAAATAATCAGTTTCTCTTGCATATTTAAATATCTTTTCTAACTAAGATTTTCAGAAAAAAATGTGCCTTTATTCTTTATTGAGGATAAGACAATTTCTTTCAACTTTCGACCTTTTGTTTTTTGATCTTTTGTACTTTCGACCTTTTGTACTTTCGACCTTTTGTACTTTTTACCTTTTGTATTTTCGACTTTTTGTACTTTCGACCTTATTTTTTCGACCTTTTGTACTTTCGACCTTTTATCCGCCGTTTGTTATTATCCACCGAAAAGCTAATAAGACACAAAATTGATTAGTTTGGATTGATCTTAAATAATTTCTTTAAATTAAGAACACCACTGGAGCGGTAAATATAAAATAACTTCCACTTTGTTATACATCGTTTGAAAGAAAATTTTATTGGCTATGACGAAGTATAGAACACATTTTCGGATAAAGAGCTTGGTTTTAGAGAAAATTTAATAAAACGTATGAAAAACATGTTTTTTTTTAATGATTGGTTGAAATCACCCCCATTGACGGACGTCGCTGGAGAGTTTGCTATAAGTCAAACCCCACCGAGTTGCACATTTTTAAAAAGGAAATTTCCCTGTCTACAAAAAAGTGTAGAACAAATTTTATTCCGTTAAGCTTAGTTTTTGAGAAAATTAGATAAAACCTGTAACAAAAATGGTTTATTTTATGTTTTTTCAAAATTAATTTAATATACGGATGCCCCTGAAGTTTTATTTATAAAACCGATTTAATCATGTTATACGTCATTTAGAAGGAAATTTTATTGAGTATACCAAAATGTAATACATGGTTTTCTGTAGATATTAGTTTTTAAAAAAATTCTTGGAAAACACATAGGTATTTTTTCAACTTTTTTTAATTACTTCAATTAACGGACGCCGCTGGAGAGCTTGTTATTAGTCTAACTTTATTAAGTTATACCATGTTGAAAAGGGAATTTTATTGTCTACAATAAAGTATATTATACATTTTTCTCTTAGAAGCTTAGTTTTTAAGAAAATTTGAAAAAACCTCAAACTTTCAGATTTTGGGGGGTCTGGGGGGGTTTTTGGAGGTTTTTGCAGCCATTAAAAAAAATTATGTTATTATTTTGTGTGACAATTTGGACTTTCCAGTGGCAATTTAAAATTCCGCCGCCATTTTGGCCGCCATCTTGAATATCTCAGCCCCTGTCAATATTTCGAGTTGGCAACAGGGATATTCGGATTCAGCAGGGTCAAAATAGGGGGAATTGCCCATTTGCCAAAAAGTAATATAAAATGCTTCTAGAAAGTGGATTTTCCCGAATCTTGCCTGAACTAGTTGTTTTCGGAACTTTTTTATTAATTTTGCCTACAGAACACAAAACCGGCTTTTGACAGATAAATAAAGGATAAAAAATTGTGTCTGCAAAAGATCAAAATTGGGCTTCTAAATATCACGTGACTCTGTCATTTAATGCCGTATTTATAAAGGATAAAGTTAGCTAAAGGAGGGCGTGCAAAAGGTCCCTAACATCGCAAACCAACTTTAACTTTCTTGATTGTTTGGGAAACTGAAATTTACGTGTGCTTTATAGTTGGACATCTATTGTTCCATCTTACTCCCTAGTGCACCCCTTTTTATCGGCCACCTACCACCCCTACTTACAAGTTTAAATTATTTTTTGAAAATAGATTTTGAAGAATTGTTCCATCCAAAGTCGTGCAATTTGTTTTTTTTTTAATTGCAGCGATAATAATTATAGAAAATTTAAATTTTCGCGCGTTCAAAATCCGGTAAAATTACAGTATGATTTTTGGACCCTCCCAAAGTGTTAAGGGAGGTGTCCGATAATAAGAGTTGTTCGGTAATGGAAAATTTCTGTTAATGGCTGGTGTCCGGTAGTAGAGATGTTCGCTTGTAAATATATTTTTTTTAAGTCAAAATGCACCAGTACTCATTAAAATATTTAATGTTTATAGGTAACAAAATAAATTCTTATCCAATTTCTATAAACAAGTAGATGCATGAGTTAGTTGCATGGTCAAAAATGAAGGTCCAAATAAAAATGTTTTAATAATATTTAAGAATTTTATAGTTAACTAGATCATGAGTAAATGTTGTGAAGCATAAAAGAGAGAAGTGCTTTACAATGTAGGTATTTACCTGATTCATAGTATTTGCTAGTTTTTTAGCTCACACTACTACTATACTATAGTAGTGTGAGCTATGGTGATCCTAATTTTTTCGAGAAAAAAAAAAGTTGCTCCGATTTCAAAAATTTTCATATATCTTTGCGTTTTAGATGATTTGGAAACTTTTTTGTTGTGTTGTCTGTCTCTGTCTGTCTGTCTGTCTGTCTGTCTGTCTGTCTGTCTGTCTGTCTGTCTGTCTGTCTATCTGGCTATCTGTCTATCTGTCTATCTGTCTATCTGTCTGTCTGTCTGTCTGTCTGTCTCTGATTCCGAACCGGCCAATTCACATAACTCAAAAACCGCTAGCCCGATTTTAATGAAATTTAGTACCTAGGCTGGGTTTTCGCTCGAGATGGTCCCATTTAAAAATGAACAAAATCCACCAAACACAAGCCAAATAAAAGGGTGGGGGTAGATTTCAAAAATTAAGTTTATGTAAAAATATGGCGTGTGTGATATCAAACGAAAGGTAATTGAGTCTGGAGTTAAACAAAATACATTTTAGTTTATTTAACAAAAAAAGGGTAGGGGTAAATTAAAAAAATTAGAGTTTATGTGAAAATATGGCGTGTGTGATATCAAACGAAAGGTAATTGAGTCTGGAGTTAAACAAAATAAATTTTAGTTTTTTTTTTAAAGCTGGGGTTAGATTTCAAAAATTAGTGTTTAAGTCAAAACATGACTTGTGTGGTATCAAACGATAGGTAATTGAGTCTAGAGTTGAATAAAATATATTTCAGTTTTTAGTTATATTCGCTCACACGTACACTATAACTATAGTACCTACTGTGAGCTTAAGTGCCCATAAATTGGCAGAGTATTTTTTAAATTATAGGTAGATATTTATAAAAAAAGGCAAAAAGTTGCTAGACCTCATATCGAAAAAAGTTATATGCAAAAGTTATAACGAATGCAAACTTCTAAAACATATTTTTGTTCTTAACCTAAATTTTTCCAAGAAAAATCGAGAAAAACCATTTTTTTTTTGTTTATTTTGATCACTAGATTTTAAATTGTACCGGTTAAAACTGGGTCACCCTATAAATTTATGCTCTTGACATTTTCCTTGACCCTAGTTTTCAAACATTTCTGTGTAGGAATAATTATTCAAATGGATTTAAAAAAATTGATTTGGGTTAATATTACCTAGTATTTCGGTATCTTCCCACTTATCTCTTATCTATAAAACGTGTGGCAAAAAATTATGTTTTGAACAAAATTCTAAATTTAGGTTTTATTAAACCTCTAACACTAAATTTTATCAAATACAGTGAAACCTCTCCTTCCGGACACCTCTATTAAGCGGACACTTCCTTTAGGCGAACAAATTTGTTGGAAACAAGGTTTTCCCTATTTCTTTACATGTAAAATTAACTCATATAACCCAACACGCTACTAACCGGACGCGGACAATTTTATTTGGTTAAAAAATTCTGAAACCTCCCTTAACCGGACGAGAACCTCTGACAACGGGACGGAGCGCTGCACAACATGGGCATAAATATTAAGTAGTATGTTAGCAACAACGCACTCTGCAGCCGGGGAATTACCTCTCTGTTTTAATGCGGAGACTAAATACTTCTATTGTATTTACAACATACTTTATTCAGCGGGCCTGCTGTTTTTTATTTTCATTGTTCAGATGGGTAGTAACAAAATAAAATTATTTAACACAATAAAATTACTAAACAAAATACAATTATTTAACAAAATAAAATGATGAAAAAAAATAACATAATAAAATCATAAAATTAAATAAAATACACCACACACCACAAACATCTACAACAACACTTTTAAAATGGTAAAATTGGTAAATAAAATAATATATATAAATAATAGAAACATGAATTCCATCAAACAAGTTTCGTGGCTAATCGGGCAAAAAGGAGTTTTTTGTTTCCCTCATATTTTTCCTTGGGTAGCCTGAAAGCTTAACCTCACGGGGGTCCAAGATCTAATGGACACCTAATAAGTGTTGACAGTTAACCGTTTCGTCCTTATGGGACTCCTCAGAACACTGCTGGTCAATGTGACAAATCCTGCGAAGTTAATCAGACGGTTTTGTCTCTAATTAAATTTAATTAATGAGAAAGCTATAGCAAGAAGCGCCATCTACCGAGATACGAGAGAAACAAAAAACCAAAAGCAGGCGAAACACTGCTATACAATATCGATCAATGAAAAGATCGAATGCAAATAAAAGAAAACAACTATAGTCCGTGACCTACGACAGCTCTTTGTCTTTTAGGCCGGATCAACACATATTGCATTTTTACCCGTCATCAAGACTGAGCGTCAATCAACGGAATTTTTAAGCCAAATAATACTAACAAACGTGGAATTTAGTACCCGTGAATTTAAAAATCATTTTACGGAATACCACTTGCGTACTTGGATTTTTTTTTACATAAAATGTTTTTGTTATGATTAAATACCTTTTAAGCCTATTACTAAATTTCTTGTATTCACTGATCATCTATTGATATTTTAATGCTGAGAGCATTTGTAATAGAGTTTTTGGTCAACGATGATTTCGGTATTGGCAAAGGCAAATCACTTATGTGTAAGTCTAAGTATGTCTAAGATTGTGTCTTGATTCTTTCCTATAGCCTTCAGATTTTTTAAATATTAATGAAGCAGTCTCCAGAATAAATAAAGTTGACAAATATACCTAACGGCTCTTTTTTGCAATACAAGGGTGGATTGAACTGTCCTAGGAGAGGAGAAACCCCAAAATGCTATACCATACCTTAGATGAGAGTCCACCAGGGCAAAGTATGCAGTTTTTGCTGTACGCTTTCCCAGTTCTAAGAAAACACTATTTACTATATAGAAACTTTTTGTCAATTTTTGTTGTAAAGGAATTTAAAAAACTTTTCGAACAAGGTGTCACTTGACCAGTTTCCCTGTCTAAAATCAGGGGATCAAAGCTATAGATAAAATAGATAGATTAAAATAAAATATCTTTAGACCACAAAAGCGTGTCCCTCTTGAAAACAAAATCGTCGTGTCTGAGGTATTTTTCAAAAACTTGTCACGTTAAAATATTCGATATGGCCTCCGGTACGTTTTCGATGCACCACCCTGTATACACAATATGGTTTACAGAAATGAATAATTTACAAATGAAAAAAGTTAATGTAAATTATGACATTTGCGAATGAAAAACATGAAACGTCACGCCCGTTACAATAGAGTCACCCATACGCATCGAATTAATTTACAAAGTATACAGGGTGTCCCTTGTCCTAGATTAAACTACTACTACTACTATGTCGGTTTAGAACATTTTTCTACGTTGTCTGACGCCTATTCTCCACCTCCTTCGATCCTGACAATATCTTCTGTCAGGTTTTTTTGACTCATTGATCTTTGGATTGACTGTTGCCATTCTAGTTTAGGACGCCCTCTTTTTCCGCGTCCTATTGGTTGCCATTCTAGGACCTGCTTTGGTAACCTTTCGTCGTTCATTCGTTGTACATGACCGTACCATATCAGTTGCCTTTTAGTGATGTCATCCGTTATGCTTCCCTCGATTTCCATTTTTTCTTTTATGATTTCATTTCTTATATGATCTGTTCTAGATATTCTCATCTTCTTATTGCATCCATTTCGACACTTTCCATTTTTGTTTTGTATTTTTCTGTTACGCGACAATTTATTATTGCATACAACAGCGTGCTTTTCACCAAAAATTCATATAATATGTTAAATTTTACATTCTTTTTTGTCTTTCTGCTCCATAAAATACTGACGTTCAATAACCGTTTTTGCTTTTACTATTCTTTTTTCCAGTTCTTTACAGTTTGTTCCTGACTTATCAAATGTGACACCAAAGTATACATACGCATTGCATGGAGATATTGTTTGTCCATTGTCTAGTTCTCACTTGATTCGTTTCCAATACATAAGTACTGTGTCTTGTCCACGTTCACTGTTAACCCCCACTTTTGGTATTCGTCCATTACCTTTCTCACAATTAATTGGTCGTTAGCAAACTGTAGTGTGTATATGGTAAATCGGTCGTTTAGTTGTACTCCCATGCCGTGTACTTTACGTTTCCAGTTTTTTAGAGCTATTGCGATATATATTTTAAAAAGAGTTGGAGAGATACAACCTCCTTGTTTGCCTTTTTTCGTTACCAGGAATTCTTTTGAAAGTCGACTACCAATTTTAATTTTATATTTTGACTCTTTGAATAGTTCTTTTATCGCTTTTATGTTTGTATGATTGATATTAGTTTGCTCTAACACTGTCCATAATTTTTCTACTGGAACGATATCATATGCTTTTTGTAGTTCCACAAAGGTAACATGAGTCTCTATATTTCTCGCATTTTTTTCTCAATTACTTGTTTAAGACAAAAAACATTATCACTACAAGATCTGCCTGCACGAATCCCACTTTGCTCTTCTTCTTCTTGTTTACGAAAATCGTTGTCTATTAGTTACACCTATTTATGACTCACTCTGTATAGAGATTACTGCCCATACAAAAAAAAATCTGTTAAAATTTTCTAAATTTAGAGTTACTACACTTTCCGATCTAATCCTGTTTATACCTATCTGACGACAGAATAAAGCATCTAAAATGATAAGAAACTTAACTTGAAACCGAATACACCCAACTGATAAGTTGTTTGGCATTTTGTCACGTTGCTTTATTAGTCCGAGTCAAGGTTTCGCGAAATGTGAATCGCCGTCGCGCCATGGTTTGCAAAAATTTTTTGTATAAACGCCATCTTGGTGACGTTTCATAAATTTTCCTCAATAAAATCACGGATTCTCGAACTTATTGGATTTGACCAAAATGGCCGGTTCGGTTCGGACATTTTGTTCTCTGGGTTAGAAATGTCAAGTGATTGTCAACCGCTGTTTTTGTTTATTTGTGTTTTTGCAAGTTTTTTAAACAAATTTTGAGATACAATCTAACTGTTAAAAACTGTTCAGGGTCTTTAAACATTACTTTTTTCATTAGAGTAGGGAAAAGTCCGAGAATTTATTTATTTTTCAACAAAAACACGACAAAAATATCAACTGAAAGTCTCCGCCATTTTCACTGCTTAACGGGTTGCCTACGATTTGCCACTAAAACCCATATTGTGTATCCGTTATATAACTTTGACAGAATTGTTTAAAAATTAAATTAGGGACTTATAACGATTATTTTGTTTGGCAGTTTTGTGTTCTGAAAATAAATTTTGTCTTGTAGAAACAGCAATAACATACTTTAAAAAAATATATTTACCGCAGATTATTGCCCTCCCGTTATTTTAAACTAATCAAAAAAACGTATTTTGTTTTCAAAACTTGTTTTCAAGTGGAAAAATTGCATTTCAGTTCCAGTTATGAATTTTTCAAGAAATTTTTTTGAAAATGTTGGTTTTTCTATCTATTTATGATAGCCAGTAAGTTAATTTGTTAATGGGTTTATTATATTAAATAAAAAAATTATTGTTTGGCTCAGTCAAGAAATAATCTTTATTATCATTAAGTTATCATTCGTATTTTTAACTTTTTCTGTGGAAAAATCTAAAAAAAATCGGTTTTAAGCAATTTTTTTAACAAAAATGACTCGGATTTTTAATAATGTAACAATTGTAAAAAAAAATTACGGGTCAACTTGTTTTTCAATTTTTTTATGAAAAATCAAATACTAAACGTGATAAAACTTAACAAAATGCAAAAAGCTAAAAAAATAATCCAAAATTACTCAAATCTAGTGTTAAACTGATGTTATGTATCATAAACGCCAATTAAGCATACGAGTCAGTATGTTTTTTAGTGAATCAAGTGTCAAATCAAAATTCTCAAAAACTAGTGCCACAGTAATAGCTAACCCAAAAAATAGTTAAAATTTAGAGTAATTAGAACCAATTGAAGCAATTAAAAAACTATATAAAATTAATAAACTTGTCAAAACTATTATTAAAAACCACAGAAAATAACTGAGTTAATCTTGTTTGTTTAAAATTTAAAGAAAAAATGATTTCGTTAAATAATTTGACAACTTTTCGTTCTTAGAATGTAGTGAGATGTCGAAGTTAAAATCCAAGTTACTGTCCTTTACTAAAACTACTGATAAACTTGTCAAAAATCTTTACCATAAATCAAAGTTTTTAAAGCCTAAAACATATTTTTCTAGTGATTCATTAAGTGTGATATCTGTCAAAAAATACTCGAAATTCTCAAAAACTAGTGCCAAAATAGTGAAAAAGAACCCTAACTGTGATATTATGACTTGTCAGTTTTCGAAATTGACCAGAAATAGTAATATTTGTGCCCATTTTGGAATAAGTTTGAAACAGTCGAAATGTCGTCCAAATTTCGTACCTGCCAAGTGGATATTAACAATATCAGATCTGTCTATCGGAATGGAGATATTTTGGTATGTTAATATTTGTGTTATCATGGACAGGCGCGTCCGTCGTACAAGCGGATAGTTAAATATCCACTCTACTCCCCCCCCCCCCATAAATTCCGCCGGTGCGAACAACTAATCATAAGATTCTGTTAAAACTGCACAAAGGTTTGATTAACTTCGCAAGGGTGTCACATTGACCAATCCGAGGAGTCCCATAAGGACGGAACAGTTAACTGTCAACTTTTATTAGGTGTCCATTAGATCTTGGACCCCTGTGAGGATAAGCTTTCGAGCTATCCACGGAAAAATATGCGAATAACTAACCCAAAAAATTATTTAAATTTAGAGCACTTAGAGCATATTTAAGATTCCCAATTAAAGAACAAACCACTGACATTTAATAAAAACAGTAATAAACTTGTCAAATATTTTACTAAAAATTATTAAAAACCACACAAAATAACTAAGTTAATCTTGTTTGTTTAAAATTTAAAGAAAAAATGATTTCGTTAAATAATTTGACAACTTTTTTCTTTCTGAGAATGTAGTGAGATGACTAGAAGTACTGATAAACTTCTCAAAAATCTTTACCATAAATCAAAGTTTTTAAAGCCTAAAACATATTTTTCTAGTGATTTATTCAGTGTGTCATCTGTCAAAAAATACTCCAAATTCTCAAAAACTACTGCCAAAATTGTGAAAAAGAACGCTAACTGTGATATTATGACTTATCAGTTTTCGAAATTGTCCAGAAATAGTAATATTTGTGCCCATTTTGGAATAAGTTTGAAACAGTCGAAATGTCGTCCAAATTTCGTACCTGCCAAGTGGATATTAACAATATCAGATCTGTCTATCGGAATGGAGATATTTTGGTATGTTAAAATTTGTGTTATCATGGACAGGCGCGTCCGTCGTACAAGCGGATAGTTAAATATCCACTTTACTCCCCCCCCCATAAATTCCGCCGGTGCGAACAACTAATCATAAGATTCTGTTAAAACTGCACAAAAGTTTGATTAACTTCGCAAGGGTGTCACATTGACCAAGCAGTGTTGTGAGGAGTCCCATAAGGACGAAACAGTTAATTGTCAACTTTTATTAGGTGTCCATTAGATCTTGGACCCCTGAGAGGATAAGCTTTCGAGCTATTCACGGAAAAATATGAGAATAACTAACCCAAAAATAGTTTAAATTTAGAGCACTTAGAACATATTAAAAATTCCCAATTAAAGAACAAACCACTGAAATTTAATAAAAACAGTAATAAACTTGTCAAAAATTTTACTAAAAATTATTAAAAACCACAGAAAATAACTATAATTTAATCTTGTTTGTTTAAAATTTAAAGAAAAAATGATTTCGTTAAATAATTTGACAACCTTTTTCGTTCTTAGAATGTAGAGGGATGTCGAATTTAAAATCTAAATTAATGTACTTTACTAGAAGTACTGATAAACTTGTCAAAAATCTTTACCATAAATCAAACTTTTTAAAGCCTAAAACATATTTTTCTAGTGATTTATTTAGTGTGTCATCTGTCAAAAAATACTCCAAATTCTCAAAAACTACTGCCAAAATAGTGAAAAAGAACACTAACTGTGATATTATGACTTGTCAGTTTTCGAAATTGAGCAAAAATAGTAATATTTGTGCTCATTTTGAAATAACTTTGAAACAGTCGAAATGTCATCCAAATTTCGTACCTGCCAAGAGGATATTAACAATATCAGATCTGTTTATCGGAATGGAGATATTTTGGTATGTTGTTAAAATTTGTGTTATCATGGACAGGCGCGCCCGTCGTACAAGCGGATAGTTAAATATCCACTCTACTCCCCCCCCCCATAAATTCCGCCGGTGCGAACAACTAATCATAAGATTCTGTTAAAACTGCACAAAAGTTTGATTAACTTCGCAAGGGTGTCACATTGACCAAGCAGTGTTCTGAGGAGTCCCATAAGGACGAAACAGTTAATTGTCAACTTTTATTAGGTGTCCATTAGATCTTGGACCCCTGTGAGGATAAGCTTTCGAGCTATCCACGGAAAAATATGAGAATAACTAACCCAAAAATAGTTTAAATTTAGAGCACTTAGAACATATTAAAAATTCCCAATTAAAAAACAAACCACTGAAATTTAATAAAAACAGTAATAAACTTGTCAAAAATTTTACTAAAAATTATTAAAAACCACAGAAAATAACTATAAGTTAATCTTGTTTGTTTAAAATTTAAAGAAAAAATGATTTCGTTAAATAATTTGACAACTTTTTTCGTTCTGAGAATGTAGTGGGATGTCGAACTTAAAATCTAAATTAATGTACTTTACTAGAAGTACTGATATACTTGTCAAAAATATTTACCATAAATCAAACTTTTTAAAGCCTAACACTTATTTTTCTAGTGATTCATTAAGTGTGACCTCTGTCAAAAAATACTCGAAATTCTCAAAAACTAGTGCCAAAATAGTGAAAAAGAACGCTAACTGTGATATTATGACTTGTCAGTTTTCGAAATTGACCATTTTGGAAAGGTTCAGGTTCAGGTTTGGTTTTCTTGGATCGGTCTCAACAGAGAAACCATTAGCCAGCACACTTCGGTAGACTCCAAGGTTGTCTGACACCAAGGTCACTTCGAATCTGGAGGTTCTGTTCTTCTAGTGGGGTCTTCTTCTGGTAAAGTTGTAGTCTTCTTTTTGCTTCACAAAAATAAGTTTGAAACAGTCGAAATGTCATCCAAATTCCGTACCTGCCAAGTGGATATTAACAATATCAGATCTGTCGGAATGGAGATATTTTAGTATGTTAAAAATTGTGTTATCATGGGTCAGCGGTTCTTCAACTAAAATCTGGGTTTTTGGTAACGGTTAAGCAAGCCAACAAAAATAAATAGATCAAACAAGTTTTCGTGGCTAATCGGATAAAAAGAAGTTTTTGCTTCTCTCATATTTTTCCGTGGGTAGCTCGAAAGCTTATACCCGGTTTCCACCTATGCGTGTCCACCCTGATTCAAAAAACCAATCAGGTGACGCTGCATTTAAAACCGGTGCAAATCCATGTCTCGTCACGTGATGTGTTTTTTGAATCAGGGTGGGCACGCATAGGTGGAAACTGGGCTTTATCCCAGTGTTGCTACCCTCGACCCTGTGGTCTTCGGTAGAAGGCTTCGAGAAAAATCGGTAGATTTCGGTAGATTTTTTAATCATCTCAGCAAGCAGTGCTGGAGAACTATCGATAGTTTGGATTGATTTAGTAGGTAAATTGTATTTCTATGATTTGTTTTTACTGACAAAATACCAAAATTAAGAATTAAACAAAAAAATTACATACTAGGGACCTATTGCAATAAAGCCAGGCACAAATTGTGCCGGGCACTATATTGACAGTTTCGCATTAAAAACTGACAGTTGATCTTTCAAAATTGACATACCAAAGTCGAATTTAGAAATACAGTCGTTTATGTTCCATTAATTGTGGCGTCACTATTAATTCCGCCTCTTATAATACACAATGGCCTTATTTTGAAAGAAGACAGCTGTTCTTATGATGTGAAACTGTCAATATAGTGCCCGGCACAATTTGTGCCTGGCTTTATTGCAATAGGTCCCTATTAGGTAGATAATATTATAAAAAAAACCTCAGGGTTTATAATAGCGTGATCTTTAAGGCCGCTTGCGGCTGCCGGCTAAGTATATCGCAAAATCCAAGAGATGACGCCATAAATACACTTTTAAAAACAATGGCTTGAAATAAAATTTTTATTCTACAAAGGATCTTATATAAAAAGAATATTTTATTTATGATATTTTTTTTTAATCGCGATTATGAGGCGTATAAAAAAAACAAGTTTATATCGAAAAAAAAATCGGTAGAAAACTATGGTAATTCGGTATATCGTAAAGTAAAAGGCTAAATCGGTAGATCTACCGAAAAATCGGTAGAGGTGGCAACACTGCTTTATCCTCAAGGGGATCCAAGATCTAATTGTCACCTAATAAGTGTTGAAAGTAAACTGTTTCGTCCTTGTGGTACTCCTCAGAACACTACTTGGTCAATGTGACACCTTTGCGAAGTAAATTAGACGGTTTTGTCTTTAATCCAATGTCTGTAGTGAGAAAAACCTCGCAAGAAGCGCCATCTACCGAGATACGATAAAAAGATCGATTAAAAAGAAAAGAATCCATCCGTGACCTTCGACAGCACTTTGTTTTTCAGGTCAGATCACCTCTGATTAGCGTTTTTACCCACCTTCAAGACGTCAATCAGCGGAATTTACTAAAATACTACAAACTACAAACGTAAATTTTAGTACCCATGAATTTAAAAATCAAAGTTTTCGTGGCTTCTAATCCCCCCCCCTCACTGTAGATCCGCCGGTGCAAATAACTAATCATAAGATTTTATTGAAACTGCACAAAAGTTTCTTGGAGTGTATTTACTGTATTTTATCTGTTGTGGTGTGATATCTCTTAAAACATAAAAAGATTCATACATTGAAACCAACAGTGAGTTAAAATAATTTTTCAAAAAAATAAATTTTTACTTTTTAAATCTAAGCAGAACATAATGCAATTCAGGTCTTTCAACCCTGGTAGATAATGACCTGTGTACATATTTTGAACATTTTTTAAGAGTGTGGTTTTAGACAAAATTTTAAATTGATTGCGAATTTTTGTATCACAACAAAAACATTTCATGTAAAAAAAGCCAAGTACGCGAAAATTGTATTCCGTAAAAAGAATTGCGATAAAAGTAAAGCCAATATGAGTTCTTCAATACAAATTTCAAAATGAAAGGTTCTTACTAGTTTGGAAATGTTTTTTTTTTAACTTTGCTATTACAGTAACTTTTTTATGTTCAATTTAGCACTAATAGTCATTGTAGCCGTAATAGATGTATTAGAAACATATTTCCAAACTAGTAAGAACTTATTTTAAAATTTTTATTGGAGAACTTGTCTATATTTTTATCTCAATTCTTTTTACGGAATATCATTTTCGTGTACTTAGCTTTTTTCACATGAAATGTTTTTGTTATGATTTCACTCGTTTTTTAAAGGATTTGGATAATATTTAAATTTTAAAGTAGTAAAATATGCGGAATATTGTTCAAAACTTTTGCAATGCCTTATTAAAAATTTTGAGGTAATTCCATTTTTTTCTTCTAAAGCTCAGCTCTCTAGCGTTCCTGGAAGTGGGCAATGTTACTTTTATAATATAGGAGAGGGGAGTAAATTAAAACTTTGGGGTTTTTTTATTTTTTCCAAAGGTTTGGTCATAATTTCTATCACTCTACTAAATTTCAGCTTTGTAGCATGAATAAGTAAGTGGCAATTTCGACGTTTTTTGAAATTTCGTAACTACTTTACTACTTTATGGAAGTCCATGAAGCTTTATTAACTTTATTAAATGGTATGTAAAATTCCCATTTGTATTACTCCCAAATAATCGTAACTTTCTTGTTTGGAAACAAAGCTGTTATGTACATTTGTTATCATTTTTTTTAAATATGAGAATTAAATACTCTTAAGGGATTTTTATTTGTTTGAATCAAGGATTACAATAAACTTTTTAATATAAAAAAAAAATGTCGTGCTATTGCACCATACCTCCCTGCAATAACTTTTATTGGTTGTTATTAAACTTTAAACATCCCGTAGGTACAGTGTCTCCATTTGAAAATGTAACTATGAAGCGCACAATTTTACCAAATAGCAATGATTACACAAATCACTGCAAATATCTAAACTTTGGTTACTTCAACCCCCTTGTCACGCTCCCGGCTCCATAAAAAACTAATGGTCTTATTCAAGGGTTCCTAAAATTTGTGTTAATTTTGTTGAAATCGGTTTGTGAGTTATCATGTGACAGACAGACACAAAATAAACAAAGTTTCTTGTGACGATCCAGGGACTGATGAAGGTTCATCTGTGTCTGGACCAATCCAATACAGTATTGCGATACTTTCCTGACGACTTCTTCAATTAAGTGACAAAGACCTTTCATATCCTTCAAAACAATATCGGGTGGGTGCTCTACACCAAACCAAAAAAAAGCTTTATACAAACAAATAAAAGATTTAGAACTCAAATCATAAATTATAAAATCCAAAAGTAAAAATAAAGTATTTAAATTTACCGACATAAGTTAAGTTTGGAAAAATTTTGGAATATTTGCCTCAAAATAGTCAAAATCCTTCAAATTCGGATAAAAACCTTCAAACCTTAAATAGTCCAAATTTTTATCCAACACCCTTCATATTGACTTCAAATCTGGCAACACTGTCCCAATAGCCTTGTATATAAACAACAAGTGAAATTAAAGAAAGAAAAAGAAGAAAAAAGTTTTCTGTTTCGGCCGGGGATTGAACCCGGGATTTTTTGCTATCTAGACAAACATTCTAACCACTGAACTACCGAAGCCATACATACATTTTCGGAAAACTTCCATCTATGCAAGCTGCGGTGTCTCAATACAAGAACGAGAAAGTCTCAGGGTATTAACCCGACCAAGTCATCCAACTGATCTCTTTAATTCTTCTTTCCCACTGTCAAAGGTATGATAACTTAAATTAGACGTAAAGAATCAACGTCTGAAAGCATGAGATCACCTTTTCGTGTGTTAAAATTTCTGATCCCAAAATGGGCGATTGCCAATATAATTAACAAATACCAAATTGCAAATAATGCAAGGACCTAAAACTATAAACAACAAGTGAAATTAAAGAAAGAAAAATAAGAAAAAAGTTTTTTGCTTCGGCCAGGGATAGAACCCGGGATCTCTTGCTATCTAGGCAAACATTCTAACCACTGAACTACCGAAGCCATACATAAATTTTCGGAAAACTTCCATCTATGCAGGCTGCGGTGTCTCAATACAAGAACGAGAAATTCTCAGGGTATTAACCCGACCAAGTCATCTAACTGATCTCTTTAGTTCTTCTTTCCCACTGTCAAAGATATGATAACTCAAATTATACGTAAAGAATCAACGTCTGAAAGCATGAGATCACCTTTTCGTGTGTTAAAATTTCTGATCGCAAAATGGGCGATTGCCAATATAATTATCAAAAACCATATATTGTATATGATATGGATGGCTCAAAATTAAATTTGTGGGTTTTATATAAAAAAGAAGGGGACATCCATTTTTGTATGTGATCCTCTAGTGCCCCCTTCCAACCGTCCTCTGCCACCTTCGCTCAATATATTTTTTTAAATTTATAGGATGAAAAATGTAGGCTAATCTAATGCAGTTTTATTTCAAAATGTGTAACTAATTCATTCTTAAAATATATAATATTATTTGTAGAAAAAATATTTTTGAAATTTGAACTTGACATTGAATCAGTAATTGTTGGAAGAGATAAAAAGACGTTATTATAAACGTTATCAATTTTGTTTTTCTAAAATTGTGATACAATATGCTAAGTATTAAATTTAAAAGTGCAGTGTTTTGTTTTTAAGATGATTCGGAGGTAATATACAGTTTAGTTTGCAAAAGGAAATAATTCTAAATCGAGCTGTGGTAACTTTGACAGAAATATGTTAAAAACTAATCAATCGATTTTTAAAAGATAATACGTTGTTGTCACGCGAATCAACAGCACTTTAAAACAAGGTGCTACTTGCCTCATGTTCTCTATCTTAATAAAAGGGATGGAAATGAAACCTCTCCTTGTGGAATTAAACCTTCCTGAACCGGATGCGAACCTCTGACAACGGGACAGAGCGCTGCACATGTGCATAAATATTATGTAGTATGTTGGCAACAACGCACTCTGCAGCCTGGGAATTACCTCTTTATGTTTTAATGTGGAGACTAAATACTTCTGTTGTATTTACAACAGATTTTTTTCGGCGGGACTGCTGTGTTTTATTTTTATTGTTTAGTTGGGTAGTAATAGATCTCTTTGAAAAGGCACCTAGTAAAAAACCTCTTAATTTACGTTAAAAAATGGAAGTTGTTAACCTTTCGGAGAAGGAACATCTATAAGCACAAAAGATCGCTGAAAAATTTAATATTGGAAAATCTCAACCAGCGGAAATTGTTAATAAATATATATTGAAAGCAGTTCTCTCTCATAAGCGGACACCTCCAATAAGCTGACAAAATCGAAGAAATTGTGAGTGTCCACTTATAGGAGGTTTCACTGTATTTGCATCAAAAAAATTAAAATTGTTATTTCTAACGCAAATATTTCAAAAACGAATTTGAAAAAAAAATATTTAAAAAAACATTATTTAATTTCAATAAAAGTCGTTTTTCTGGTTTAGTTTAGAAATTATGGTCTCAGAATAGATTTTTTAAATAGTAGTTACCTACTTAATTTATTTTAATGTGGTATATTCGGTAATCCTTGTATATTAGGCAGCATAATGATAAAAAAAATATTTTATGTAAAATTAACTCAAACAAAAATTTTAACAAATGCTTTTTGCTTTGCGTTATCTTAGATTTAAAAGATAACAATACTAAAAAATTAAATATTTAGTGACTGAAGTGGATACTTTTTTACCCATTTTTTTTATGGAAAATTTTAAATATATTATTTTTTAATAGATTAAAAAAAAAGAACAAGTTTGACACATTTTTTTTAAATATTAACTCGATTTCTCAGTTTTCTTGTCTATTGAAATTTTACTATAAAAGATTTGTTTGATTTTGAAAACAAATGACTATAATTAAATATGAGTTAGAAACATTCATTCTTATCTTAAAAATGTAGACCTCATTAAAAACTTATTACTGCCCACTGTACTCTAAACGCCACGGTGTGTCACTGGAAAAAATGTCGCCAGGGGCGGATTTATGGCCTTCACCCCTATGTGTTTGGTTTAAAAACTCCTGGGACCAGTGGCGGCTCCTCCACAGGATTCCCCTCCCCCTATTTTTTACTCACACATATAAAAAATAAAAATGTAATAATATGCTAATAATGTCAAAACCTATTCTATAAAGAACCTACCTAAACTCAGTAAAATCAGCGAAATTATATATGTAGTGGGTTCACGATGATGCAATTACAATTTAATTTAGATTTTACTGCTTGTATGTGAGGCAAATTTGTCTATCCTATAAATTTTTGTACCACGATTTTTTAAAATGTACACATTGGCTTTAACGTTAGCCAGTTTATTTACGTTCAATATAGGGGACGGCTTTTTTCAGAGTTTAAAAAGTATTTTTTGTCATCGTCGTTCCACCTCGAAAACGATTTTTCCAGTAAAACACACACACTGCATCGTACACAGGGCAAATTGTGCAAAATAAATAAAATAAAAACCGAATCAGAACCGCATGTAAGCAATACGCCGATCTTGGTGTTCTGTGACGCCGATAACCAGACACTATTTCAGTATTGTACGCATGGTCAACACGTGATTTTTTGCCCTGCGGAAGCATGCGACGTTGTCATGACAACCAATGGACGTCTTCACCCCGCGGCATATCGAATAGACACAGACGAACGAAAAACAAAAATCGCTTTAACAATGCTTGTCTGTACGCTGGACCCGCACAGAATCCGCGGCAGGGAACGCTTACCGTTTTTTGTTGGTTAAGAGGTAATAAGGTAACTAACCGCTCGTTTGATTTTGCTGACGCGATGCGGTTCCGATTTTTAATTTTTTGTCCTATTAGATTCTTAGATTATTATATTTAGTCTGGAAAAAGGTGAAGCAGTGCTTCACCTGCGTCATTGGGCGAGTCGCCAGTGCTTGGAACATCAGTAAAGTTTTAAAAATAATCAAAAAAATATTATTTTAGTCAAATAAAACTCTAGGATCTTTTCTCCGCTAATTTTTATTAAATCTATTGCTTAAAAAAATCCAAGCAATAGATTTAATAAAAATTAGTGGAGAAAGACGCTAGAGTTTCATTTGACTAAAACAATACCAGAAACGAGTATAATATGTTTATGACAATACTATTAAAAACAAACTTAAGTTTGCGAGACATGTTGGGTGCTTAAAGAAAACCCAAGCAATAGATTTAAACAAAAATTAGTGGAGAAAGACCCTAGAGTTTCATTTGACTGAACCTATCACTCCACCATAAGATGGACTATTTCCTCAACTTATTATTATTTTACTTATCTTGGTGAATAACATGCTAATATTTAAGGAGGTAATTTTTGGGTCCATTTTGTGAAAAAAAATTGTTTCATCCATTCTCGGTACATGTCCCAACCAAGCTGTTCTTTTGTTGAACCTCACGATATTTGCGTTATCTATTAGTTGTTCTAATTCATAATTCAGCTGTATCCGCCAACTACCATCTTCTGTTTGACCTGGTTGCTTCATGACTTTTTTTGTTTCAGCTCCTCGATAAAACGGACGACGACGACAAGGAGAAAATGTCGGGATTGAAAAAACCCAGCGAGTTGTTGCAACTGTTGAAAAAGGACAGTCATGACGATGACGACAAGAGGAACGACAGTCATAGTCACGGGGATTCTTTACTCAGGTAAGACAACAAATTTACATACTTCTCGCCAAAAAAATTGAGGCACAAATTCCCATAAATTCTTTTGTTTTAAGACCTAACATTTGCACCAAAAATCGTGAAAATATTTTCAACAGTATAAACCACACCATTAGCAGAGAAAATATTATTTTTTCGATGCTATTATAGTTGATGTTGTATTAAAATGGCACCGCGTCATAGCTATGGTAAACCAAATTTTGCGGCAAAATCTAAGTAAAAAAGCCTTTAAAAAATTAGTGTTTCACTTTGTACATGCAGTGTGCCACTCGGGGATTAATGTTCGAAGGATAAAACACTAAGACCTTTTAAAGGAGAGATCAAATAGGTATTAAAATGTGCGCAAATATTGATTTAGTTGTAAAAACGGTAATTTGTTTTGTAAAAAACTCCGTCATTATTTGTTTGGAATAAACAGTCAAAACAGCAACGAATAGAAAACGTCAAAAGCCCGGCTAAATCAATAATATGTTATCAACCAGATAAGTGTATATATGTTCCTTTCTAATGCAATCGTTTAGAAGAAGACATCAATAAAAAGCAAGTAAAATAGTAAGTTAATGACGAATTAGTGCAGTGCCTCATTTTGGGAATCAATATCAATAAAAAAATTAAAGGAAGTGCGTGCCACTGTATGTACCCCTCTACTTCCTTCCCGCCCATCAAGGTTTTGATGTCGCGGTGTCACTTTAATACAACATCAAGCATAAATATAATTAAAGCAATAACAACTGATGTAGAAGCAGCAGCGCGCCACCTAAATTAGATCCGACTATTTGCAGCGAGAGGGCGTCGAAAGTCTTTAACAACGGCACCATCTCTCCGCTGTTTTTGCGTACTAGCCGCGCGAAGTATTACTGGTCGCCTATCTATACCTGTTATATAATCAACGATAATACTTCGGAAGATAATTGGCAAAATCTGACCTAAGCTGGACTTAAAGTATACAGAAAGTTTTCAGTCTTCAATTGAAGAATTTACTAATTTTACTACCTTGAGAAATAAACGAAATGGCGGCTGATTGGACAAAAAAATCTTAGATTACTCCAAAACATCGAAGTTTCGATCATTTGGTCATCCTAACGACAGAAAGTTTTAGCGATATCCTTCGTCCATTTAGTAAAGAGATTCTAATGAACCAATAATATAAAAACCTTTTAGAGGTGGTATTGGAGGTGTGACCCGTAGGTTCGAGAAGTAAGCCAAAGTAGGTCTTTTTTGCCATGCCCAAGGTCTATCCTTAACACACTCTTTACACTTCTATTCGGTGCTAGATAGCTCATTGGACATTTCTGTTCTCTTTGCACAGTCGAGTATTTCAGCTCATTTAAGCCAATGGAGCTGTTCCTCGCTCAGAGCTGCCGTGCATAAGCTAAAATGCCGTTAACCAACATTCGGACAAATTTTATTTTTTGGTGCCGTCTTAATCTCAACATTATTCTACATCAATTTTTATAAGCAAATCTTCTTTAGCTTTTGTGGTTTTCAAGAAACAAATAACATACAATTATTAAGGAGCATCGTTTGTTTATTATTTTCCGGGTTTTTTTATCAAAACTAGGAAAATTTTATAGGTAGTTAACGGCATTCTAGCTTAAGGACGGCAAAGAGTTGGTACCCCAAGAGCTAAATGTTTTCTAATCCTTGCGTAGGCGCTTTGATTATACAATACATTTATTATTAGGGTAACCAGATTTTTTTTACCAAAATCATTTTATCATGTTAAAAATGTCTAAATGAAAGCTATGGATTAGCTCAAAATTAGACCATATTTAAAACTAAAATAACTTCTTTTTTATTACAGGAGCCTGGGGTTTCCCCCTGGATCTCCCGATCGAAGAGGACACAAAAGATCCATGGACGACAAGGATGAAAACAGAGACAACAAGAGGAACAGTAGTGATGGACAGGTACGTATGACCTCAAGGATTTACAGCGGCATGTCCACTTGCAAGTCACCTTCAAGAGATAATTACCAAGTAGGTACTTGCTAGCGTATCTAAGCGTAAAAAGTGTAAACACTGTACTAGAGGCCATTGGGTACATTTGGCGGATTTGTTTCCTCAGAGATGGGCAAATCATATTGCTCTCTCTTTCTGGTATAATCCAGTTTTCCATGTAAAACCGATTTTTAGGATAGATTAGAGATAGACATAACTTTCTTTGGTCATTTCCCTGAACACTTTTTGACATTTTTTATATTTTCGGTTGGGAAATACTTCAAATTTTGAGAACAAAAACCAAACATCGACGTTTTGAATATTCCAGGCTAGGAAATACTTCAAATTTCAAAAACAAAACAGATTACTTAACACAGAAATAGATGGGGCAAAAATCCCGTACAAGTAAACTGTGTGTAGTGTTATTACGAAATGACATTTAAAAAATTGATTCAGACATTTTGGTTGTCACAAACAAATTTTAAAAAAATTGCATATTTCTTTTTTAAATTTAAATTAAACATAATTAAATATCTATTAATTATAGTATAAATTATTTATTAAGTTTTTTTATAAAAATAGTCTCTACTACTCACTATGGTATAGTAGTAGTGTGAGCTAATATATAAAATGGGACATAAACATCATACTTTAATATTGGTTTACTGTGGACGTTTCGGCAACTTTAAATTTAAAAAGTATTTTTTTTATATTTGGCTTTAAACTTCCTTGACAGTTAAGGGCGGAATAAACGCAATCAGCATTGATCTGACCTAAAAGACAATGTTTGTCGTAAGTCACGTCATGAATTATCTCTTTCAATCGATATTTTCATCGATCGATGATAGCAGTTTTACTCGCCTACTCCTGTTTTAGTTTCTCTCGTACTTCGGTAGATGGCGCTTCTTGTTTTCTCACTAGAAACGTAAGGTGAGAGACAAGACTGTATACTTAACTTAGCAAGGGTATCACATAGACCAAGCAGTGTTCTAAAGAGTCCCATAGGGAAGATACTGTCAACACTCAGGTGTCCATTAGATCTTGGACTCCCGTAAGGTTAAGCTTTTGAGGTACCCACGGATAAATATGAGAGAAATAAAAAAACCCTTATTTTGACCCGATTAGCCACGAAATTGTGTTTGATTTTTAATTTACCGGTACTAAATTTTACGTTTTTTATAGTAATGTTAACCTTGAAATACCAATCATTTTTTATTTAAAACAGACTTTTCCAACAAGTATCAAAGAGAGTTGCCCACATCTGCTCTGATGTAACACAACCGTCAAAATGTATCGAGGACCTTTAATCTGTACTAGTGACTATTAAACTTTTTTATTTTAGTATTTAACAAAAAAAACCGTTAAAATAAATTTATCGAAGAATAATTTTCTTAGTTTTTATGAGAACTAGATTGTTTGACTGCGTTCTTTGGTTATAATATACAGGGTGTTTCAACTAAAAGGTAACAGGTGTTTTTGGGTATTTTTCGTGCGAATTTGGAGAAACGCTCGGACACGTCGATTTTGTTTGCAAGAGGGACACTTTTTGGCTATCTTGAAATTTTTGTAGCACGAACGCCTTGCGAGGGGTATACTTTACCCCTATATTTTGAATAGGGAAAGTGGGTCTAGTGATACCTTGTTTTGAAGCTCTCTTGAATATCTTTACAACCGTGTAAAAATTTCGAAAATCCATCGATTAGTTTTTAAGATATTTGCTTTGAAATGTTCAAATTTAACATGGAATGATAAAATAAAAATTAAATCCGAAAAATAATAAAATTCTAATTAAATTTTTATTTTATCAGTCCATGTTAAATTTGAAAGTTTGAAGGCAATTATCTCAAAAACTAATGGATAGATTTTTGAAATTTTTACATAGTTGTAAGGACATTCAAAAGGGCTTCGAAACAAGGTATCACTAGACCCACTTTCCCAATTTAAAATATAGGGGTAAAGTATACCCCTCGAAGAGGGTTCGTGCTACAAAAATTTCAAGATAGCCAAAAAGTGTCCCCCTTGCAAACAAAATCGACGCGTTTCTCCAAATTCGCACAAAAAATACCCAAAAACACCTCTGTTACCTTTTAGTTGAAACACCCTGTATAAAAAAAACAAATATTTTTGTTTTCAGGTGTCTTCAACGGGCTCGTCTGATAGCGAACTGTGCAAAAAGAACAAAATGTTGGCTTCGTTATTGGCTAAACAGACTCATACGCCGCCGACCATACCTTCGGTACCACCGAGCGTCATTTCGGCCTTGCCACAGGAGAAACTTCCTAGGTAAGTACCTTTCTCTTTCACACATGTTCTCTCCCCATTCCTCTTTTTTTAAGAACTATAGTTGAGGATGTATAAAAGTGGCTCCTTTCGTAGCTATGGTGAACCAAATTTTGTGGCAAAAACCATAAAAAAACCACAACTTTCCTTAAAAAAATTAGTGTATCACTTTGTACATGCAGTGCGCCGCTTTAAATAGGTATAATAAAACGCTGAGACCGTTTAAAGGAGAAATGAATTAGGTACCTAATAAATAAAGATCCGAAACATAAAAGAGTATTCAAATTTATATTAAAATTCCCGCAAATATTGATATAGTTGCAAAAAAGGTAATTTGTTTTGTAAAAAGCTCGGTCGTAATTTGTTTGACATAAAACAGTCAAAACAACTTAAACAACAACGAACAGAAAACGTCAAAGCCCGGCTAAATCAATATGTTCGTAATAACCAGATAAAGTATTTATGTTCCTTTATAATGAAAGCGTTTAGAAGAAGACATAAATAAAAAGCAAGTGAAATATTAAGCTAATGACTAATTAGTGCAGTGCCTCGTGTTATTAATTTTTTTTGGGAATTAATATCAATAAAAAATTTAAAGGATGTGCATGCCACTGTATGTACCCCTCTGCTTCCTTCCTGCCCACCAATGTTTTGATGACGCGGTGCCACTTTAATACAATATCAACTAAAGATTAACTACTCTATCAAATGCTTTTATAATAATATGGTCTATGATCCTTCTTGTCCTCAGTACATCGGTCAATTTTTTAAGTGATAAGTAACTGACTTTTCGTTAATAGCTTCCTTTTTCTGAGACATCGAACATTTTCCTCATCAAAATTTTTTGAAAGTGATTCCTAACTCATCGGACTATTTTGACATAATACTGTCATCCTAAGCCTAACCCCCGTATTTGAAAAAAAAAATTAAATGAGATTTTTTGCTTTAGCATAATAAAATATGGTTAATTTCAATATTACGTTAAATAACCATATTTGAACTAGAAATGTGTAAAATTAAATAATTTTAAAACCGTATTTAAAAATAACTTAAGAACTACTAAGGCTACTCCCAGTATTTTTAGTTTACCAAGCACTTTACCCGTATTTGTAATCACATACGGGTATTTTGCGTTGCAACGGTCAAATACGTGTTTAGTTCGTAAAAATTCGACTTGTCAAATCTTGCCGGTTGCTGACGCGCGCTTTGTTTATTATATTAATTTTTAGTTTGCGGGTAACCATTATTAGAGAATTATTGAAATAAAGCCAGGCTATAATAATAATGCCAGGCACAATTTTGACACCTTCACATTGTAATATCAGCTGTGATCTTTCAACACACGGCTTTTGTTTACTATATAAACCGGAATAAATAGTGGCTTCTTTTATTAATTGAAAATAAACGACGAAAGTTTTAAATTCGACTTTGGTATGTCAATTTGGAAGGATTAACTGTTAGTTTTCAATGTGAATGTGTCAAAATAGTGCCTGGCACAATTATAGCCTGGCTGTATTTCAATAATTCTCTATTATTATTATTTATTACATAAACGGTGCGAGCAAGTGAGCCGTCAAAATTGATTTACAGCAAAAACAAAATATACATTATGAAAAGAAAAATGTCAGCATCGAAAAAGTAAAATAAACTTTCTTTTAAATCGATTTTTTAGGGTGCCTCCCCCTCCCTTTTTTTCAAAGTTGGGAAAATTAAAACTTTTTTTAATAGGTATCATAGCAAAGTTGGTCGGTCTTATTAGGAGAAACAAAAACCAAATTTGGATTGATTTGGTCGTTTTTGAAATATCAGCGTTTTTACTTAAAACTGTATCCTTTAGGACCTTATCTCAGGAACTATTTGAAAAAAACTCTTAAGATGGGGCCATAAAGTGGTATCGATCCTATCTCTGTCGGAAAAAACCAAAACCTTTGGTCTTAGATGTTACCCGGTTTCCAAATAAGCGCGCAAACGACTGCTATGTTTTGCAAAAACAGATTTTTTTTCGATTTAAGTTTTTACGCTAATCTCGAAACGGAGACATCGAAATGCAAAATTGATAATAACCAAATTGGTGAGCCTTTCTAAGCTTAATTAAATCCAAAAGATAAAATTTAAATCGGTTGGGTACTTTTTGAGTTTATGTTACCATCAACTTTTGGCCAAAAGTGGTGCTACTTTGAATGGTCATATGTTGCGAAGCTTTAGCTGTAGTAAGAACAATTTTTTTTAAGTAACTTAAAAAGTCATCTCTTACTAATTAAGTAATGGTTAGATATCCTACGTTAAATACCGGTATTTGCCAAATACGATGATTTACCCAAGTAAATTCAACAATGACATAGATCAAATACCCGTATTTGCTAAATATGAGGTTTTTGCTTAGGAAATTAGCAAAATAGATGTAAAAAAACCTCGTTTGGGTTTTTATTACATGAAAACCGATAAAATAACATTTTTTAAAGTATATATAAGGATTTAGAGCTTCTATTGTTTAATATAAATAACTAATATTATATATATATTACACAGGTTATCTACATAATTTGGGGGGTCATTGAACCTGACTGGCCAACTGTAATCCTGATTAAAAAAATCTACGTCACTGGTTGCCGTAAACCATTTGTTTGATGTAACAGCTACAGTCGTCCAGTTAAATACACGACTGGTCAAATTCTGTAGGAAACATGTGTAAAAGTATAAAGATCTTGGGTTGAAACTACAAAACAATATAAATTTACAATAGATATTCCGTCATTTCTAGAAATGTTCAAATACGGGGGTAGGATTATGACGGCAGAATAGCTGTTAAGCAGGCCCCGCGGCTGATCTGTCTTTCTTGTAGCCACACCATTGCAAACATGAGAGCGTCAATTGTACGCCTGGATCACAAAGACAATTAGGTCAATTGTTCTGTTTATTTTCTCTAGAGGGACCCTCAAAGTGCCCATATTTATGACCCAACCCATAGAGTGTAGAATCAAAAATGGAATTAAAAAATGAATTAAACAATAATTGTTTTTAATTGTTCTTTTTTGATTTGTTAATTAGGATAGCTACAGACCCTGCTAAAGCTATTGGAGGCACGATGGCCCAGCTGATGAACAGCGCTAGAAGGAATTCCACTCCCATTGGTCGGTCTTTCTTGCAAGCTAATTTGCAAAGAATGGCTAATCAAGTTAATTCAGGTAAGTTTTCATCTTCGTTTAATTAAGAATTTACCAACCACCTAACACTATATGCAAACCTGAGTCTACACTATCAAAAAACTAGTGGTGTATTTGAAACTTTATTTCTTTTTTTATAATTTAATAGTGCCTCTTTGTCACATTTTAAAAAAGCTCTAAAAAACTTTTTTGTGTGTAGTTTTATACAAAACTATCTGACACTATCCGGAAGAGGGATAAAAATTTTATACTATTACTATTATGTCGGTTTAGAACGTTTTTCTACGTTGTCCGATGCCTATTCTCCACCTCCTTCGATCCTGACAATCATCTTCTGTCAGATTTTTTTAAGTCATTGATCTTTGGATTTCCATTCTAGTTTTGGACGCCCTCTTTTTCTGCGCCCCATTGGTTGCCATTCTAGGACCTGCTTTGGTAATCTTTCGTCATTCATCCGTTGTACATGTAAACATTTTATGCCTTCTGAAAATTGGACAAAGGATAGTCTAGAAATAAATTTTTAAATTTGGCCAAAACTGATCAAAATTCATGAAAAATTGGGTGTTTTTTTAGCAATTTTTAACAAATTTAAATATTTATATTTAGACTATCTCTAGTCATATTGAAATTTTCAAAAGGTATAAAACTTTTACCTTTCTTTCGAATAGTGTCTGACGATTTTTGCCTACAAATATACAGACATTTTTTTAAATCTTTTTTTAAACGTTAAAAAGCCGTAGCACATGAGCTGAGAAATAAAAGTATTCAAATACAGTACTAGTCTTTTGATAGTTAGTATGGGATCAGATTTTTATACAGTTTTAGGTGGTTGCTAAATTATTGGCCACTACTGTGGGATGTAATAAAAGACACTAAAACAGTGTGTTGTCTCAGTATGTGGTTTAATTATTTGCAAAATATATGTTGTAGAAGTAGTCTAAAGCATTTTTCTCATGGCCACTTTCCCAAGCTCCTCTAGGCTGGGCCCCAAATCGCCGGTAAAGTTCAAAAAATGGCTGTTTTTTTACATTATGGGACCAGAGTACAAAAAAAAAACACCCACGTCAATGAGTATTGTGTAATTTTAGACCAAGACAAACACGCTTAAAAATACCTAATACCTTTTAAAACTTTGAATAAAACAAATTTGTTCGAATTTCTACTAGGGGAGCTAAAAAAACCACTTGAAAACGTTCGAAATTATTTGACGCGTCTGTAGAAATCTGAGCAAACATGTTTTATTATTTATTCAATCATTGACCAGAGTAAAAAAGATTCCACAAATGTTATAATGGTAATCGTCCTCCACATATAAAAGTCCAATTATATTTAAAAGAATAATTCTGATTTTATAATTTTGTCTAGGATTTGCTCAAGCCACTTCGACTTCAGATAACCACATTAACTGGGGGGAGAACAACAACATTCACTCAGCCAGCGCTACCGACACCGTACCGGCAGAACTGCTCGAAGAACTCATGGATTTGGTACCTGATAACAATGCAGGTAAGTCAATTAGGCAACACCGCATTGAACTTACAACTCGATACGAGAGGCCCGTTACTTATACACATTTGTACTGGGAAAGTGTCTCTAAAAATTACTGCTACAAGCGTGCCTGCATGTTGGGATTTCAAATGAACCCAAGCACAACATCATTCGACAGTTTCTCGTTGGTATGGATAATTCAAGCGTGGACGGATTAGCCTAAGCGCCGATCCAAGGCCAGGAGCACCAAAAACGGCTGTCACCCAGGAAAACATCGATGCTGTGCGCATGCTCATCACGGAAGATCGAAAGGTGACATTTCGCGAGATTAAGGCTTCATTGGGGATTTCAAAGACCTCAATTCAAAAAAATTTGCATAAAAATTAGAGGTAAGAAAATAAGTTTACTGGATGCCGCATTTGTTAACCGAAGAACAGAAAGAAGCTAGGGTCAATTGGTGTCAGAAAACTCTAGACCGCTTTGAGGCAGGAACCTCAAAAAACGTGTACAGCATTGTCAATGGTGATGACGTGGATTTACTCATATGAACTCGAAAATAAACGTCAGTCGTCTGTTTGGATGGGCCAAAAGTGTATTCAAAAAGATGGAAGATCAAAGAGCGGTTACCGCCGACTAGTACATCATTTTTTTGCCGAAAGTCATCGCTGAGCTTCGAAAAACGAACCCCGAACGGCGAATCATCCTCCACCAAGACAATGCAAGTTCGCACAAAGCACAAAAAACCATTGAATTTTTAACCCAACAAAATGTCGAATTGTTGAACCTTTCTTCATACAGTCTCAACGATTTCTATACTGTTCCGAAAATCGAGAATGGACTGCGTAGTCAAAGATTTTAGTCGCTAAAGGAAGCAGTCGACGCCTTCAAGAACGCAATTTTGACAGTACCCACAAACGTGTGGAATTACAGCTTTTTCAACTGGATTGAGCGCATGCAAAAGTGCTTTAATTTTCGTGGAGGATACTAAAGTCTTTAATTATCTACCGTTTTATTCCAGCTGTATGTGCAAATATGATGATGATATGATTTTATAATATAGAAAATTCAAGTAATAATTTTTTTTCTTACAGACATCACTCTTCTTCTCGATCAGCACAAGCCGCCTCAATCCTCTTCAGGTCTGAGTGAGGCTTTGGCCATATACACCATTCAGAAGGACCTCATGCAGTGTGAAACGGCAGTCAAGAGTCCCACCTCGCCCAACATTTCTCTACCTGCCCGGCCGCCTGCCTATCCTCAGGTACCCAACGTAAACGTAAGTATTTTATTATACAGAGTGTTCTTAAGTGCCATGTACAGGATGTTCTTAAATCCAATGGCACACTAAATTTAAATCAAAATTTCTATTTCCAAAATTTTTCTAAAAATTCCTTGAAATCTATTGAAATTTCCCTAAATTAGGGAAATTTTCCTAAATTAAGCAACCCTGTCCAAGAACTGTGAATAGACGGACTGCCCAATCAACTAAAAGTGCCCGCCGTATTCACGCGAATATTCTGGAGAACTCTCGCTTGTGACGTCACCTGCAGTCTTTGACACTTTGTGTAAAAAACATGCTCTCTGTATTTCATACGCTAGATATGGCTAATTTGATACTGCATACAGCACTTTTAAATAATTTAAAGTAAATCATGAATGTTTTGCTTTAAATTTATTAAAAATTAAGCATCAAACGTTTGCAAATTTGTATAAATTAGCTTAAAAATAATGCAAAAAGGCAAATATTTGGTTAAATTTGTTAGGGTTTTATTTGTAAAAAATATAAAATACATGTAGGGTATTTTTTTTAATATAACAGAGATGAGGCAATGTTGATCTGTGCTTTCCCCTATCAAAATAGAGGGGTACAGTTTAACTTTCGAAAAAGATGCGTCAAGCGCGGATCTGGGTGGAAATCTAAGGGGGGTAATAGTCGACGTAAAAATTATTTGTACTATAATTTTTTTTCTAGGGGGGGGGGGGGTAATTCGCCTATTTTCCCTTTAATCAATAACAAAAATCGCATATTTTTAGTTCTAGGGGGAGGTAATTACCACTTTAACCCCCCTTAAATCCGCGCTTGAGATGCGTGCTATAAAAACTTAAAAAAAAAACAAAAGACGTGTTCCAGGGTTTTTCCAGAAACGTACGATAAATGCCCAAAAAACCGTCTGTGACCTTTAAAAAAACTTCCTGTATAATGTACACATCTTTTGTAATATAAAATTCGTCAATTTTTTTTATTTGAAACTTTTTTTCAGCTTTTCTGCTAAAATCATAATCGTTTTAAGTTTTCTTTTATAGAGTGCTCTTATTTCATTCTTTAAAATTTCTAAAATTTATTTGAATTATGGTCCTTAATTTACAGAAATCTTTAATTATTTTAAAGGAGTAGATTGTTTTTTTAGGGATTTTTTTTTGCTGGTTTATAAACATTAACTGGGCCCTTTATAAACGACTCTCTATAGTGATTTTAAGAATATAACTTCAAAAGTATAATTTTTTTACATTTTTTTTTACGGCTTATTGACACTTGGTTGAGTAGGTATTTTATTTTTTAAAGATATAATGCAAAGGGCCGGCTATCGACGGGGAGTGCCGGTTTAGATTTTTTTAACATACATAGTTAAAACAAAAAACAAATTATTTGTGTGTAGTACATCAGAATGTGCCTCTTATATTTGGAGTTCTCTGAAAGAAAGGGGGGCAATTGTCACCTCCGCTCCTCCCTTGGTTCGGCTGAAACCTTTTTACCTACCTCTGATAAACTCGGTATGGTCAAAGTATATTAGTTATACAAACAAAAAGTTTTAACAACAACATTGTACTTAGTTATAACAAAAAACAAAGTATTTGTGTGTAGTACATCAGAATGTGCCTCTTATATTTGGAGTTCTCTGGAAGAAAGGGGGGCAATTGTCACCTCCGCTCCTCCCTTGGTTCGGCTGAAACCTTTTTACCTACCTCTGATAAACTCGGTATGGTCAAAGTATATTCGTTATACAAACAAAAAGTTTTAACAAACAACATTGTACTTAGTCAGGATGCCAAACATAAAATAATAGTTTTGAAATACTCTAGCAGTCAAAAAATTTATTCCTAAACGTTTTTCATATTTAAATCGACGAAAAAAGCACATCCTGAAACGTAAACAAACCATCCAAGCACAAAAAATATAGGCTATACCAACTTTAGTTTGTGATCCAAGACTGCAGGTGACGTCATCGGTGTCATCTGGCGAATGTACGTCCAGGGCTCTCAAAACGGACGGACCACGATCCTTCACTTTGTTGACGTCACATCAGGTTGTCTTTAAAATATCGAAGTTGGAATAACGGTTCATGAATAGTTGATTTTTTTTTAAAATAAAGCCGGTTTTGAGGTTAGTTTTGCTATATTCTTTCAGAACAATTTTTTTCAAATAGTAATCCTTAATTTTTCAGAGCCGCTTCTTTAGCTTACACCAAAAATTAAGTTTAAAGCAGAGGTGAATGTGACAAACACAGATGACAAAGTCAAATACATGTCAAATATAACAGTTGGCATGTGGTAAATGGCGGGTAATTTGAATTCAAAATAAGGAATGCTAAATCTTGAAGATTTTAACCTTTTAATCATGTTGCTTCCTTACAAAACTTTGGTGGAATATCGAGATGGTGTCTGAGAATATTTCACTGAAATTTCGCGGAAATGTGTAGTGCCACTTTGAAAATATCTGACCTCCCATAAGACCTAATGTAAAATTCAGCCCCCAGAGAACAGCTGATTTTTTCAGAGTCGTGGCCTCTATTTTTGTGTTGGGCTTGGTACGTCCTATGATAGTGGGCAGTCATATCTATTTACGTTCTTGAACCATGTCTAATAACCTCTTTTTAGGTCTCAACGCAGAACAACATGCAGGGCTACCCCCCGCCACCGAACTACCTCCAGGCTAGCAAATACGTACGCGTGCGCAGCGGCGGCGCGGCCGGCCCCCAATACGCCACTGCCAGCAACCAGCAGCAGCTGATGTTGCAACGCAAGCAACTGCTGCAACAGCAACAACAGCAGCAACATGAGAAACAACGACTGTTGCAACAGCAGGTAATATAGGATAATATACTACACAGGATACCTGTTTTTTCATTCGATTAGCCGTAGTCGCTTATACAAAACTACTAAATTTTAATAAAATTTGTTTACAAGATGACAATATTTCAATTTTCTGAAAAAAAAAAACAATTTTTAGTTTTTGCTGGATATTTTGAAAACCTCGGTAGATATTTTTAGGTTTGATAAAACATTTGATAGGGCTCGGAATTATTTATTTATTTAATTATGCTTGAAACTCTTTGTTGAACCCAGGCTTCTTTATCGTGCTAGCGCCATCTATGCTTTTAACACGAAACCATCCGCAATTTCACTTTTGAATGACGGCCTTGTATTGATCATCAGCCTTGCTACTTCGCTGATGTCCAAGCCCCGCCCAAGACAGGCGTTTTCCTTATCTCCAGTGGATCTGTATTCGCAAACGGGTAGTAGACCCGAGCTAGTAATGGCTAGAGTCCCTGTATGTTGACACATTTGGATAATATCCAAATATGTCAACATACAGGGACTCTATTAATGGTAGGTATCGGCCCCGTTTAACCAAAATTGTCTTACCGTTTACGAAATCCCCCACCGCTAATAAAAGTGACTGCTAACATTCCCAAGCGGGAGTGAGAGAGCGCGAATACTTGCAAGTACAGTTGCCTATCGTCTAGCTTCTTAAGGGTATGTTCAAAAATTAAATAGGGACCTTTTGCAGGAACTTCATTACCTAACTTTAGCCTTTATTAATGTGACATTAAATGTTTTAAAATTAAACAAAATTTTTATATTTATTGTTGTTTTTGTTATCCTTTATTTATCTGTCAAAAGCCTGTTTTGTATTATTTAGGTAAAATTAATTAAAAGGTTCCAAAAACAACTAGGGAAAAATTGAAAAACAAATACCAGTGAAAAACCGTCAGGAAAATATAGGATTAGGTATATGTACTGTGTACTTCTTCTTTTTTTACACACTTTTCAAAACATTGATGACTTTTAGTTAGTTGGTAAAAACTGTTACAATTTTTATAAAAAAAATAATTCTCAATAATTGGCATAAAATTAAATCTGCTGAATACACTGCATTGATAGCTCTTGAAATAATTATCTGGTATTAAAAATATTTTAAATTTACATTAGATTTTGTCATAACGTTATATGCGCGGCAACAGTGTCTCTAAATAAAGGAACTAGTAGCCTGCGGTATTCCAACACAAGTAAGGTCAAACATTATCCTTTAGTAAGGGATAAAGTTTAAACCAGGTAACTGCGCATGCCTCAAATAAAGGATAAGTAAAAAATGAGACATGCAGAAGGTCTCTAATGTTGTGTCGGTTTTGCCTGGTACTTTAGAAGTCGGCGCCTTATTACCGCACTACTGTGCCAACTGTTAATAATTGTGTCCACTAGCGATTAGAACAATTACATTAATTATTATTAAACAATGTTCTGTTTTATTCAGAAACAACAGCAACTTCTAATTCCGTCCAATGCGACCAATGCTGACATGAACAACATCCAAAACATCGACAGCATAATGAACAACACCGTGGCGCCACCTAACGTCTCACTACAGCGTTCATCTAGCGTCCCTGATGCGCAGTTGTCACCTAACTACAGCGCCGCCAATTCGGTAAGTTCATCTCTCTCTCAGGCCTCAACATCCTGTATAAATCTCTCTCTATCTCTGTTTTATAATGCATTGAGCTGTTGCATACTCAAATTCAACTCCAATGTTGCCAGGAGCATCGTAATTACTTACCGAAATCTACGGTTATTTTAAGACAACTTAATTTAAGAAAAGTTATGGTTTTTTTTTCTATGATGTATACTAAAAGTTAAATGACAAAAAAATGATTTTAAACATTTTATTATTTCGTCACTACCTCTGAGAATTAAAAAGCTGTTTTTGGTTTAACAAAAAAATTCTTTCTATTGTGTTACCATTGATTTTTTTACAGCTTTCACAACAAAATCAGAGAGGTCAGCAGAGTCAGCAACAAAATCAACCGTATTCGCCCCTGTCACAAATGCCCTCGCCTCTTGGAGGGCAAAATTTTCAAACTCAAACTTCTGTAAGTACATTGCTTTGGCTTAAAAATTCTAAACTAACTTAGTCATTACTGGTCATCTTAGTGAGCCCCTCGAATCTTACATTGAAAATACAGTGGTAAAACTATCAGAGAGAAAATTAATAAATTAATGTTCTAACAAAAAAACGATCTATTTTTAGGTTACTGGGAGTTACCAATCTTCAGCAGCCAGGATGTCTCCTCAATCCCAATACAACGCCCAGCTGTCGCCGCGGCAGGCCTATCCCCAGGGCAATGGGAATCCCAGTAGTGGAGCCTGGCCCTCACAGAGGATGACCATACAACAAAATCCTATGCTAAATGCTCAGTTAACTGTAAGTCATTCTAAAAGCTCTAATATCTTGAAAACTTTGGGTGTGACCTTAGTAGAGCATTGAATCAATAAGCAGGTTGTTTGTCGCAAAAATTCTAAAATGCCATGATGCAAATTTAACAATTACATATTCTTGAATTTGCTTGGGTTTAAGGTATTATAAAAGGGTTTTTATTAACAAAAATAAACTTGGCCACAAGAATTCCGTTTATTTCTATATAACGAAAGGTTCACAATTGCTTAGGTACCTAATGACCTTAGAAAAGAGTGGTTTGAATCTCCTTTAGAGTACACACTCTCACATAATACACAACGTTTCACCATTTTTGAAGAACCAAAACCAAATAAAACACCTAAACCAAAATGTTTCAGACTTTTCACATAAATCCATGGGGTGGTGTTGTTCAAATCAAATGATGACGCTGCCAGTACAGAGTAAAATCGAATTAAAAACAATTATATCCTAAAAGATTTGCCAAAAGAATAAAGAACATCGTACATAACAACGATACGAAGAAGGGAAGTAGAGACGTATGTGATAATTATAGAGGCATCGCTGTGCTTAGTACTATCTCAAGAAAAAGAGAATACGGAGATAAGGACGAATAATGTGACATTACGGCACGTAATCAGGAAATACATCTCCTCTACGTAGATCTCAAGAATGCGTACGATAGTGTACCCCACCTAAAACTTTAGGAGGCTCTCGAAAAAACCAACATTACCATAACACTAAAGCCTATCACGTGATGGGGCATGTATTTGCACCTGTTTTAAATGCAGCGTCACCTGATGCATTTTTATATCAAGTTGGGCACGCATAGGTGGAAACCGGGTATAATAAAAGCTGTTCATGAACTCTATAAAGACAACACAAGCAAAATAAAGAAAGAGCAGATATTATCAAAGGGGTTTAACAATCAACAAGGGTCTAAAGCTGGGTTGTTGCTTGTCACTAACAATGTTTAAGATCTATTTAGAACAAGCCCTTAAAACATATAAAAGAAAGTACGAACAGATGGGAATACGACTGAACGATTATGTACTGTATATTCTCTGCTTTGCTAATGATCAAATAATGCTGGCTCAAGATTACGACGATTTAGAATATATGACACTTAAATTAATTGAAGAATACGATAAGTGGGGGGTGGAGGATAATTGGTGGGGAGCAACAGGACCTTATCTTGGAACAACAACATCAGATAAATGTAGAGAGTAGATGAGAATATCTAAAATTAATAAAATTGGGTAGTTTTGGATTAGCGATTGCAGCCAATCAAGTGACATTACCGAATTTTTTCTAGGCTTTCTACTTTTTTTTAGAAACCCTTTTTAACCCTCAATTAAAATTTTTCACAGCAATATTTTAATGTTATCAGGGCTATCAAAATGGACGGGCCACGATCCTCCATTTTGTTGACGTCACATCCAGGGCTGATTTTTTTTTATGGTCACGTTACGACACAGCTGATTGTCTTTAAAATGTTGAAGTTGGAATGACGAATCATGAATATTTGATTTTTTTTTAAATAATGCCGGTTTTGAAATTGTTTTTACTATATTCTTTCAGAACATTTTTTTTAAAATCTATAGTAATCCTTAATTTTTCAGAGCCGCTTCATTAGCTCAAACAAAAATTAAGTTTAAAGCAGAAGCAAATGTGACACAGATGACAAAGTCAAATACATGTCAAATATAACAGTTGGCATGTGGTACATGGCGGGTAATTTGAATTCAAAATAAGGAATGCTAAATCTTGAAGATTTTAACCTTTTAATCATGTTGCTTCCTTACAAAACTTTGGTGGAAAATCGGGATGGTCTCTGAAAATATTTCACTGAAATTTCGCGGAAATCTGTAGTGCCATTTTGAAAATATCATAAAAAACGTCCGACCTCCCATAAGACCCAATGTCAAATTCAGCCCCCGGAGAACAGCTGATTTTTTCAGGGTGTTGGCCTTGGTTAAATTATCTAAAATCTTGAAATCTTCATTTTGCAGCGAGCCCCTCAACAAGGCAACCGATCTCTGAACAGCCCCGGCACGGGTCCGTCGCGGCACTCGCCCTTCGCCGGGGATCAGTTCCCCCCACCCTCGTCCCCCTCCTCGCAGAGCTTCACCGCACAGGCCCAGACTCAGTACATGCAACGCCTGCAGAGGGCCAACAGCGTTCCTACCTCTAATAGTGCTCAAATGACAGGTACGTTGTGTTTTTAGATTTTATAGAGTTCAAGGCAAAAATGACAAAATAAGGCAAACCTTTTTGAAATCAGAGCAACTATTTTTTTCTTATAGTATACAATCATGTGAACTAAAATTACTTTAACATTCCATATTGGATTTAAATGTTGATCAAAGCGTATGCATTAATGCCATATTTCTCAGAATGCATGTCTTAGCCATAGAAATGGAAAAATATATAGGACGCTTCTCAAACCTGCGCAGACTGGGGGAAATGGGAAGAAATTTAAATTCGCCATTTTTTTGCAGATTGGGCAAGTCCAACTTTGACAGGCAACGTTTGAAAGGCGGCGTCATTAATCTAAACTCGTGGTAAAACGTCATATGGACCACTGATCTAAATTAAAGATATTTGACAAAGCGTCACTGCTTTTTTTCCACGGCGACCTCTAGGGGTGGTGACGTATACTACGTTTGTATTTGACTGGTCAAATTCTGTAGGCAACCTGTGAACTTATAAAAACCTTGGTGAAACGAATAGTTGGACCAAGCTAAGACATGCTTTTTAAGAAGTATTGAGCTCAGACATGCGTTTTATTCAACATTGAGGGTCTTATTTTATTCAGATATATGAATTTAAAGGCTCCCATTATTTTTTATTGGGCTTTGCCTCATAACTACTTGACAAAAGACCCACAAACAAAATAACGGGTGGGTCAGGAACAGGCCAGACCTTCCAAGGGTCACTTGGCATGGATTTTTGGGAATAGTAGGAAACCAGGTTTTAAAATGTTAAATTAAAGAAAAAGTGGCAAGTGACCTAAAAAAAAGCAGTTTCGCATGGATTGATTTTTCATTTAAGTACTGAAACTTGTAGAAATTGTATATTTATTTTACTTGAAATTTATCTTTACTACAATTAGCAGTGGTAATTTTTGGAGTTTCTTGACAGTTTTTTGAGTGCATGTTTTTAGGACTTTTTCTCTTGTATACTCTTTTCCAGTGACGTGGTAGATTTTTCCATTTATAAAAAAAACAGCGTAAAAGTAAAAAAATAAAACCATTTCTATAGTATATTAATATTATATCAAATGGATAACTGTTTTTTCGATTTTTTGTCATAACTTCATATTATGATGATTCATATGTGAGTGGGCCTTGCAGCCCTTCATAACATGGTTTCCGCTGTTTTTTTTTTTTTGATATTAAGATTTTGTATTATAGCAGGTTGAATACTCTACCTTACTATTTATAGAATAACAATCAAACGGTTTGGTTAAAATAGTCTACAGTATTTTTTGAAGCATGTGTATAGAAATTTTAAAAAATTCCTAGATTTTATTGGTTGTGGAGTTTGTGGTAGAAACGTTTTTGAATATCTTTTGGCTTCCGCTGTAGAAACATATTTTTTATTCATTAATATTAAAAAGGTGTTTTTTAGCTAAATTTTTACAGGTTAATAACAACCATTCGGTGAAAGGAAGCAAGTAGAAATTGAACTTCATTCAAGATCATCGTGTTTATAAAAAAATATTAATTGCTTTGGAACTGACAAAACAGAGGAGCTGCATTTAAACAAAATTTCATATACAGCAACTTTTTAAAGAAGAAAGGGGCTAATGTTTTTCTAATGCCGTTTAAATATTTTTTAATGCTTTTTTGGTAATGATCTTCTACGGCCCAAATAAGAGATAAAAGTTCATATAAACTGAAGTCCAAAATTTTTCCCTTTTCGACAAAGTTAAAGTTAAAAAATAAAAGTCGATTTTTTTAAATATTATGAACTCTTTTAAACGGATTATTTTAAAAATTGGTAAGTAGGTTTTTTGGGATGCGAAACCCGAATATAGACATTTCTTTGCTGTGGCCGTTAGAGGGCTCTTCACACTACACTGATTATTTAAAATAAGCATAACTTTTTTCTCAGTGTAGTTTTTACTTTTTTTGGTAAAAATGTAATGTATTAGGTATTTCCAAGCAAAAAAGATACTCTTGTTACAATCGGCTAAAGTAAACCATTTTCCAGATTTTTTCGGTTTTTAATGTTCGATGCCGCTTCAGAATAATCAAACTATTTTGAATGAAAAAAATTTAAAACTAAAAAGTTTAAAATATTAATAATATTAAGATAACATTATTTAAGAATAATACATTGGGCACAACTAATTTACTGAGTCAAAATAATTTGAATTTTCCGGTGCGGGATCAAACAATAAAAACCGAAACATCACAAAACAGCTAACTTCAGCGGATTTTAACAAGAGTACCTTTTTAGTTTAACTTTTTGAACAAAAAACGTAAAAAAACTGCACTGAGAAAAAAGTTATGGTCATTTTAAACCATCAAAAGTGTAGTTTGAAGCACCCTCTAGCAGCCACAGAAAAAAATGCATCCATATTCGGGTTTAGCATCCTAAAAAACCCACGGGTACCAATTTTCAAAATAATACGTTTAAAACTGTTCATATTTTTTAAAAAATTCCATTTTTGTTTTTTAACTTTAACACCCTGTTTCTTGAAAATTAAGCAATTTCGAACCCTAGTTTAAATGAACTTTTATGTCCATTTTGAGCCGTAGAATACGTGGTTAAAATGTTGACATCTAATTTCGTGACACACTGTATATTTTTTTCACATCAGGCAAAAGGAAACATCAACTTTAATAAAAATTCTTTATAATTAAATAATTTGTAATAGGGTACTTTACAAAATGATTGATTTTAAAATAGGAATTCGAGAAAAAACAAAGCATTTTTCAGTTAAATTCAATGCTAATATACAGGGTGTGCCTATATAAAAGTAACTACATGGAGATTTTGGAAACGGTATCAAAATTAAAAATATCTACAGGGAACCAATCGAATGACTTTATAAAAAAATTTCTGGGTCTTCTAATTTTTTTGACACCATGGCTAACTTATTTATTCCTTAGGGCCCGCCATATTATACGTAATTAAATAGAGAATAAAAAATCTTTTTAACCATGTATAACAAGCCTATCTTTCGATGACGGAAAATGCTTACACACAGTAATTTGTGTTTCAAACATCGGGTTTTGTTTTTGGTCTTGCTTGAGTAATTATAAATAATGTTTTATAGTTGTTAACTTTAGTATCATAAATAAAAGATAAATTTCAAGAAATTGCATTATTTTTGGCCAACGGCACATAACTAACAACAAATACAACTTCGACATTTGTTTTACAGGCAACTAAGCGAAAACCCGTTTTTTTAATTAAATTCTCATGATCCAATAATAGCCGTATAAATCCCATATGTCGGCCATAAGAAATAACAAAGTTGGCTATGGGTACAAAAAAAGTGGATCCATGATGGATCTGATATAGTTTTTGCAGTCAGTTGAACAAAGATAAAAGCCGACCATCGGCATATCCTTTATAGAAAGTGACATGGGCGGCGGTAGATATACTCATGAAAATCAATCCATTTACTTATGGCGTAAACTAAAGAAATAATTTATTATTCTTTAATTATTTTCTAACGCTGCATACTGCCGACTAAAGGGGTTCCGAAAAGCACACCTGAAAGCAATTAAAAGCGCATCTCAAAAAAATCTGCCAATCGGGTACCGTCTATCCACCTGCGCTCGATCGGTCCGAAAACAAATACTTTGTGGTCGGACCGCAAAGAGCTGAAGAAAAAAGAAATTATACCAGGAAGATTTTATATGAATTTAAATAACTTTTGAAGGGCAGAATGACGCAAAATTTCATGAAAATGATAGAACCCCGTATTAGGAGTTATTCAAGTGACTTTGCAAAAACTATACCTTCCTAGCTAGCCTATTAGCACCCTTTAGGTGAACTCCATGATATATCAGCCTTAAAAACAGTTTCTTGTAAATATCTCAGAAACGAAAGCTTTTGGTTATAACACAAATTATTGAGAGAAATGTGGTCTACTAGATTACGAAAACTGCATATTGATGCGATGCCCCGTAAAAAGTTAGCATTTCTTATTTAATAATTAATAAATTTTGACCAAAATCTAATCAGATTGTTACAGTGTCGGACACTATTTTATCTGAAAATTTTATGAAAATCAGTTCAGCCGTTTAGGAGCTATCGTGTTACTGACATAGATATACACCCAAATAACACATTTTTGGCGTTATCTTAAAAACAATTTTTTTGTCAAAAACAATACCTTCTCTAGCCATTACTGCGCGGGCTAGGAAGGTAAAAAACTAGAATGTCGAGAAAAATTTCTAAATGTCTACCAAATTTCATAAAATTTTGTTACAAAATGGCGGAGATATTTCCATTTTTCTATAACACAATTTTTAATTTTTGTTCGATATTTTGAAAACACAATTTTAATTTGGATAAGCATATAATGGGATTTGAAAAGCGCAAATTTTTTTGATTTCACAAAATTGCATCTCCTACCGTTTTCGGAATTCCCATGTTACTTTTATCTTGGCACCCTATAGGGTGTTCTGCACATGAACCGTCAAAATTTTTTGGGATATTGCTACTTTTTCAACCTTGGCACTTGGGTCCTTAGAGTCACGGCAATTAGTATACTGTGGTCACGGCTAAAGAGATATGAATTTTTTAATTTTTTTTCTCAAATTACCCAAAATCCCACCTTTAAACCCTTGTAAGCTTTTTATTAATGTCTGGAAAAGCAGCTTTTTTTTATAATTCTGTAATCTTATGCTTCTTCAACTAATTAATAGATTTGTTAAAATTGATGTACCAAAGGGACATGCGAGGTTTTTTTATTGAAGAACATTAGTGATTTTGTGAAAGAAAATCAATTTCAAAATTAAAAATCAAAAAAAGTATCGACAATTGAGAACTTAGTTTTCTTTTAAAAACTTCTTTAGTTGATTACCTTTCTAACGGTGTGCTACATATTGATAAAAAAAGAAACATTTCTGCTTTAAAATACGGATATTCCGTCAGAAGGGCGAGACTCATTCGGAATTGGTAAACAAAAGTTAAACTTTTAGCAATAATGTACTGTGTTCTTTATTTACAAATTTTGTTCGAAACGATCATAAACATTAAATTGTTTTTCTTATCAAGTCCGAACGATTATTGCCAGTCTCACGGAATATCCGTATTTTAAAGCAGAATTGTTTTTTTTTAATCAATTTGTACCATACCGTTTTTAAACGAAAATGAAGTTCTCAAGTGTCGATACTTTTTTTAATTTTTAATTTTGAAATTGATTTTCTTTCACAAAATCACTAATGTTCTTCAATAAAAAACCTCGTATGTCCCTTTGGTACATAAATTTTAACAAATCTATTAATTAGTTGAAGTAGCATAAGACTACAGAATTATAAAAAAAAATGGTGCTTTTCCAGACATTAATAAAAAGCCCATGAGGGTTTAAAGGTGGGATTTTGGGTAATTTGAGAAAAAAAAAATAAAAAAATTCATATCTTTTTAGCCGTGACTCTAAGGACCCAAGTTCCAAGGTTGAAAAGGTAGCAAATGACCCCAGCAATATCCCAAAAAATTTTGACGGTTCATGTGCCGAACACCCGTATATCAAAATTATGACAATATACATTTTATGTAAGAATTATTATATTATACACCTCTAATAGAAAAAAGAATTGTATGTATTTGAATTTTTGTTTAAATGAAGTACTGGTTAGTGCGGGTAACTAGAAGCCAACTTTTTCGAAAATCTGGAGAATTAATATTTACCCAATAATTTCGTCAGTATTTTTTCTTTAAATATCTTGTGTAGAAGATATATATTTTTTATAATCGACATTACCTACATGCTTCCTTTTGTAATTTTTTTATGCTAATTTTGAAATTTGGAATAAAAAGTTAACCCCCAAACACTTATTTATCAAGATCGAACTGTTAGGAACTGACCAATTGTCAAATGTGTGATATTGACTGTTTAAAGATATCGTACGTTTATTTTCACATATTAATGGATTTTGTCACACGTGTACCACAAGAGAAAAAGCGTCCGATATCTCTCAAAAAACGCCATCGGAAACCCCAAAAGTTACCACCTGCTTTTTAAGCGGGTGGTTTCTTTTCTGTAGGCGGTCTCGGGTCTCCCCGTTCCTATTCGGGCGGCGGGCATCACGCCCCGCCTCACTATCCGACGGCAGTGCCGCAAACTCCGCCCCAAAACCCAAACTCAATGCAAGCCGCGCCCGGCATCGCCCCGCCCCATCACATGATGTATCAACAACAGGGCGTGGACTCGTATAACTGCGGGTACGATCAGACCCCAGTGGCGTATAGTCCCGACCAGAGAGGAGGGGTCCGAGTACACCAGCAAGGGTCTCATATGCAAAGTGGTAAGTTAACGGTTATAATCTCATCACTATATTAAATAATAACAGATGATTGTAATTTTTGTAAATTTTGAAATTGCCCTTTTTGGGTACCCGCCGGTTAACTATAGAGTTTTTAGATTAGAATCTCTCATATTTCCCTCTGGCTGTATCTCTCTTTTTTCTCTGTAGGGTTGATTGCAATGTGACTATAGCTTAGACTTCCAAAATTTTCTAGAAATTAAAGAGTATTTTTAGATTGAATTTGCATGGCCATTCTAAACAATAGCTTCAACTGTATATATAGAGTTTTTATAAAATCAACTTAAATTTTCATAGACCAGATTGTTTTTCTAAAAAAATACCTTGATGATGACGTTTCACCTGTGCCACTGTGCTAGTTATCTCAGGGCCATATTGTAGCTTCGTCGCTGGCGAAAAAATGCAAACAAGTGACGCGAAACCATGAAATTCATTACAAATTCAAACTTGAAGTAAAACACGGCATGAATCAAAACAAAACTTTTTTTCTTTCGTAGGCGTGGCCACAAACCCCACCTCAGAGTTCGTCCGTCAAGAGCTGCGCGCCGTAGTCAGCAATCGCACCGCGCAAGGAGGCGGAGCCGGTCAGCAGGGCGTCACGACCGCGCAGCAACAGCGCAACGCTGCAGCGTCACAACAGCAGTCGAATTTGCTCGCGCAACAGCAGAGCGTTGATTTGGAGGCGTTGGGAATTAATTTTGAGATTGGTGGTAAGTTGATTTATTTAGTTTTTTTGATATTATTTCAATCGCTTAAAACTTTATAAACTCGTTTTATCAATAACCGCCGTATAGTCCTACATATAGGCCTGGATTTGTTTTCCCAGGTGTGAAACAACTGTCAAAATTTATCAAGGGCCTCTAGTCCAGTGTTGCCAGACTTTTTTGACGACTTTCCTTCAACTAAGTGATAAAAACCCTTTATCTCATTCAAAACAGTAACAGGTCAACAGGTTTTTTTTAATAAAAATGGAAGAAAAAATCAAACAAATAAAAGATTTATAACTTAAATCATAAATTATTTTAAAAAAATTAAAATAAGTATTTAAATTTACCTAAATATGTTTGGTTTGGTAAAATTATTTGAATATTTGCAAAATATATTATAACTTTGCCCTTTAAATCTGGCGACACTGCTCTAATCCCAAAAGATTATGCGTATTGAATTTCTTTCAAGCAATATTAAAATTGTGGTAAAGTGTACCAATTTTTGCTTTGAAGTCAAAACTAGAGTATACATAGTATTTATAATTTTTTATATTTACTGTCATAATCATCATTCGGTAAAAAGTGTTTGATGGTATGGGAAGGGCGAAAAAATATCGAAACACAAAATATCGAAAAACAATATCGAATTAAAATATCGAAAGTACATAATATCGAAACTACAAAATATCGAAACTACAAAATATCGAATAACAAAATATCGAAACTACAAAATATCGAAAATACAAAATAACTGAACTGAATCGAACCGAACCGAACTGAACCGAACCGAACCGAACCGGACCGAACCAAACCTAGCCAAGCCTAACCAACCCAACCAAACCTAATTAGCAGTGTTGTAGTTTAGTTTGATTAGGTTAGGTTCGGTTTATTTAGGTTCGTTTCGGTTCGGATTCACACCCTCTAGGATCCCGGGAAAGAAGTCAGGAAAGTTTTTTTTTTGAAAAAAATTGTTGGTTGCTTTGGTTCGGTTTGTTTTGGCTAGATTTGATTAGGTTTTGTCAGATTAGATTTTTGAAACTTTCTATTTTTATGAGGTTAGGTCAGATTAGGTTTAGTTAGATTAGGTTAGGTTACGTCAAGGTCGGGTTAGGTTAAAGTTTCGAAATTTTCTATTTTTGATTTTCGATATTTGTTAATTTCGATATTTTGTATGTTCAATATTTTGTGATTCGATATTTTGTATTTTCGATATTTTGTAGTTTCGATATTTTGTATTTTCGATATTTTGTATTTTCGATATTTTGTGATTCGATATTTTGTAGTTTCGATATTTTGTAGTTTCGATATTTTGTAATTCGATAAAATGTAGTTTCGATATTTTGTGGTTTCGATATTTTGTAGTTTCGATATTTTGTATGTTTTCGATATTTTGTATTTTCGATATTTTGTGTTTTCGATATTTTGTGTTTCGATATTTTTTCGCCCTTCCGATGGTATGTCATATGTAGAATTGTTGCGTTGCGCAGGTGCGAGTGATACGAAACTGTGGGCCGCGATGGCGTCCGACTTGGTGGGCGCAGCCCTCGTCTCCCCCGCACAACAGCAGACCTCCGCTAGGGTAAGCAGTCACGCCCCACCATTTACTGCTTGCTGTTGATGACGTTTTTTTTATTATTTATTTTAAAGCTTGATTCCTGATTTATGCTCGCAAATGAACTTGTTTTACAATAAATTACTCACTAGAAACGTAAGGTGAGAGACAAAACCGTATAATTAATTCAGCAAGGGTGTTACATTGACCAAGCAGTGTTCTGAAGTCTGTCAACACTTATTAGGTGTCTATACCCACGGAAAAATATGAGAGAAACAAAAAACCTTTATTTTTACCCGCTTAGCCACGAAAACTCGTTAGATTTTTAATTTACGGGTACTAAATTTTACGGTTTTTAGTATTTAAACTCCGTTGACAGACGAGACGCTGACATCTTAATGGCGGAATAAACTCAATCAGCGTTGATCTGACCTAAAAGACTGTGTGTCGTAGGTCACGTGATGGATTCTCTCTTTCAATTGATATTTTCATCGATCGATGATATAGCAGTTTTACTCGCGTGTTGCTGTTTCTCTCGTATTTCGTCAGATGGCGCTTTTTGCGGAGTACATGTAAAAAAAAATTGTTTTAAATTAAGCACACCACTGGAGCGGTAAATAAGAAATATTTTTTACCATGTTACACAACGTTTAAAAGGAAATTTTATTATCTACAATGAAGTAAAAAACATTTTTTTTGATAAAGGGTATGGTTTTCAGAAAATCAAATAAAACCTGTGCAAAACATAATTTTTAAAAAAATTAATTAAATGGCTCCCATTTACGGACGTCGCTGGCGGGTTCGTTGTAAGTCAAACCCCATCGAGTTATACACCGTTGAAAAGAGAATTTTATTGTCAATAAAGTGCATCATAGCATTTTTTTAAATTAGGCTGTTTTTGAAAAAATAATAATAAATAAAACTTGTAACAAAAATATTTTAATTGGTTAAATTTACGGGCGCCTCTGAATTTATAACCATTAAACCAATCCGACTTTCCTGTACAGCATTTTAAAGGAAATTTTATTTGCTACAATGTATAACACATTTTGTTCTATAAAAAAAATCGAATAAATCATGGAAAAAACATGGACTTTTTTAAATTACTTCAATTAACGGACGCCGCTGAAGAGTTTATAAATAGTTGACCCCCATCGAGTTGTACCTTTTTCAAAAGGAAATTTCATTGTCTACAATAAAGTATATTACTCATTTTTCTCTTAGAAGCGTATTTTTTGAGAAAATTTGAGAAAACCTAAATATGTTAGATTTTGGGGGGTCTGCGGGGGTTTTTTAAGAGGTGGTTAGTTTAAGGAGGTATTTGACCCCTAAGCTCTCTTACTTTTTTGTACGTCACTAAATTTGCACAAAAAAATAAAAATAAATAAAAAACGTGCCGTTTAAAGCACTAAATTTTAAAAAATGATTATTTTCTAACTTACTTTAAGTTAAAAGTTACTCCCACTCAATTACAATATTTAAAAAAAACATTTAAAGACTGGATTTTGTAGCTGATAAAATTCTCTACAAGATATGTTCTTAGAACTTCTACCCTAGAACAAAGTATTTCGGAGCTTATGCCGTCTAAAGTAGAAAAAATCTGAAGCACGTTATTTGTCATTTTTGGAAATTACCTAGCTCCATTACTACTGCTCGCAGAACAACCATAGTACCACCCAATTGTAGATAATTATATCCTCTAAAAAATTTCATATAACGCTTTGTGCGATTTAGTGTACTGGAACGAAATTACAGGCAAAAAACTAAAAAAAGTGCCAATTTTTGATGGTTTTTTCAAGATGGCGGAGGGAGCACAGGGGTGGGGGTGACGAAAACTCAGATTTTTAACTACCCTCCTGAGCTTAACAACATATCCAAATTTCAGAACTACCGGACCTTTTGTAGGGTAACCCACCTATTTTGACCTCTATTCATTAAACTATATCTAAAACCGCAGTAAACAATGCTTTGTTTGTCATCCACGCCTAAAACTAATCACGTGACCCATAATGATATATTTCAGGAACTGTTTATCACAGCATAGACATATTGTATGTTTTTAAAATCATAAAAGAAAATGCAGGGTTTTAAAAAAATCAAGACATTTCAAAAATTTAACAAAGGATTTAAGTTTTTTACCACTAAATCGTTTAACAGATTTTTTCATGTTAAAAAAACCATTTTAATGATATGGTGAATTCAACATTTGCAAGTAGCAAACAAAACGAGGTTAAACGGTTTAAAAAATTAAAAACTAAAAAATATAGCTATAGCAAGATATCCGTAAAATAAAGTCAGTTTAAGCTGAAATAATTTCATGTAACAGAAGTACGTTTGCGAGCATTGGTCAGTTTTTATGTAGCTTGAGTTTTTTTGAGTGAACATTGGTTTTGTTGCTTATTTTGTTTTTTACATACTAGAAGGGTAGGTAGACTTCTATTTTGTTATTTAAAGTTTAACATTTTTGGTAACGGTGGGAAATACAACGAAGTAGATAATAAAATTTAGGTAGTTTAGTAGTTATACTTTTAGTTTCACCTACCCTTTATAAAAAAAAAATTGTTTGAAAAAAAATAGTGGCTGAAACATGCTTGCTACACTTTAATTTTAAATACGTTAACCTAACTTGATTTATTTATACAGGGTGAGTTAACGGGGAGATAACTCAAAACTGGCTCAACCGATGTTTATGAAACTTAACCATATTGGATAAAATTGATAATATAATCATTTTTTTTACTAATGTCGTTCAGTTTTACTAAAAATCGGTTTAGTATCTTTTGTTAAGGTATCTCTCTGTAATGGTACTTGCAAAAACGCCCTGTATATTGCACGATTGCTTATTTCTTGATCTAAATTAACGTGTTATTTTTTGTGCTATTGTAGACCTACAGTTTTTGGCAATTACTCGTATTTTTGATTTATGTAGCGTAAACATTATCCGTAAGTTTTGTCGCACTTTTTATGCTTCAAGTCATGTTCTTGTGTAGTGTTATGAAATATTATCATCAAAATCTGTTTTGACATCCACAGATTTACAGGTTGTCTCGTTTAAGGGGTTTCAGCATATACAGGGTTTTCCCGTATATTTTTACACCATATCTAAAACGTTTATTTGAATAGATATCAAAATATGACAAAATACAAAAGTTCCGTAATTTTTTATAAAATTTAAGAATCTTAGGGTCAGAATGTCAAAAAAAAAATATGTCAAAATTTAACACGTCGATGATATATTATTTTAGATTTTTCTAGATCTTTTTTTCCTGATTTCAAAAATATATATGTTGGGGTTATTTAGTTCATTAGTTTTGGAGTTATATGCGTTTAAAAGTTTTAAAATCTTAAATTGATACTCTTTAAAACATTAAGGCAGACATGAAAAAGAAAATCAAATTGACACAAAAAGTGATGCTTTTGCTTTTGTAAGGTATATAATTTATTAATATTTATCATCCGTGGTGATTCTGCGCAGTAATGTGTGGCGCCGCAAGCCAGTAAAAACAAAAAATAATATAATTTTTTTAGAAAAAAGAAATATCTCATACTTCATTGGTAATTTTCTACATAGCCTCCTTGATAATTCATACAATTTTGAATATTTTCTATAAATTTTCTGTGAATAGCTTAATAGAGTGCGCAGAATTTCCATTAAGATCGACGAATGTCTGTTCTATTTTCTCTTGTAGAATTTTAAGTGTTTTTAGCCTGTTCATATTCTACAAGAGAAAATAGAACAGACATTTGTCGATCTCAATGGAAATTCTGGGCACTCTATCTTTCATCAAGATGCTATCTATCAAGCGATTTACAGTAGTATTCAAAATTGTATTAATAATGAAGGAGGCTATGTAGAAAATTACCAGTGAAGTATTAGATTAATACAAAAGCAACAGCATCACTTTTTTGTCACTGCGTTTGCCTTTTTTATAACTACCTTATTATTTTAAAGAGTATCAACCTTAAGTTTTTAACATTTAAACGCATATATCTACAAAACTAATAAACGAAGTAATCCCAACATATATATTTTAAAATCAGGAAGGAAAGATCTATAAAAATCCCAAATAATATATAGGGTGTTCAATTTAAAAAACCATCGACCTGTCAAATTTTAACATTTAGCTTTTATTTTGGCATTCTGACCCTAAGATTCTTAAAATTTGTAAAAAATTATGAAACTTTTGTATCTAGCATATTTTGATATTTATTCAAATAAACAATTTAGATATGGTGTAAAAATATACAGGAAAACCCCGTACATACTTGCCTAATAGCCTAAAAATCAAAAACATCGAAAGACTCCAACTTTTCCGTCGCTTTGTCTGTCCGTCCATCCTGTCCCGATGTTGGCACTATAACTCCAGAATGTCTTAACCTATTTTAAAGAAATTCAACAAAAATTCATAGAAAAAAATGGTTCGGATGTTTATAGAATTTTTCAAGAGCTTTCTAACTATGGAGATATGCATTTCAATTTTTCTAAGGGTGGGGGGAGGGTTAAGTAACTCTGATCAAGTGTCTCTCGGCGTTTGTTTGTGTCTCAGTATGTGGATAAGCATGGTGCAAAATTTCAAACCGCAAGTAAAATATAATCAACGGACTAATAGCAGTCAAAGTATGTTCCAACCAAGGGCGTCGATAAAAGGGAAGCGGGATAGGGGTAATTTCTCACAAAATGTATCTTCTGGTACATAATTCCAGGGTGTGAACCTGTATTTTTAGGCTATTAGGTGTCCGGCTAGAATAAAATGAGGCGCAAAAGAGATGGATTCAATTAGCGCTATCTTTCTCCGTCCAGTGGCGTGCTACAATTTTTTCATTCATCATTATTAGGTATTAATTTTACATTTTACTCCTCCTAAGCCTTTTTTTGCTGGAAAACTCCATGCCTTATTTTTCTTCAAAAGAAATAAAAAGTTCAAAACTTTTATACTTAATATATTATACAGGTACCTACCTGTTTTATTAGGTAGGTGCGTACGAATCTAACCTAAAAAAATACCAATTGCCTTTCCAAAAATTGCAAAACTCCAAAATCATTCGTTATATCTTCAAAATTGGAACTCCACACAGTTTTATTAAAAAATAGTAAATGATGGGCCACTGTTTTTTTTTGTTCGACTAGAATATGTATGAAACGTGCCTAGTAATCCTGTTTGAGCCCAGCGATAACAATAGAAGCTCAATAAATGTGTGTGAATTGTGAACGGGCCGGAGTCGACTTGAGCCAGCGGTAACAATAGAAACCCAATAAAATGGGTGTGAATTATGAACGGGCTGGAGTCGATTTGGTTAAACGTACCAGACGAGTACCGTTTTTTCTTGTAACATTAAAATTTTATTCATGGTAAATTTGCTAAAAATGAATACTACCCAGTAAGACAAAAGTGCTGTAAACAGAGGGAGATAGATTGGGACTCATTTTATTCTGGCCGGACATTATATGGCTTTCAGTGACTTGTTTTCCGTGGATTTTAAACGAGAGTTCTAGACAAACACTGTATTTTAATAATGTTTGTTTGTTTTTTTCAGACTACTATGGAAGAAATACGGCAAGGTGATCATGCCAAAACATCTCTTTTGCAACAACTTTTGTCAGACCAGAGTAAATAAAAAAGTAACTATAGAACTAGGTACTTGGTAAGCATAAAAATAAGAAAAAAAATCGATGTTACAAACTATGTCTTGATGTTGATTGTGCCGGAAATATGAAGGAATTTAGTAGTTCCCAATGATCATCAGTTTTCGAAGTTTAAGATAACTACAAAAAAAAATCAATTTTAATTTTATACTGCTTGTCAAAAAAATAAAAACATAAAAATAACACCAATCTCTATGAAATAATACATTTTAATTCATCCGTTGTATAGTGCCATACCATATCAGTTGTCTTTTAGTGATGTCATCGGTTATGCTTCCCTCGATTCCCATTTTTTCTTTTATGGTCTTATTTCTTATATGATCTTATTGCATCCATTTCGACACTTTCCATTGTTTTGTATTTTTCTGTTACACGAAAAGTCTCCATTCCACACAACAGCGTGCTTTTCACCATTGTTTCTCCATGCTCCATAAAATACTATTGAGACATCCAATAACCTTTTTTGCCTTTTATATTATTTTTTCCAATTCTTAAGTCTGTTCATATCTTATCAAATGTGACACCTGACCTCCTACGTGTGTCTTAGCTGTCTTCTGATTTCCCTGTAGATTTCTAGGTCTCTTTGCTCTTTAGTACTGAGCCATTTTAAGTATGTAGGTTTTTTTCTCCCTGACCATTTCCTATATTTCCTCCGTCCAGCACATGTTATTGCTATTTCTATTATCTTGGTTTCCAACAGCTTCTTTGCATGCTTCCTTCAAGCTTTTTACTATGTTTGTATATATATGTAAAAGTAACTAACAAAAAAAAGGCGTTTTTTTTGTTACCAATTAATCTTAAATTATTTTAAATTTTGTGCCCAAATTGAAACTAAAAAAGCAGTAATTAATTAATTAATTTAATTTTAATTTTATTCGATAAAACATTTACTCTTTCTGGAAAAACCAAACCTTTACGAGTTAAAATCGACTACCCACAAATTTGCAGATTCCGCCTTATTCCAAAGTGGGCAAAATATCTTTTAACTAAGCAACACACACGTATGCATAGGACACGACAGGCGAACAAACCACGCTATGCATCCTTATTCTGTCTCTCTCATTCTTACAGCGCCAGCGGTCGGCAGAATACAATGTCTTTCGGGACACTCATTAGCGGTTTGTATCAAGAGTAGTCAACACCTTTCTGTGCCTGAAATTTTCATCAGTTATTTGGTTTAAAAGGCCTAACATGTGTACCACCTATCATCAAAATATCTTTATTTGTTCATAGTTTTTTATTTTTTTTGGCGAACAGTATAATATTACAAAACATATATATATATATATATATATATATATATACATATATATATACATATATATATATATATATATATATATATATATATATATAAAATATCAATTAAAATGTTTTTAGAAAGCTCTTTGTACCCGGTTTTTTTATAACACCTCTGTTAAATTATAATGTGTGAACTACTGCTTCAGTTTTAGAGTATTTTGCTGTGATTTTACAGTCTATAAATATATAATAGTTTCAAAAATCTGAAAAGATATATGCTCGTAACATTAATGGAATGTCGACTAATTCTTGCTCAATTTTATACAAAACAAAATGTTAATATACTTTTCAGGTTTTTACATATTTTTACATTTATCCGTCACATAGAAAACCAAAGATTCATACCTATTATTGTACATAATATATGTAAAAAAGAAATAGTATTGTTATTGTACAGAACAGAACCCTCCCCACCATATATAATATTTAAATCCAGCAGAATACTACCAAAAAATAATCATATTTCCGGTCAAAATATGTTAAACAAACTACATGTTATGTTGTCGTTAAAACAAAAAATAACTATCGATGTTTTTTATTACAAAACAAAAAAAATCAAGGGCCGCCTTGAGTCACGACAGTAGGTGTCAAAGGATATTAATTGAAAAGAGGGGATATGTCATCAAATGTAATATTATGTTAATCTGCAATTTGGAACTGTAAATAATGTTCTAACATCAGTTCTTGTAACAGTGTGTAAAACCATTTAATTTACCCGAACTCACCTAAGTGGTGTTTTGCCTTTGTTCAGTCAATTCCATAGAAAAATATAGCAAGACAGTATAATAATCCCTTACCCTTAAAAATTTACAAAATAGATAATATATTGTATTCTCTCTGATCAATATCCTAGGCGTGAACCTTCTCTATATAAATGTTTAAACGTGAAAAAAAATGATGTTGAGACGTATAAAATTTAAAAAAATATATATGGTATTTTATTTACTGATGTCTGTCAAAAAACGAACGGGTGAGAAGTTGCCTCTGTAAATATATGCGTTAGAAAGGGAAAGAGATAGTTTTTTATGAATACCTGAGGTTTAGTATGCATTAACAGTTTTTTAAAAGAAAACAAAGAACTTGTTTGTCATTACTTTTGACATTTTATCGTGATTTTGGTTTGTTTTCTTGAAAAACTCTTACACACGTCGACTTACATTTTTGACTGTAACACCCAGTTCCCACCTACGACTTTCTTGTGGGTGCCCGCTCACGCGTCACATGATCTCAATATAAAATGTTATGACAGTCATGTGACGCGTGCGCGGGCACGCACGAGAAAGTCGTAGGTGGAAACCGGGTTTAAGTTTTTTTAGTGTAAATGTATGTATTATTTTATTTCCACTCAAAAAAGGCCTAGCTACCAAATTTTGTGGTTGTTTCTGTCCTTAGAATAAGTGTCTGTCTGGAACACAATAACTCATAAACGAATAAACCGCTTTTAACGAAATTAGGCGCAAAAAATTTGTGGTGCCCCTCGATTAGGCCTTTGGTTTTTGGTGGGGGGTTGTTTGCTTTGTTGGGGTAGAAGTGGATGTTTTGTGTGTTGCGTGAAAATAGAAGAGGGGTTTAAATAATATATTTTTTCTTTAAAAAAATCATAATTCAATTTTTCAAATTTAAATTGTGAATTACATTTTCAACAAAATTTTCCATAATATCACACTTTTTGAAAAAGAAAATTGTATTTATCTCAAAAACGACAGCTGCTAGAGTAATGCAGTCTTCACACATTGAATTAATATTTCATTTTCAGCATAAATAAAGCTCTGTATAAATCGTTATAAATAACTAAACGTGGCACGAATTTGTTTTTAAATAAAAATAAAATATTTTTAAATTCTGTTTTATTTTTAAGTAAAAAATAATATAATATTTTCAATTTTTTGTTTAATTAAAAAATTCATGTTTCAGTTATTGTTTAACTACTCCGTGTATGCGTGCATTTTTCCGAAAAAACCCGAATTCAAAAATACAAATCGACGTGATCTTTCGTTTTTCAAAAAAAAAAACTGAATTTGAAAATTTCCTTACCTAATTCATTTTATCCTGATTTGTAATTTGTTTTACTTATTATTCCTATTATTTCCGAAACTACAAGAGATATTTGAAATTTTGGTAAAGCAAAGTTTTTAAGGTATTAAAAAATACGATAATAGTACGAAATCAGATCAGATATAACAATATTTAACGAGATTCTTGCAAAACATTAAAATACTCCTGAAATCGATAAAGTTTGTCAGATTTGCAATTTTTATGAAAAGAAAAAATACTAAACCTCTTGGCAAATATACAAAGGTACCTAAGTTGGTCCAACGTACACAGGCTGTAATACTAGACAGGTTAGCTGTATTAAACAAAAAAAAGAATTATTGAGATGATGAAAGTGCATTAAAAACATGTTAACGTATAAAAAAAATGTTCTTTGCTTCTTTAAAAAATCTGTAAAATATCGTTTTTTTTTTACATAATTTTTCTTCGGGTTAAAAATATTAATTTATAGTTTTTTTAGGTTAAGAATTAGTCGCTATGATAAGTGACGAAAATATATGGCATGTCCTACAAAAAAGATTTGTATTTAAAGAAAAAATTAATGCTTTTATTTTTTTATACTCAAAATATCCCAAATAAAATTTTATTTCATTTTTAGTTCTTTTTAACTTGTGCTAAAGAATATTACGTTTTGTTTATTGGGCAACGAAAAATTTTGACCTGTATTTTCTAGGACATCCTGTATATTTAAGCTGAAGAAAATTGGGCGGTTGTAGTTTATACCCCTAAGGCCACTGATCGAAAAGTTGGTATTAGTGACCTTAGTTCGATACAGGGTGTTTGCCTTTGTGGTAAAAATGTGACTTTTTGGTAACAAACAAAGGACTATGTAAGTTAGTTTAGATTTTAAAAAATTGAAAGCTCAGTTTTTGTATAAGGCGTGATTTATTTATAGATACTTTTTTCAGAAGGAATTTATTGACAGATCAAACTGTTAAACTGTTGCGATATTTTTGTTTTGTATTGTTTGACATTTTTATTATTTATGAAAACATTTTTGACCTAGCACGACGTCTACAAATTATACAGCTGTATTTAAGAAATTAGCGTTAAAAAATGTCAAAATTTGACAGTTTGATCTGTCAAGAAATACCTTTTGAAAAAAGTTCCTACAAATAAATCACCCGGTATGTGCAGGTAAGACATCTATTGTAGTCCATCGATATTTCTATGACGTCACTGCACTTACAAAAAAAATGGACTAAGTACAACGTTAGTTTTGTGAAAAATATTCAAAGTTCAATTAAAAGAGTGTCCTTATTGTTTCCAAAATCGGTAGGCTTTCAAAAATAAATCAATCATATTTTTTTCCAGTCAAAACAATGGACATGATTGAGGCCTTATAACTCAGGAACTGTTAATCCTTTTTCAATAAGGAAATAGGTGTTTGCCCTACTGTGCTTCTTTTGTAGGGTCACTGCATCCTGGAAGCCTGGCGCCTCCACAAGAAGACACTACGTCTTCGTGATGCAGTGATCCTACTTGTTTTGTACACATCATCGCCATCTATGATTGCACTAATCAATTAAGTTTGAGTAAGCAAGTACAGTTGCCAATAACAGCAAAAACAGTCCAAAAGCACTTTTCGCAAACACCAAATTTTTTTAAACCAAGTGGATATTTCTAAGTGAGTACAAAACGACTGAAAACAAAAATAAAGAGAAAAATTAATAGAAGAGTATATTTTAATGAAAAAAAGTAGAGTTTTTATAGAAGATATATTAACATTTTGGGTGGAAAAAAATTGGTTTGTTTGTTTTTTGAAAGCCATAAGAATGCGGTGATAAAACAAAATATAATAAAAAAGTATATTTTTGAAACTCACCTAAATATGTTTGTGATAGTATTTTTTGTGTATATTAAGGTATGATATGATAATGTTAAAAAAACTTGTTTTTTTTTATGAAGAGAGAGTTAATGTTAGGTTTTTGTTTTTTTTTTCGCAAACACCCTGTAAGTCTAGTTTGAGACCCAGGGCTGTGTGCAATTTGTATATAGATCCATGTTAATATTTATAATTATATTTTATTATTAAGCTTAATCGTTTTTTAAAAAAGTGATTTTTTTTTCAATAATATTAATTGTACTCTGACCGGGTATCTTAATAAAAATGTTAAAATTAAATGAAAAATTATTTTGTGTGTGCCTCTTCCCTCACTCAGTAACAAAAAAAATACCAATTTTTCAAACAACGATAGCTTCTGGTATACCGACGGATCCAAAATGTCATCAGGCGTTGGATCTGGAGTTGTTAGTATCCAAGAAAAAGTCGAGATTCAACATAGTCTCGGCCAATTGGCTACTATATTTCAGGCCGAACTCGTAGCCATTGAACTGTGTGCCCGGTGGATTATTGACCACGAATGGACCAACAGGACAATAAAAATCTTCTCCGACAGACAAGCAGCCTTAAAAGCGCTTGATTCCTACATGGTCTCATCAAGAACCGTGAGGAACTGCAGGGACTCGCCGAATGCGCTTGGTAGCGCTAATAAGGTGTCATTAGTATGGATACCAGGGCATTCGGGACACGAGGGAAATGAGGCCGCAGACCGGGCAGCGAGGGAAGCGGCATCTGCCGAATTTTTGGCACCGAACCAGCCCTGGGGTATCGTACAATGCTGCTAAATTAAGCATATTGAGATGGATGGAGAACAGCTTCCAACAATACTGGATGAATATACCAGAACTGGCTCACTCTAAAGAGTTCATTAAAGGACCTTGTCAGAAGAGGGCCAGGAATATCATTGGACTTACCAGACAGGAGATCCGTATAGCGACTGGTCTCTTTACGGGTCACTGTCGACTAAGAGTATAGTCTAAATTATACGCATTTGTAATGACGTCACCAGGTGAGGAAAAAACGTATGGCGTAGATATTTTTGCCAATCAATTTTGTTGCATCTGCGGCTCGCTGTATCACATTCTCAAATTGAAGTGCGATTCCATTTCGGACTTGTTCCCTTTCCAGTTGAAAAAAAGCCAATATATTTAAAATTATCAGCTACGATTGTTCATTATACCTATTATATTTGTTTCTCGGCATTTCACAACTTTTTAAAATAATTTCCGACAAATTGACAAACTCATGTTTTTGTGAGACAGTGACGGATACTTCACATAACCAATTACCTACCTATTTAAAAAATGAATTAATCATAGACACTACTTTTTTTTAAAAGTTTATTGTCACTGCTGTTTATAATATACTAAACAAAGATAAACAAAAATGACGTCATTACAAATGCTTATAATTTGGACTATACCCATGCACAGAATGGGAATAACCGAAGAGACCCAATGTAGACTCTGTATGGAGGATGACGAAACAGTTAGACATGTACTGTGCGAATGTCAATTGCAACACTTTTGGTAAACCTCAGATTGATTCAGAAGATCTGAACAATGTCTCACCCAAACTGATAGCTAACCTTTTTGGAGGATTGGGCATACAGTGGTCGCAGTGGAAGGGCTGCAAGGCCCACTCACATATAAATCATTAACATAAAAAATTTACTTACTTACTTTTCTTTATTGTATCCAAAGAATTATCTTATTACAAGGATTCCTACGTATCTAGTAATATTAACTAATTTAATTTTACCCTAAAACATATTTGTCTATGAAAAACCAAAAAGCGAATTTAGTAGTGAAGAATGGCAGGTTAAAAAACAATAAAAAATTAAATAAATTGGTAAGGCTTGGTAGGTTGACTACCTACCATAAAAAAGATAACAAGTATAAAAACTAAAAAATTTTATAATATTTTACAATCTTACAAAGGTATTTTATTGAAATGAGTACAGTAATTTCTAAAGTGAAACTGAGTTTAGCCTTAATAACTAATAATAATATAAACAAGTTAAAACGGTTTATTTTGTATAGTGTTGTAATTTTGATTTAATAATTCGGGTCTCCCCCACCTTATTCTATCTCATATTACCCTACCCAATGGTGGATCCAGGGGCCTAAGAGGGGCCCGCACCCCCTCCCCTGAACATAAAGCACATGGGTCTAGTAAAAAAATAATATTTTTTTTTTGAATTTTTTGCCTGCCCTGTATTTCAACTTGTTTTGGTTTTAACTTCAGAGCTCAGACTTAAATTAAAACCGGCAAAAAAAATGTTATCGTTTTCCAGTCATTTACCGAAATGAAAATAGTATTCCATATTCCCTAAATTTAACATTAATAAAAAAATAAATACACACTCATACCTATATTTGTAAATTCCCTAGCAGCCTTTGCATTTTCCTAGAATGTCGACTTCTGGATTCAGTCAAAGCATTTTCTAATTCATTGGTGATGTGCACCAAATTCGTAGGATCTGTTTGTAGCAATATGTGCTTGATTTTCGGTTCTGACACTTCGTTCGGGTAAGTTTTTGTTGACAGATCCATTGTGATTAGCGGAGTCGTTTGGTGGAGAAGACATCTTGATGACAGCTGTAAAAATAAATCAAATACAGGTCTACCTTGAAACATTTGCTGTTCACAAAATGTATCTGGTGTGCCAGGTTTTCATAAAAACTTCCTTATTTTTTAAAAAGTGTCGCCTACCGCGCATATCTTCTGCTGATAGTAAATTTCAAAGGTCAGATCTATTAAAAACAGCAAAGATAAATTATGTTGCTTTTCCCATGGAAATCCTAGATCCGTCACTTATCTTGGGTACAACACCAAGGCTGATAATGTATATTTAATAGGAATTTAGGTCGTTTTAAAAATTATGGGCCGGTCGCCTATTTTTCCCGGGCCGATTTGCAGTTCACCCTCCACCCCTGGAGAAAGATATACCGATATCATCAGTTCACATTGCAAAATTATTTCCATTCGCTTGTGGAGAAAATCAATTACTAGGGCCCATATCGCAACAAATACTCTGCCAATCTATGGGCACCTAAGCTCACACTGGATACTATAGTTATAGTGTATCTACGTGAAAGCTAATATAACTAAAAACTGAAGTATATTTTATTGAACTCCAGACTCATTTACCTTTCGTTTGATACCACACAAGCCATGTTTTGACTTAAACTCTAATTTTTCAAATCTACCCCCACCCTTATTTTAAAAACTAAAATGTATTTTGTTTAACTTCAGACTCAATTACGTTTCGTTCACATACGCCATATTTCCACTTAAACACTAATTTTTGAAATTTACCCCCACCCTTTTTTTTAAATAAACTAAAATATATTTTGTTTAACTCCAGACTCAATTACCTTTCGTTTGATATTACACACGCTATATTTTTACATAAACTCTAATTTTTGAAATCTACCCCCACCCTTTTATTTGGCTTGTGTTCCGTGGATTTTGTTCATTTTTAAATGGGCCCATCTCGACCCAAAACCCAGCCTGGGTACCAAATTTCATGAAAATCGGGCAAGCCGTTTTTGAGTTATGCGCGTTGGTTCATACAGACAGACGGCGCAACAAAAAAGTTTCAAAATCATCTGAAACGCAAAGATATATAAAAAATTTTGAAATCGGAGCAACTTTTTTTTTCTCGAAAAAATTAGGATCACCATAGCTCACACTACTATAGTATAGTAGTAGTGTGAGCTAAAAATGTTTTCAATCACTACCCTTATGGACCGCCTCCGTTCCTTTTCACGATTAATCGGAAACGCTTCGACCTAGAATGATAACACTTGACAGAGTTATTTAGAGCTTATGGAGGACCAAAAATGTAGATTTTAGATTAAATCAAATAATTTTGTATGGGAAAATGTGGAAAACCTGTAAAAATTGGCCTTTTTTTGATGTTGCTCCGTTGGCACACCATCAGTGTCCAGTAGATTATTCTATAAACTTAATATAGAGCAAGAACATACAATGTGCGGTCAAAAAGATAAGTGTCCCATTTTGAGTTTTCTAAACCCCTGCAGCGCCGCATTTTCTTTATTTTACCGTTTTTTAGAATATATACAGACAACTCCGGATATAGTGAACTCTAAGATTGCACGGAAACTGGTTCGCTATATCCGAGGTTAACTATAAGATAGACTATTGTATACCTAAATTAAAAAAAAAATTGGGTATTTTGAACGGGGTTTGCTATAAGCCAGTGATCATTATAAACGGGTTCGTTATAAATGACTGATGACGTGAAACACACAGAAACGTACGTCTGGAGATGCTACCTTGTGTAGGTTGGAAAACAACCAAAACCAACTCTTTCTTCTCTTTCTGACACTCGCGAGTTCAGGACAAACACCTTTGTGTGAAGTATAAAATTCGTTTTGAGTTTTTAAAGTGTTCAACACAAATTTGCTTTGCAAAATACTAACAGATGTTTTTGTGTAGCGAAAATCATCTGTACGTTTATTGATTTTCGCTTGTTTTTATTTTCTCTTACCTGAACCTCAAACCTCCACTGCAAGTCATTATAATGGGCCTCATTTATACCAGTTCTGCTTAGAGCTTTAATATCATCTTGAGTTGACTTATAAAATTCACTCAGTATCACCTCTTGCTCTTTATTAAAGCCTACTGTCAGCACTGAATCTCGAAAGTCAGCTTCATTCAGCTGATGTTTGCATCCTAAAAACCAAATAGGTAGGTATTACCTAAAATACATTAGTTTATAATACAAATAGCATTCAAAATAATGATTTAAAAATATTTGAAACTTTAAAATTCTGATTTTTCAAGAATTCAAAAAAATATTGTGTGATTTAGCAACGCTATATGGTTTCAAATAAGTATCATGATTTTATAAACAATTTTCTTTAAAATTCTGGGTTTTCCTGACAATTCTAGGCAAAAAAAAAAGCAAAAACCAAAACCTGTCCATTGTAACCCTGGTCTTCCCTACCTATCTTACAGTAAATTTAGTGTGTGGTCATGCCAATACAAATCAACAAATTGATATCTACATATGTGCATATGCTTGTAGGTAATAAATACTAATGGTATATTAATGATTGAATTACCTAAAAGTATAAGCTGTATTAATCCATAAATTGCCATCTGGACTGCCTCCACATCAATATTAAGCTTTTGTGCTGCATTTGAGTACAGTTTTTGATTTGGACCATTTTGTAGAAAATCAAAGGCAAGTTTGCAAAAATCACTAACCACTGCAAAAAATTTAATTATAATTTCTTCTGCACTTCATGCTACATAAGCATAAGGTGAGTTTTTGTTGAAAATGTCTTAGTTTTTGTATTATCTAATAAAGTTTTAATTTGTAAACAAGCAGACTTTTAAAGATACTTACCAAACTATGACAAAGACATTCTGGCAAGTAAGAAGGGTGGTAGGACGAAAGTGGGGACTCAGCCCAAGGATTATGCACTGGATCTACACAGCCATCATAAGACTGAGGATCCCATACGGATCTGTGGTCTGGTGGCTGGGGGGCAATGAAAACCACTAACGCCAAAAAGCTCGAAAGCATGCAGAGGCTGGCGACCTTAAGCATCACCAGAGCTTTAAGATCTACTTCTAACATAGCCCTGAATACGATCCTGGGTCTCTCATCGCTGTCCACCTGGATAAAGAAGGAAGCGATGGCAACATACCTTAGGATAAGGGACGCGGGCGTGTGGAGAAGGAGCGGTGGACAAAAAGGACATTCGGAGATCGCGACTGTGACGGAAAAGGAGATTCCTTTATCGACATACAGGCTAGCGATGCCAGAGAAGCGGTTATGGGAGAAAGGGAGATACTGTGTAACTATACCGCCAAGGGATGCATGGAAGGAAGACGGAGTTGAATTCCTTAGCAGCGCCACGGTCTGCTATACAGACAGATCAAGGCTGACAGCCCGGAATTCGACTGGTGCAGGAGTGTATGAGAAAGCGGACGGACTCGCCAAGGGAGGATCCCGGCAGAAATGCGCCAGGCCAGAGCCTTTCCTGGGGCTCACAAGAGGGCAAATGAAGTCGGCCCTAACAGAGTAAACCCAGAAAGAGATACAAAGGGAATGGACCAATACAGGAACCTCCAGACAGGCGAAGGAGTATGTGACAGGATACAACAAATCCCGTAGGGACTGGCTGCTCCGTAGAGCATGAAGAGAAGTGGGAGCCATAGTGGGAGTCCTAACCGGACACTGCATCTTACAGGGATACCTGGCAAAGATAAGAGTGAAGAAGGACGCGACGTGCGAGCGATTTTGGGCCGAGAGGAAGCCTTCGAGACGTAGGACCTTCTGAATCTGAGGTCTTTGTACAGAAGATGGGCAGATTCCTTAGCGCAGCAAGGACGCAGTAGGAGGGATGCCCAGGTTCATGTGCCCAGTCGCCAGGCCTAGAGCCTAACCCACACTACTACTACTACTACTACCAAACTACTGTACTTTTAATGTTCTATATTTCGTGAGTACTTGGTGTAAAAAAAATGTTTCTTGTCTTACCTTGAGTGGGTTGACCTATAAGCCAATTTAAATGCTCCTTATGGTCTTTGGCTAACGAAACCAACATTTCTATTCAAAGTGTTTAACAAAAGTTGTTTGTACAAGTTTATAAAACTACCTTTAAAAAGGTCAGTCAGCTGATTATTTTTATTTTGAATCACCTGACCAAAGTAGGCATATTTTTATTTGTTGGATCAGGGCTATCAAAACCACGGATATTAGAACAATAACGGATTGGATTTCACAACCAACCAAAATAGAAAAAGTGGGGACGCCATGCGTTTGACATATCGAAAGCAAGTGGCTACTAAAAGTTGGGCACTGTGTTCTGTGGGTCATGGCACCCTGCCGGCAGCCCAAACCAAACTCTTTTATACTTTGATTTTATCATGGCGCACGATGTCTTGTTTTTGTTGGGTTTTTTGAATTTTTGTCGAAAAGAAAACCGTGTTTGATATATTTACAGACTTCTATTTTATGAATACAGTAGATATAATTATAATCTATAAGTTTTGTGTTTTTGTTAAGGATTTTTGGAGCAGAATCCCACCGGACACTGGGATTAGTAAAGGTAAAATGTATTTGGGGTTGATGTGATTTTCTGTGGTCTTACATTAAAATTTTTAGGAACCAATGTAAAGCAGTTGGAAATTTGAGATATGTTTAAACCCAACTTTTATCTTCAAACATCATAAAGGTACAGGATGTACCTCACAATGAATTATTCTACTTGTATGTTCGTTTACATATTTACAGGAACAAAAATATATGGCTTGGTAAGACAGTTTATTACTTATACCAAATTCTTTTGTGAAAGTAAGTGACAAACACTGTTTTGGTGCTGTTAAAAATTGGGTCAGTGCAGTTTCGATCAAGGGGGAAACAACTGTTTACCTTGCATTAACAATATATATTAGTATGGCATTACAGTAATTTGTGTGAATTTCTTGGCATTATTCAAATATTTACACGGCATTACTTGCAACATATGTACAAATTTTGGGTCAGTTGTTACCCCCTTCATTTCAATAATTTAATAAAGTGCACTGGACTGTCCCAAGAAAATCATGGTATTACCTTTCCATTGTCATGACAAATGTAAAATTTTTATTGAGGCATTATGATTCAACAATGTATACTGTGCACTTGTTCGTTTGGTGTTCCATTTCAGTTTGGAAGGTTTTTTATAGTGGTCATAAAGAGTGCTTAGAGAAAGTGCAGAGAAAATTTTTAAGAAGAGTGGGAGAGGATGGTTATTTCTTGCTATAAAGAAATTAACTAGTGAGATATTGAAATTGTATTTTATTTATTTAATGTATCAACAGCATACAAGTGAATAAAAGATACAGATTTATATTATCTAACCTAATAACTACCTATCTACCTACTAGACTAACTTGCAAGGGTCCTATATATAGGTATATATGAATAAATAAATAAATAAGTTATAAGTTGTGATAAAAAGTGATATTCCGATTGTGTGAATTATGATAACTTGCACTTTAGTAATTTTATTTATAAAATGGCATTATTATAAAAAAAATTTGATGTGACAATAGTGTTAGTACGTACTATTTGATTTGTAACTGCTATATGCATTAATAAAGATTCTGATTTTGATTTGATAGACCAAGTATACCTACTAAATATCTATGTCATCCTTGTTTGAAAATTACTTGCTCTATGCCTTAATAAACATTTTGCATTGAGTAAATGGACAATGAAAAATTTATACCATGATCTTTTCCTTATGTCAATTAGTGTGTTTTTCCTTGGGACAGCCACACTGGTGCAACATGAAGTGTGTTTCAAAATTCAATAACATAATTTTAATGCTAAATTCCTTGAGTGATTTCAAAACAAAAAGTTTATATAAGCATAGGTCCACAAACACTTAGTTTCAGAGATACCTACAGGGTGTTAAAATTTAGTTTTTTTTTTATATTTTCTGCAGTTTTGAGATGAACCAAATGTGTTTTAATTAATTTGTTTGTTTTGATATAGTTCCCATATAATACTGGAACATTTTTTTTATTTTCTGATACTTAGAGGTGTTTGGTTCAACAGTGATTTTTTCTAAAACAGTTAGAGATATATTGCTAAAAACAAAAAATTTTTCAAATGAAACAGCTATTTTATTTCTTGTTTTAAAATCTACCAGTGGCTTACAACAAAAAAAAATCAGGGGGAAAAGGCAACAAGACCCCTAAAAAAGAATCACTCTGTAGATTTTTACTATTAGTTGGCATGTCTAATAGTGTAGTGAGTGCCTATAGCTAAATATATGTGCCAAATTTGAGCTAAATATCTGAAAAACTGGACTAGCTATAGACAAAAAACTACAAAAAAAATTACACCCTGTATCTCAAAACAAGGGGTTTGAGGACCTATATTTATATGAAAATTTTGTCTTAGAATCACTCAGAGAATTCAACACTAAAATTATGTTAATGAATTTTGAAACTCCCTGCATATAGTTGGTCAATGAAAAAGTTCACAAAAAATAAACATGATTTATTTCAGACTTGCCAAATGTTTGTTTTTTTTGACCATGAACCCATAATGTCTCCATTTAGAAATTTTTTTCAAAAATATCAAAAATGACTTTTTTGCAAAAAATCAATTTTTTTTCCAAAATTCAAAAAAAAAGGGATGAAAATATAATAGGTCATGTGACACATTGTTGGAAAGGTATTTAAATTGCCTTTAGAGCTATATCTTATCAATCTGCGATAAGTTGTCCTCAAGATATGTTAATTTTTGTGAAGCTGTGTTGAACCAAAATGGGTCAATTTTTCGATTTTTGAAAATTAATTAAAAAAAACAACTGATCAGAAAAAAAAGTATTTTGGATATTTTATCCCACCCATATATAGATACTGTGTAACAAATTTTTTCAAAATCGGTGAAATGGTCTGCCAAACCTCTGGTTGATTTGATATGAAATTACCCTGAAGGAACAGATATTTTCTGATGACAGTAAATTAAAACTTCATCTTAGCATATCAAACTTGTCATTTTAACAGTCTTTAAATCAGGTAAAATTAAATAAAAAAATTATTTACAGGTCACAATTGGCCTGGCAGGTGAGAACGAAAGTATCAGAGTACTTCCCAGCCTACACCAAGGACTCACTAGCTCAAGTTTACTTTTTGAAAGCCTGAAAGTTGCTACCCACACCTAGCAAAAGGTAAGATAGCCTACATACTTTTCTTCTTAGAATCAAAAAGAGTCACTTGTATAATTATATAATACTATACAGTAGTGGCCAATAATTTAGCAACCACCAATGAATACACAACTCTATAGTTGTGTATTCATTGCAACCACCTAAAACTGTATGAAAATCTGATCCTACAGTAACTATCACAAGAGTAGATTTGAAACCTTCACTCTGTTTCACAGCCAATATGCAATGAACCTGCAGGTCAGAGATGTCTTTCATATAATTTTATAGAACCTTTTTGTCACATTTAAAAAAAGCTTCAAAACTGACTTTCAACATTCGAAAAAGATGTAAAAATTTTGCACTTGAAAATTTTATTTACAATTGAAATTGCTAAATTTCAAAATTTATTTCTTGACCATCCTTTGTCCAATAGATACGAAATTGTAAGGAGCTATAAAATTTTTACCTTTCTTTCGAATGGTGTCGGCCAGTTTTGCCTAAAACTACACAAAAAAGTATTTTGTTAGCTTTTTTTTAAATGTGACAAAAGGGCATTATAAAATTGTACAAAAAAAATCGCTGTAGCTTGTGAGTTGAGAAATATGTATCTTTTCAATACACATTTACTTTTTTCATAGTGAGTGTAGGATCAGATCATAACCCTCATTTAAAAAGTTCCTATAAACATATTTCCGCAAACCTTTTGTTAGGTACCAATTTCTGTCTTCAAAAAGTATATACAGATTCACCTGTTAAAATATGGTTATTTAATTATGTCACACCCTGTATTTTCTTATTGTTATAGGTGAACCCAATACTAATGCAGGGTTTAAATTTGATCCATTATGTGGTGAACCACTTGGAAGCAACACTGTTGTTATGGTCAGTGTTTACAGCTGGATTAGCTATCATAGCTACATGTTCATCATCATCTTCAAAAAAACAATAGCAAAAATCCTGGTGAGTGTCTTTTTAATTAAAATGTTTTAAAAATATTTGGAGATTTCATAATTGTTTTTAACTTGGTATGAAACGTTTGCCTTTGACCAAAAATCATTATAACATTTTAATTAAATGATGATTATTAATTGTAAATGTAAACAATTGTAAATGTAAATCATTTTCACATTTTCACTACTAAATAAATAAATAAATATTTAAACTAATGGAAATATGTCATGATTTAACCGCCAAAATAAAAAAAAAACTATAGTTAGTGTAGGATTAGATTTTTATACAGTTTTGGGTGATAGCTAAATTATTCGCCACTACATTCAATTATATTTTTTTTTCCAAAAAAATTATTACCTATTATCAGAGCATCTTAAAATTTTCAGCATAACCCTCTTATTAAAAGTTCTTATAAACATATTTCTGCAAACCTTTTGTTATCAATTTCTGTCTTAAAAAATCATATATAGTTTCACCTCTTAAAATAAGGTTGTTTAATTTAGTAAAACCCTGTATTTTCTTATTGTTATAGGTAAACCCAATACTAAAGCAGGGTTTAGATTCGATCCGTTATGTGATGAACCACTTGAAAACAACACACAAAAAAACTCAAAAAGACCCACTACAGATCAAAGAGAGTAAATGGCCAGAATCATTGAACCACTGGAGGCAACACACAAAAAAGATCCACCACAGATCAAAGAAAAGGTCATGGGACATATACACATAGATTTTTGTGATTTAAGACCCAGCACAGATTAAAGAAACTAAATGGCCAGAATCATTGAACCACCTGGAGGCAACACACAAAAAAACTCAAAAAGACCCACCACAGATCAAAGAGACTAAATGGATTGTAAATTTCTTGTAGTTGAGGAGAAGGGCTGTAGGGCACTTTAAAAACAAAATGAAAGCTGCTCTAGATGATCCAAGAAACAGTCAGGTATCACTACATACATTATATTACATCGTTTTTTGCTAAATTGCAATAAAAAAAATAATATGTAAAACAACATATCTTTGCAACACAGACTAGTATCAAGAAATAACGGGTAAAAACAAGAGACCCTGTAGTATGACATATTTTAAACAAATAGAGACGCGACAAACCCATCAAAGTCACTGAAATTCATATTTTTTGGTTGTTATTTTCTTGTCAAGTTCATTGGCGTTTCACTAAAATAATTTAAGTCGTCAGCGGTGAATGACATCTATAATCATGCAACATATAAACAATTTGTCCGCCACATGGTATATTTTTGTCAAAAATCGTTTATTTTTATTTCCCTGTGCTTATGAATTAGCAATGGCGGAGGTGAGTCTCTCTAAACAATGCTAGAGTATACAGTACTGATATTTTCCTTCTTTGATTTTCACATATAAATTTGAGTTTGATAAGTTTGTGGCGTCTCTATTTCCTTAAAATATATCACACATACAGAATATCTGGTGAAAACCAACAGAGAAACCAGAAGAAGACTACTCATACATAAAATCAACAAACAACTGTGACCCAGACCAAAGCTATTGCACCAACTTCCCCTCATATTAAGCAACCTCTAAAACAAGCAATCCCCCATTTTACAATCGAATAACAATTCTTTTAATAGCTCTGGAGCAGTAGAGTCACTACAAGACCTTCCAGAATTTCATCAAAAGGAAAGTGACACTAATAGTCAAAATGGCTCTTTTAACAGCTTTCTTACAGCAGGTTCCAATGGTTCTACCACTGCATTATCATCACCTGGTGAAAGAAGACAAATTAGTCCTATGGCAAACTCAAACTTTGCACAGTGCTAGAACCAGAGAAAAACCCCCAGAGAAATTAGCAGACTATCAGCTCCAAAGCCAGTAAGGAAAATGGAAGGGGTAAAATCTTAAATCTAACTATTTTTCAATGAAGTATAAGTTGATAGTAAAAAATAGTTAATTGCTATTAGTTTGGATACAATTTGGAGATTGTTACTTATTTTTACCTACATAGAAAAATTTAGTCATAAAACTCTTATTCTTAAAAAATATATATTTTTGGGTCACAGACATATACAAACATTAATTAACTTTCCAAATTTCATCCAAACAATTAGCAATGAACTATTTTTCTTTTTTTTAAAGTTTTTTTCAGTCTTTTAATAATGATCTTGTAACATTCAGCAGCATGTAAAATCTTGAACAAAACTCAAAAATTAACAGCAGAAAAAATTTTATATGTGGTAGGAAAGTATATTTTGCTGGAGATCAAATTTTAAATATTTTAAAACCCAATGTCTGATAGAAAGGTTTTTTGTTTTTAGACCTAAAAATAATTCCTAAATAAATCGAGTTTGAAATTATTATTAATAAATCAAATCTGTGATAAATAATTTTAATTAAAATAAAATAAAATATAATATATTTTTTATTTTTTTTGTAGGTTTATATGTAAATTAAGGTAGTAATCTAGATTGATTTCAAACTTTTGTAGATTTTTTTTGCAATGGTGGCAAGGGCTGAGGGCTTAGCACTTAAGAAGGGAGGGTGGAGTTATATACAGGGTGTTTCCTAATTGAATGTCAATATTTATGGGGGTGATTTTTGGGCCCATTTTAAGAAAAAAACTTCATTTAAACATATGTTCTAAACGTCTTACCTTTTGAGATACAGGGTGGTAAAGTTTTCAAAAATAAATCATTTCACATTCAATTAGGAAACACCCTGTATAGTAACTTATAAGCGAGACTCTTGTAGACTTAAGGGGGTTAGAATTGATCCAGACTTTAATTTTTAAAAGTAAATTTAGTTATTGTAAACAATCGTTAAACAAATTTGTAGCTTCCTAAAAATAATGAAAATGGTTGAAAATGTTTATTGGGCAGCTCGATCAGTTGATTATTTTCGGAAACTTTAAAACTGTTTTTTTTTGTGGCAAAAATAAAAAGAATAATAATTCTATAACCAATTTTATTTTATATCTGTAGACAAATGTATTTTACAGGAAATAAATGTTTGCTTATTCTATTAAAAATAAGGACAATTGCTTAATATTGTAGTAAGAAAAGTTAGGGTTACATGTAGGTTACATAAAGTTTCACACAAATATGCTTCCAACTCATTAGTTTCTACAGAAACGCTTTTGAAACATAAGCTTAACTTACAGGAAGTTGTTGGCACGTTGGTACATTTGGCGATTTCAACTTTAAAAATATATAAACTCTGAAACATTTTTTTTTTGAAATACATATATGTTTAGCTTTTATTTGCAATGAAAATTGAAATCGCGCATTTAGCCGTTTTCCAGAAATAATCTAAAATTACTTTTTTTAGGTAAATTAATGCTCAATGTGCCTTATTAATGTTCTTATAGTATCTTCTGGTAAAAATGTCACTCCAATATGAACCGGGTGGGCCAAAAAAAACGGACAATTTTTTTTTCATTATAACTTTTGAATTATACCATTGATTTTAATGGGACAAACTGCAGCTGACAGAGGATTTTAAATAATTTTTTTTTTGTCCGCCATTTTAAAATCCAAGATAGCAGACGAAATAAAATGTACCCTTCAAAGATGATCGTTTATTCTTGTGTTGCGAACATGTTTTATTAATTTTTTTAAATCACTAAATAAGCTGCATTCTTGCCACGCACAACAAGGTATGAGTCAGCAAAATCGGTTCGGTGGTTTTAAAAAATATATATGTTTGTTTTAACCATTGTTTTGAATATTATACGATTGCCTTGCCATAAATTCATTACTACTGAACCGATTTTGATTAAATAAAAAATATCTTTGTGAGAATTGATTGCTTTTTAGAGATCATGATCAAAATTTAATAACATCTTAAAATTTAAGATGGTGGACAGAATCATAATTGATTTTTCAAAATGGCGTGTTAAGTCTTATTTTATGAAAATATTTTAGTTTTTTTTAATTTCTAGAAAAGCACTATTTTTCCCTTCCCCCGCACAACAAGGTATAAATTAGTAAAATCGGTTCGGTGGTTCTCAAAAAATATTTTTTTGTTTCAGCCACTGTTTTACAGATTATACGATTGCATTGCCAATCCTGTCCGCATTCATTTCTTTATAAACTCATTATTACTGAACCTTGAAAGTTAGGAGGTCGGAAATAATCATACTTGACCCTTCAAAGAGGCACGTTTATTCTTATTTTCAAAAAATGTTTTACGTTATAGAAAAGCACTTAATTAATTTTTATCTCCTTATGCAGGAGAAAAGTAATGTTTTTCTATAAATTAAAAAAAAAAAACAAACATTTTGGGAAAATAAGAATACGCACGCCATTTTGAAGATTCAAGTATGATTCTGTCCGACATCTTAAATTTTAAGATGGCGGCAAATTTCGATTATAATCTTTAAAGAGCAATAAATTCTTAACATGATTTGTTTTACTTCACTAACATCGGTTTAGTAATAACGAATTTATAAGCGAATAAATGCAGACAGGATTGGTAATGCAATCGTATAATCTGTAAAACAATGGCTGAAACAAAAATAGATTTTTTGAGAACCACCACACCGATTTTACTAACTTGCACCTCGTTGTGTGGGGGAAAAGCAGTGCCTTTCTATAAATTAAAAAAAGTCTAAAACATATTCGGAAACTAAGAATAAACACGCCATTTAGAAGAATCAAATATAATTCCGACCGCCATCTTAAATTTAAAGATGGCGATAAACTTTGATCATGATCTTTAAAAAGCAATCAATTCTCACCAGGATGTTTTTTATTTAATTAAAATCGATTCAGTAGTAATGAATTTATAGGGAAATAGGCGCAGACATGATTGGCAAGGCAATTGTATAATGTTTAAAACAATGGTTAAAAAAAATATATTTTTTTAGAACCACCGAACCGATTTTGCTGATTCATACCTTGTGATTTAAAAAAATTAATAAAACATGTTCGCAACAGAATAAACGATCATCTTTGAAGGGTACATTTTAGTTTCGTCCGCCATCTTGGATTTTGAGATGATGGACAAAAAAATACATTCAGTCAAAACTCTGATTAATTATCTGCCAAGTCCAGTTTGTCCCATTCAAATCGATTGTATAGTTCAAAAGTGATAATGAAAAAAAAATTGTTCGGTTTTTTTTGGCCCACCCGGTATATTATACAAGATAAGATGAAAATTAAAAAAATATTATTAATTAAAAAATGCAAAACTAAAAGAAAAATGTCTATTCTGGTGCTGTTAAATAAAATATCCTTGTAAAAATAAAATATAGGTTACTTAAAAGCTATAAAAAGAGGAGTATATATGTTGTGTATTGTATGAACAAACTCAGCGAATTTTCAAACGTTTTTTCAAACATATAGAATGAATGATGGATCTGCTAAAAATCCTGCTGTTTGATACTGCTCTATAAATTCTGGTATGTGATATACTAGAGCATGCATTTTCACTGTAGGAAGAATTTTGACTTTGTCCAGCTCTATATTGAACTGTAGTGCTTAATGAATATTTTGTATTTTGCATCTACAACTCGTCCAAAACAACTGCCAACCACCTTGTAAAACGCAAAAAAAACAGCCACATTTTTGTTTCCTGTAAGAAAATAATTATAAATATTCCTTGTTTCGTTTTTTCGTCTTTTACCATACCACTTGAAAGTTGTTTAAATAAAAACTTCAAACGATCAGGTTAATTTCGAAAAAATAAAACCGTTCAAGCTATAATTATGATTATTTTCTTACAGGAAACAAATATGTGGCTCTTTTTTCTGCGTTTCACAAGGTCAAATTCTTCCTACACCAAAAATTCATGCTCTAGTATATCAAGTACCAGAATTTATAGAGCAGTATCAAAGACAATGACGATTTTTTTCCGAATAGGCCTCTGAGCAGATCCATCAATCATTAGGTATGTTTGACAAAACGTTTAAGTCAAATAAGAACAATTATGATGATTGTAAGAAGATACGCTGCGCTTATTCATACAAGGCACAACATATATAGCTTTTTAGTAATCTATATTTTATGGTCACAAGAATATTTTGTTTAGTACCACCAAAATTATAAATCTTTTTCTTTTAGTTTTGAATTTTTGTTATAGTTAGATTAACTTCAAAATAAAGGTTATGTTTAATTAATATAAATTTGTTAAAACTTTAGGTTATCTTTTTTTTTAAATATATGTATATGTATAATGTTGGATTGATATTTTAACCAGAACATACTCTAAGAACATTAATAAGGCAAACTGAACATTAATTTACATAAAAAAGACATTTTATAGTATTTCTTCAAAAGTGCTACATACGCGATTTTAATTTTTATTGCAAACAAAAGCTAAAAATATATGTATTAAAAAAAAAAATGTTTCAAAGTTTATATATTTTTAAAGTTGAAATCGCCAAATGTACCAACGTGTTGGTCTCCCTCTTGCTCCTAGATAACATTCTCCCTTGTGTCCGCCATTGCACTAGTGATTAAAAATGTACTAAATTGTGACTTATTATAATGTGGCATTCTAATTTTGTATTTTATTTAACCACCCAATCACCGACATCTCTTAAACATAAAAGAAACGAAATAGAGCAAAATAAATGATTCACCCACCAGTTGGAGACATATCAGTAAAGCGAATTTTAGACCTTTATTCTTGTTTTTTCTACAGCTTTCAAAACTCCAAAAAGTCAAAAATTATGTGACCCTAATAGTTGGAGTACAGCTTTAACTTTTACAAAAAAAAATGGACAAACAAAAGATAGATGTAAAGATATTTGCTGGGAATATAAAATCCATTAATATATTGAAATTTGATTGGGTACTAAAATTTTCATTAGCTAGCGAAACAACGAAAAAAGTGTTTAATATACAATACAATTTTAGTTAAAAAGTAAATAACTTTTTTTTAAATTAGGAAGTGCACTATTTTAGTCTAGTTATGAATTTTATTAAGTAAAACTACACTATATTAACAAAATATCTGTTTATCGTTAGTATGGAAGTAACCAATTTTTTATGGTTGATTTGAAAACAGTTTTTTTTCAGTGTACCTGAGAAAAATGATCTAATTGCCTTTTATGCCGTCAGTACTTTTTTATGGTTAAAATTTCAAAATTGGTTGCTTAAGGCCTCTTTAAAAAAATATATGTTTTAAATTAATTATAAAAAAGTTTTGTATATGTGTTTATTATTTTTTTTTAATATAAACTATTAATCTTTGTAATTCTTGCCCTTTTTCACATTCATCACTACCAAAACCTCGATAAATGAAACTGATTAGGTGAATCTTACATCCCAGCTACTGACTGAAGAAAATTTGCACATTTTCCTAAAAATGAATAATTCTGTATCATCATGCAATAAATACAGTTGAGTTTTTAGAAATGTTCTATGCCTAGTCCATTAGCACACTCCAAGTGTACTCCTACAAAGTTTTTGGTTATAACACAAATTATTATGAAAACCCACATATTTATGTGATGCTCTGTTAAAATGTATGTTGAAAAAAAATTTGACTGTGCCAGCATTTGGTAAGGGATTTTGAATGAAATCTAAACAGCTCTAGAGTATGGTACACCATTTTATTTAAAAAGTTCATGAAAATTGGTTCAGCATTTTAGGAGCTATCATACAGACATACATGGACAGATGTCACGAGGAGATTGCTAAGATTGGTTGAAATACAGTAACATAATAGATTTTCGGCGTTATTCAAAAAAAAAATTCATCTAACTAAAACAATACCTTTTCTAGCCATTGCTGTGCAGGCTAGGAAGGATTTTGTCAAAACGAATAATACTAGAAATAGATTGTTTCTAAAACCTATTTTTTTTCTCAGCTTTACCCCATATGCATAACTTTTGCAACACTATTGAGGAAAAAACAAGAACCTAAACCTAACCTTACCCATTAAAACCACAAAACACATTTCAGAGGAACCCCCTAAAAATATGTAACACTAGCGAAAAAAATTGCATTGATACATTTGTTGTCTAAAAAACTAAATGTGACAGGTCTGGCACCTTCCTAGCTTATTACCTACAAGACTATAAAACCATAAACTATTTTTTTAAATCAGAAAGAAATACTAAAGTTCTTTGCTGTATTTCATTTTGAAAAGGAGGGAAATACATACCAAGGGCAAAAATAAAAGTCAAACTATAAATCAAAGCAGTGCTTTGCAGGATAGAAAGGTAAAAATTCTATTTTTGTTACACAACACAACAAAATACACATGACCTCTTTTTAACCTACCTATATCTTTAATTGTCACATATTTTGTCCAGTTATCATTTTCTCATAAGGTCTGTACCTAAGTATTTGCTGCAGGCCTGCATTTGTTTTGATAGGTATTTTGCAAGGCTTAAAAATTATGCTAAAAAACAAATCAATTATTGTAAAAGTCAAAAAGTCACTATTTGTCTTTGACTTATTTTTTATAGTTTTGCAAAATAATTTGGACAGTTACCTATTTTTAACCTACCAACTTCTTTAATTGTCACCTTTTGTTCATTTTCTGTGTAAGTATTTGCTGGCCTGTGTGGCTTTTGATGGTATTTGGCAAAGCTTAAAATTATGCTAAAAAAAACCATTTTTGTAAATTTTTCACTAGTGCATCATTGTTTTAACAATCAAAAGCTAACAAATTCATAACTGGATATGTAAAAATGAGATAACTGCACAAATCTCACTTTGCTAGGATATTATTCCCAGCAGAAACTTAAGTTCAATCTGTGGTTCCATCAAATCTAACACACCCATGATACACTTCCTCTCCCAATTTATGTTTATGCAATTTATGGATAACCCCTTTTTTAACAAAATAATTTGGATAAGAAGGTGTACTTAAAGACACAAAGTCATTATCTGACTTCAAGACTCATTTTGTAAAGTCTTACAGAATTGCAGAATAATTTGGACAGACCTCTTTTTAACCTACCAATAGGTATATTCAATTGTCACCTATTGTGACAGTTATCATTTTCTGTCTAATATAAGGTCCCTAAGCATTTGCAGGCCTGCATTGCTTTTGGTGTTTAACAAAGCTTAAAATTATACTAAAAAAAAAACAAATCTTTAAATATTTCAACAGCTATTTAATTAATATTTGTTTTTCTACACCAGGATTCTAGAGGCTCCTAGATGGACTTAAATAAATTAAGACATTAATGTACATACGAAATTATGTAACACATAAATTCAGGATTTTTGAGCTCCCCTCGTAATGCATTTTCAAGAAAAAACACAGTAGAAACACATTGAGTGTAATACAAGGCCAACCCCCCCCCCCTTTAGGGCTTTACATAATTTAAGAACAGACACTAAACACAGAAATAAAATGACATTTCAAAATTTATCAGCACATTCCACTTCGTGCATATTTAGAAATGTAACATTGTTTCGCATACACATTCACATTTTTGATTATGTCTTCATGCATGCACATTCATATCTTAATTCACCCATGTCTGTCTGTAGGGACCTTAGGGTGGTTATGTAAATAATAGTGAGAGCTTTGACTAAGGGACCATTCTTAAATTATGTAACACTCAGAGGGGTGTGTGGGTTTTCACTTGAAAATGCATTAGGAGGCAGATAATAGCTAATAAAGATTTATTTATACATAGTGCCCAATTATAATTTTAGATTAAGTAAGAGATTTTAAAGTTGTAAAAAACTTACCTAAATGGCAACATAAACATATACCTTTATAACCTTTCTTCTGTTTGTCATCTATCTTCCTTATTTTGTTTGGTAAACCTTTAAACCATGCTAAAAATTCAATGAAAATAATCCTGGGTATTATATATTTAAAAACAAGTTGATGTAAAAGATTTTAAAAGCGTTAATATTTCTAATTTAATGTAAATGTAACTATTAAAATGTATCTACAAACTGGTCAACATGATTTAAAACTAAGGCAAATTTTGCCAATTTTAGGTAGGTATATATGATATAAACTTCACTTATTATTATTATTTCTATATATATATATATATATATATATATATATATATATATATATATATATATATATATATATATATATATATATATATATATATATATATATATATATTATTTTTATATAAAATTTTTATCTTCCTTTTACTCACCAATGTTACTTTAATACATGCCACTCCAGCTTGTAGGTATCATTCATATACATAATATTCCTAAGTATATGGTATCATTGTCATCATGGTAGATATAGTTGAATGCCTTAAGCTTGGTAACAAACAGATCATTCTGCAAGATCATCAAGCTATCTGCAGTCATCTACGAAAAAGTAAAACTTGTGGGCAGCATAACCTAATAAAATGCTCTATGTATGTAACCTTCCAACATTGAACCAAGTTCCAGGATAAACACCAATAAACATCTTGCAATCTTCTCAAGTTATTTTTCCTACATCAATAATTACACTGATTCCCAGGTTTGCGGACATTGTTGGAGTAAAAATCCATTTTCAGAAATCATTCATATATATTTTCACAATATACATGCAACCTCCGGTACGCCCCACGGATATAGAGAGTATTCTCGACTTTTTTATTACTTGATATTATTCCTAACAACAAAGTTATAATCCTCGGTGACTTTAATGTCCCGCAATATGCGAACTTTCTAGACTTCCAAAATAAACACCAATTTACTGACACTCTGGTAATTAAATTAAATGACTTTATGAGCATATTTCAACTGACGCAGATGAACTTTCAGCGAAACTCGATAAATCGAATCCTTGACTTAGTTTTACAGAAAGATGTTAACCTAATATGCACAAGAGCAACTGACGTACTGGTTCGTGAACATGACGACCATCCGGCTCTAAATGTTCACGTTACCGGACTGGCTGAAGAAACTAATCTGTCTAATATTAATTCACAAACAGTATACAACTTTCGAAAGGCTAATTTTCCAGCTTTATATCTGCAACTCTCGAACACAGACTGGGGTTTTTTGAATGACTTTGAGGATTTAGACCAAATGAGTCAGCAACTATACATATACATTTACGGTATTTTTGAAAAACTGGTTCCAAAATATTCAAAAAATGCCAAAAAGCGGCAGTTTCCTCCTTGGTTTACGCCCGATATCATTAAAAATATATATAAAAAAGAAAGGCTGCGAAAAGTAAATAAAGAAAATCCAAATCCTGACACCTACCGAGAATTTAGTCAATTAAGAGCATATTTAAAACTAGAAATAAAACAACTACACCTGGAATTCATACATACCGCTGAAAATAACATAAAGAGCGATCCCTCACAATTCTGGTCTTTCATAAACAGCCAAAAAACAACGTCATCAATTCCTAGCGTAATGTACCACGATAACACTGAATATGACTCTATGCAATCCATTTCGCAGGGTTTTTCAGACTATTTTAAGAGCGCTTTTAACGACAACCCCGTACAACCTCCTCAGAATCACACGGCGAATAATAATTCCCCCTGTATTTGCATAACAGATTTCTCAAATACGGAAGTTGAAAATGCTCTTGGAAAGCTTAAACCTAAATTAACAGCGGGTCCAGACTCCATACCAAGCTTTATTATACGAGATTGCGCCTCCATTCTCGCGGTTCCCTTGTGTAAATTATATAACAAATGCCTCAGTGAGTCGAGAATACCCTCCTCGTGGAAGGTCAGCAAGGTGTGTCCCATTTTTAAATCTGAAAATAAATCTTATATTAAAAATTACAGACCTATAACTATAATTAACAACTTTTTGAAAGCCTTTGAATTTCTCTTGCATAAGTCTATCTACCCCTCTGTGAATAATATTTTATCACCTAATCAACACGGCTTCATTAAAGGACGTTCTACTGTTACCAATCTTCTGTCTATAACACAAACCATTTCTCAAACTATTCACGCAGGTCAACAGCTCGACGTCATATATACAGATTTTTCTAAGGCGTTCGACAGACTTGACACCGGCGTGCTCTTAACAACCTTAAAAAATTTCAGTTTTAACATACCATTATTAAACCTAATAAAATCTTGCTTAAGCAACAGACGCCAACACGTGTATGTAAATGGTGTTAGGTCTGCCGAATACCTTGTCAGCTCCGGCGTACCACAGGGCTCTGTGCTGGGACCTCTTTTTTTCGACATCTTCATAGATGGTTTGGGAAGGGGCCTCGGTTCATCCAGCCTTTCATATGCTGACGATTTTAAAACATTCAGAGTAATAGGTGACGTCTCTGACTGTATAGCTCTTCAAAATGATCTAAATGCAATCCAGAATTGGTGCGTTCAAAACGGCCTACCTCTTAACATTGCTAAATGCAAAGTAATGACGTACACAAATAAAACTACATATCTAATGTATGACTATGCTATAAATGGCCAAGTCCTGGAGAGGCCGGAAACCATACGTGACCTAGGAGTAATTTTTGACAAGAAACTATCATTCTCTTCTCATATTGAAGATATTACATCAGCTGCATCGAGAATGTACGGTTTCATTGTTCGCATCTCAAAAGAATTAACTAACATCTCAGCGCTCAAGAGTCTTTACTTTGCTTATATTAGATCAAAGCTCGAATATGCGTCTATTGTCTGGAATCCACATCAAATTAACCAAATAGAAGACCTCGAGAGAATTCAAAGGCGTTTCTTAAAATTTTTATCCTTTAAAGTAGATGGAACCTATCCCGCTCAAGGAATCCCTCAAAACCAACTTCTCGCCAGATTCGATATTCCATCTCTAAACAGCAGAAGACAGTACGCATCTCAGGCAACCTTACATAAAATTTTAAACAATCAAATAGACTGTGCAGACTTATTAGCCCAACTAAACTTCATAATCCCGCGCCAGGGATCGAGACAACTATCCACTTTCTATCTGCCAACGCCTAGACTAAATGTTTTAAAGTATTCACCGCTTTATACAATGTGCGACATTTGTAACAATACTCCAGCTATCGATATATTTAATACCAATTTAAAACAGCTCAGAAATACGCACTTGCAAAATAATGCCTAAAAGTCCAACCTATTCTTGTACATCTAATTAATGCTTAAGACTACCTTTACTTGTATGCTACTTTTAATGTATATTTATGTAACTCTCATTTATTCCTGTCATTGTAATTGGGTTCGCTCGTAATGATATGGTAAATAAAAATAAAAATAAAATAAAAATAAAGCTACCTGTTCATCTTTAAAACAATACTTACAGGCTTTTAATATAACTCGATAGGTACAATACGGAACTGATATTTCTCCAATTTATCCAAATTCGATTAGGAAAACTCGCAAAAACTGTTAAAAATTTTTTTTAAAAAAATAAACAAAAACAGCGGTTGACAAGCATTTGACATTTCGTCTTTCGTTTCTTGGGTTTTTTAGGTTTGGTCGCGGCCATTTTGGATTTGCCGGCTTTACTTTGGTCAAATCCAATCCGTTATTGTTCTAATATCCGTGATCAAAACGGACGGGCCACGATCCTCCACTTTGTTGACGTCACATCCGGGGCTGATTTTTTTTTTGATGGTCACGTTACGACACAGTTGATTGTCATTAAAATATTGAAGTTGGAATGACGGTTCATAAATATTTGATTTATTTTTAAATAAATCCGGTTTTGAGATTGTTTTTACTATATTCTTTTAGATCAATTTTTTTAAAATCTATAGTAATCCTTAATTTTTCAGAGCCGCTTCATTAGCTTACACAAAAATTAAGTTTAAAGCAGAAGCGAATGTGACAATCACAGATGACAAAGTCAAATACATGTCAAATATATCAGTTGGCATGTGGTTCATGGCGGGTAATTTGAATTCAAAATAAAGAATGCTAAATTTTGAAGATTTTAACCTTTTAATCATGTTGATTCCTTACAAAACTTTGGTGGAATATCGGGAGGGTGTCTGAGAATATTTCACTGAAATTTCGCGGAAATCTGTAGTGCCATTTTAAAAATATCATATAAAAACGTCTGACCTCCCATAAGACCCAATGTAAAATTCAGCCCCGGGAGAACAGCTGATTTTTTCAGGGTCGTGGCCTCTATTTTTGTGTTGGCCTTGGTTGGATCAGGGCTATCAAAATGGACGGGCCACGATCCTCCACTTTGTTGACGTCACATCCGGGGCTGATTTTTTTTTTGATGGTCACGTTACGACACAGCTGATTGTCTTTAAAATTTTGAAGTTGGAATGACGGTTCATGGATATTTGATTTTTTGTTAAATAAAGCCGTTTTTCAGATTGTTTTTACTTTATTCTGGCAGAACAATTTTTTTTAAATGTATATTAAGCCCTAATTTTTCATAGCCGCTTCATTAGCTCACACAAAAATTAAGTTTAAAGCAGAAGCGAATGTGACAATCACATATGACAAAGTCAAATACATGTCAAATATAACCAAGGCCAACACAAAAATAGAGGCCACGACCCTGAAAAAATCAGCTGTTCTCCCGGAGCTGAATTTTACATTGGGTCTTATGGGTGGTAAGACGTTTTTTTATGATATTTTCAAAATGGCACTACAGATTTCCGCAAAATTTCAGTGAAATATTCTCAGACACCATCCCGATATTCCACCAAAGGTTTGTAAGGAAGCAACATGATTAAAAGGTTAAAATCTTCAAGATTTAGCATTCCTTATTTTGAATTCAAATTACCCGCCATAAACCACATGCCAACTGTTATATTTGACATGTATTTGACTTTGTCATTTGTGATTGTCACATTCGCTTCTGCTTTAAACTTAATTTTTGTGTGAGCTAATGAAGCGGCTATGAAAAATGAAGGATTACTATACATTTAAAAAATATTGTTCTGCCAGAATAAAGTAAAAACAATCTTAATAACGGCTTTATTTTTAAAAAAAGCAAATATTCATGAACCGTCATTCCAACTTCAATATTTTAAAGACAATCAGCTGTGTCGTAACGTGACCTTCAAAAAAAAATCAGCCCCGGATGTGACGTCAACAAAGTGGAGGATCGTGGCCCGTCCGTTTTGATAGCCCTGATATAACAGTTGGCATGTGGTACATGGCGGGTAATTTGAATTCAAAATAAGGAATGCTAAATCTTGAAGATTTTAACCTTTTAATCATGTTGCTTCCTTACAAACCTTTGGTGGAATATCGGGATGGTGTCTGAGAATATTTCACTGAAATTTTGCGAAAATCTGTAGTGCCATTTTGAAAATATCATAAAAAAACGTCTGACCTCCCATAAGACCCAATGTAAAATTCAGCCCCGGGAGAACAGCTGATTTTTTCAGGGTCGTGATTTTTGTGTTGGCCTTGGTTGGATAAAACCAAAAGTCACGTGGTAAAATATTTTAAACTTTCTTTTCTAAAAGCCCTTTAAATTAGTCACCTTATTAAACTTTTCAACAGGGTTGCTATATCAAAATGTTTCTTGAAAATTTTTCCTTATTTTATTTATTTATGTACAAGATATTATTACACAAAAAAAAAAGAGAAATGTGGTTCATGGAACCCAAAGATGTTTAATGTTTTAAGTTTAGTATACGTTTTTCAAGAATTTCGCGAATTCAAAAACTGTTTTTTCCTTCCTGTTATTAGGTATACAAATTATCTATAAGAAGTATAAACCTTTATCTTTGGTTTATTTATACACAATTTTATAAAAAAATTCATTTATTAAATAAAACACAATAAGGAATGTAAAAAATCACTTAAAAACCAATAATACAATACAACAATCCTCCAAAAAATTTACTTTAATATTCCACTTAAACATTAATTTTTTGTTCAAAAGTATATAGGTTTAAAAAACCAAAATGTTAAGAGTAAAATTAACCAAATACTTAAATTTTGTCCTTAAAATTACATGTAGTGGCTATCATAATTAAATTACTTCAAACTATAAAATAAACTAATAAAATACTGTTAAGTATTGTCCATACTTCTCCTAGTCCTAATTTTATACTTAATTTTAGTCTTAACTCATCTACTGTTCACTCTATTTCTTGTCAAATTAACAGTAATTGCTACCTATATCAGTTAAGAATAAAACTACAATGAGTATGAACACTAACTTAAATGCAAATATCTAGTGTGTCTGGTATCCTGGAAATAGTAGCTTAAGGGTTCCACTTAAATTCTCATTGACTGATATTTTTTCCAGTGCCTCCTTTTTATCCAGACTGGCTCGACAATGGGGGCAACAAAATATGTCAGATTCACAATGTTTAAAAGACTCACTTAGACACACTTTACATAAATTATGTCCACATTTCAATGTGACTGGGTTGAACACCAATTCAATGCAAATAATGCATTTAAAAATTTCTTCAACTTTCTCCAAAAATTCTTTTTTACCACTTTTGACAACTGGAAGACATTCTGACCAGAGGCTTTTGTTAATTTCATCTTCATCTATTAGCTTTTGTGCATCAGATTCAATTTTATACTCTTCAATTTTAGATTTCTTGGGCTTTTTTGGTGTGCCTTCATTATCACTATCAGCTTTACGCTTTCGAGATTCTGATTTGTCTTTTTGCTCATTATCAGGATTATATCCTGGTGGGTAGATCATATCAAACTTTTTGGCTCCTTTCTCCCATGGGGCTGGAGATGGGTCATCTCTTCTAAGAAAATATCTCCATACTAAAAAACCAGACTCTCCTTTGTGTGGAAAATATTTAACCACTTTGTAAAGCCCATCATACCTGTATCCATCTTCTGGTGCATATTTTGAATGCTTTCCATATTTTCTTAAAACTCTAACAGGTTTTCCTTTTTTCCAATCTTTGGATTCAGCACCAGTTTTGTCATTAAAAGGTGCATAACAGTTCTGAGCTAGAGCTTTGTTAGTTCTGGTGAGTTCTTGGTCACAACTTTGTTTACTGACTCGTTTGTTGCCAGAAAGATCACGACCTCCTGCTCCAGTGTAGTAAAACTCATAACCTAAATCTTTGTCATCCTCATAACCTCCTGCTAACACTATGCTGTATGCACAGTCAGACTCTTGTCCATGAATTCCAGCTACTGGGGGTCTATGAACCCCAGATTCTGCTACAGTAGTTCGGAACCTCCAACACATCCCAACATCCACTTTAGGGATGGACCCAACATGGTTTTTTGGCACTAGGTCATTTTTCTTTGTCAATCCCACACAAGCCATGCCTTTGCCCCAGTCTCGTTTTGATTGCTTGGCTCTTTTTTTGGTGTGTAATTTTTCACCAGCTTTTACAATTTCTGAGTCATCTACTTTGCAAGAAGGACAATACCAGTCTTCATCTGGAATTGCCTTTAAAGGAGGATCAAGACAGGACATGTGAAAGCCAAAATCACACTCGTCACACAACAGTATTTGATCTTTGTCTTTTTTGCCACCACACAAATGGCAGCCACAATCTTTGCAAGCTTTTTGCTTATTGTCTTTGCATTTTTCACAGTCATGTGGATACTTCCTTGGTTTAAGGACATTGTTAGTTTTCTTATCATCTAAAAGTTTTGGTTCTTCAATCCTCATTATCTCTTGAATAAACTTAATATTTATATCTTCAAGTTTTTGATCATTTCCCACTAAAAGAGTACCAATGATGTCTACTGATTTAACATCTTTTAAAATAAAATCATACCATAAGCCTCTCAGGCGAGGTTTGTCAATATTGTAATTTGCTAATACTGTCATTCCAGATTCAAGCTCAGGTATTTTATATGTATAAAAGCTTCTAGGTCGAATATTTGTAAACTTGGCATCTTCTTCAAAGGGATAAATAGTCACATGTTCTTCACTTCTTACCCTAAAAATTAACTCATTTTCTTCATTTTCACTATCTCTTTCCTTTAAAATCTTCATAATAAATGCCTCATACCAGGCTCCATTTTCAGTTAATTTTACATCTACAGGATCTCCGGCATTAAAATACTTAGATTTGGCATCTACTAGGCACTGGGTAGGCTCATTTTCTTTATTTGACTCATCCAGCTTAGGTTCAATGTTGGGGGTTTCATTCAAAAGTTTTTCAGAAGGTTTTTCTTGAGTTTTATCAATGATCTGTTTTTTAAAGACTGTAATAACATCGTCCATAACCACTCGATAGTCGACCAGTCTTTCATCATCGTGGAGCTCCTTACCTCTGTAATACAGCCTTTGTAGCTTGGGTTCCAAATCGATTTCTTCCTTGATCAACTTCTTTAGATGCTTTATGAGGATCGTTTTCGACAAGGGTATCTTCCGTTTTCTTTTGTCTGGATCTTGTAGGAAGTCTGCTTTTATATTAATATGCATTTTTAACAAAAATTTTTATAGAAACCACAGAACACCAAAATAGAAACAAAATGATTTTGAAAAAACAAAAACCAGAAATTTTAAAGGTTAGGATTTTTGGCGGTTGATCACGATTAGAGAGAGATAGAAAGAAATACCGTACAACGTTGCCGGAATCGCCGTTTTGAAATTTTTATGACGTGATCATTTTTGAAGACGTTCTTTGTTAAAAGGCTTTTCAATGTGACCTTGAAATTTTGGTGAAAGCAACATTTAAATCAGCTGATCGTTTAAAAAAACAAATCATGTGATTTATCCAAAAAAATCAAAATATTAAACAAATCTCCGATCTTTTTAAAGTGAACTTTATCTAGGATAATGGGCGAAGATTCGTTCCATAACAGGACACCGCAAGATAAAGCCAAGAATTCCAGCACCAGCAATAATGGGGCTCAAGAACAACTGGAAGACCTAGCTGAGAATTTGGATATCAGCGAGCAGCACTTAGAAGAGGTTGTAGCAGAGATAAATGAGGAAGATTTGACCCCAGAGGGTTAGTAAGTTTATTTTACCATTCAGTGTTTGAATTTTATAAAAAGCAGGCAATACAACTTCAGTCAGGGCTATTTTTGTGTTGGCCTTGCTTCAGTAAACAATATGCGACCCCGAGGGGTGAACAGCTAACCCAAAATGTGTACACCGATTGTGAAAATCCACAATCTTTTGCTAAGATTGTGAGGGATTATGGTAAGATTGTGAAGGACTGTGGTAAGATTGTGAAGGATTGTAAGATTGTGAGTGATTGGGAGGGATTGTGTAAAGATTGTGAAGGATTGTGGGAAGATTGTGAGAAATGTGTCCCCGATTGTGAGAGCTATTCACCCCTCGTGCAACCCTTTTGCACAATATCTGGTTAATGGTTCATAACTGGTCCAAGTCTTTATTTTTTGCTTACCTAATTTCATAACCATCTATCCCTCACTCCCTTCTAAAATTAGTAGCAATAGGTTAACAAGTATTATATAGGGCTAAAATTAAGCAAAACATTAAAATAGGATGAGTATAAACAAGGTCTTGCCCCTTGCTCATACAGACCATGGTAAATGAGGAAAGCATGAAATTTGATATTGTAGGTAGGTATATGTAGAGACCGAGGGGTGAACAGCTAACCCAAAATGTGTACACCAATTGTGAAAATCCACAATCTTTTGCTAAGATTGTGTAAAGATTGTGAGGGATTGTGGTAAGATTGTGGAGGACTGTGCAGCGGTGTAGCGTGCCTGAAGGGGCAGGGGGGCGACAGCACATCAAAAAATCTTGTGACCAAAAAAAAAAAAAATGTCATCATGTCTATAGTTTCCTTTGCGAGGGCTTGTGAAGGACTGTGGTAAGATTGTGAGAGGTTGTGGTAAGATTGTGAGTGATTGGGACAGATTGTGAAGGACTGTGGGATGAAGGATTGTGAAAGATTGTGAGGGATTGTGAAGGATTGTGGTAAGATTGTGAAGGATTGTGGTAAGATTGTGAGTGATTGGGAGGGATTGTGTAAAGATTGTGAAAGATTGTGAGAAATGTGTACACCAATTGTGAGAGCTGTTCACCCCTTGGTAGAGACCCTGTATGTATATGTACAGAAAAGGTGTTTTATGACAATATCACATTTATCAAAACTGTGATATTCAAAAAATTATTATATACCTACCTAACGCATAACCTACTACCTATAACTCAGATCTATTAAGTTTGTAAAAATGGCATGTCTGTTAAGTAAATAAACCTAAATATTTATAATAATAATAATCTGTATCTTAAATTGCATATTAATACCCTAATTCTAATATGTCATCACCCAAATCAACAAAATTTTACAGGTATAAGAAAAGAAGCACATTTGCATTTGTAAACACAACTAGCTAGAAATGACCATTTTATATTTTTTTGTTGGTTGCAAGGATTTTAGCTATGCATAATTACTTACCTTTGACACAAAAATATGAATTTTCATTTTTTTTTTTGGTTTATGACATATCAGAATTAGGATATCAATATTCTGCAGATAATAAGCTTTGAAATATCTTACAGTATAATCTTCTTAAATTTTCAGAATATCTAAGGCTTGATCACCAACTGGATGAGCTCTTTTCAGCCTTGGATGACATTGAAAATAAAAATGACAACATTCACTCACAGCTGTTGCAGTTACTCCAAGACAACAGAGATATTCGAAAGGAGTTGCAGAAAGATAATCATAAAGAAAGTGAGACAGATGCTGAACAAGGACCTGCCCCAAAAAATGATGCTTGAAAAACAGGTTAATTATTTATTTTTACCATTCCTATATTTACTAAAGTGCATGCTGTTTTTTGTTAGGAACTATACTAAGTAGGACATACAGAATTAGAACTAACCCAGAATTTAAATTCATACAGACAGTTATTTGTAGATTTGGAGTAACGAATGTATTATAAATAGACAATAATTGAATTTAACACTTTCTATGAGGGCTAGTTCCTAAAATAAAATTTAGTTTTCTACAGACCTGACATCTAATGTAACTGGACATCAAGAGTAATAAGTAAGGTAAAGTTCCCCAGTGATTGATAAATTGTCAATGATTTATACTCCAGAATATTTTTCCCAAAAACAGAAGTCTATAAGGGAAGGGCATTTTTTTAAACCATAGAACTTTTTTTTTATAAATATGTATTATACTGATTTTAAATTTGAATCCATTATAACATCAGTAGACCAAATTAAACTTTCTCAACATGTTGTCATTTTTAAAAATTCTTCCTAATCATTATCATCAAATTTTTAAGTTTTAACCTGTTGTATTTAAACAGTTTTTTTTAAATAACTCACCATAGTAAACTAATGTAAGCAAAAAAAACTATCAATAAATGGAATTGACAAAATTTCACTATCAAAAACTGGCAAAAAAAAATTTGAATATTTTTTTTATTAATAAATTTTGTTTCTTACAATTTTGATAGTGCACATTGATCAGGAAATGTTGAATGTAAATTTTGCAATTTAAAGTAATTTTTACTATAAAACTAACAATTTTTTTCCTCCATTTTTGGGCTTAGCCATAAATAAATGGACATTTCTAATTTCTACAAAGAGCAGTCCTAATCTATTTTTTCAGAATAATCAAAAATTATCTTTAATGGTGATTTCACCACTTAAAAGCAAAGGCTAATTAAATTATCAATTAACTACTTGAGTGCTTTTTTGGTTGTTGAGGTATTTAGGTTTTACTAGGGTTGCCAACTTTTAATTTAGATTTGTCAGGATATTTGATTCACAATCAGGACATCTACAAAAATAAACTATTTAAATTTAAAAAAGACCTTTAATTTTGTAAATCTTAGATCAATATGAGATCAATATTGGCAACATCTTAAAATATTGGATATTTTTAGCAATTTTAATATTGTATATTTTTTCCTTTGTTCAATTGGTGTTAAATTTTCAGTACATATATATGAGGGCACGGCAGTGCCCGGCCAAGTTACGGGGAGGAAACTGCCCATCTTTTCTTAAAACATTTCAGCCCATATTTGACCTATATAACTACTTCGGAATGAGCTATGAAAGTCAAACTTTGCACAGTCGTAGATCTTCATAGAGTTAACAACCCCTCCGAGTTTTATGAACTCCCATAAAGTAGTTACGATATTTCAAAAAACGTCGAAATTGCCACTCATGTATAGATCATCAAAATTCTACTGTACTTCCAGACATCCTACAAAGCTGAAATTTGGCAGACTGATAGAAATTATAACCAAACCTTTGTAAAAAGTCAAAAAACTCCCCTATACAGGTAAAGTTATGTAAAAGTAACATTGCCCACTTCCAGAAGCACTAGAGAGCTGAGCTTTGGCAGACTGATAGGAAATATTATAAAACTATAGGAAAAAATTTAAAAACCCCAAAATTTTAACTTGCTTCCCTCCCCTATAAATGTAAAGTTATGTGAAAATAACATTGCCCACTTCCAGAAACGCTAGAAAGCTGAGCTTTGGAACAAACTCTAGAAAAAAAATTAAAAACACCAAAAATTTTTATTTATTGCCCTCCCCCATAAATGTAAATTTATGTAAAAGTTACATTGTCCACTTCCAGAAACGCTAGAAACCTGAGCTTTGAAAGGCTGATAGGAACTATGATAAAACTGTAAGAAAAAATTAACAAACCTCAAAATTTTTATAAAGGCATTACAAAAGTGTTAAACAATATTTTGCATATTTTACTACTTTAAAACTTAAATATTATCCAAAACCTTTAAAAAAGGAGTAAAATCATAACAAAAACATTTTATGTAAAAAAAAAGCGAAGTACACGAAATCAGTATTATTAAGATAAAAGTAAAGCCAAGTTCTCTAATACAAATTTCAAAATGAAAGGTTCTTACTAGTTTGGAAATGTTTTTCTAAACTTAGCTAAACTGCAAATGATTCTTAGGCACAGTGCTAAATTGAACATAAAGAAGTTTGGCTGTAATAGCAAAGTTTAAAAAAAAACATTTTCAAACTAGTAACAACCTTTAATTTTGAAATTTGTATTAGAGAACTTGGCTTTACTTTTTTCTCAGTTCTTTTTACGGAATACCATTTTCGCGTTTTTTACTTGAAATGGTTTTGTTATGATAACTTAAAAGTTTCTTTCAGATGGTACTTGTAATTTTTGCCTATAATTAAACAGCCAAAAGAAGAAAGCTTTTTTTAAATGTGACTAAAAATTGTGTGGCCAAACTGAGAACTATATTATTTTTGATGTTGGTACAGTTACAATTTTAAGGGGTTAGTCTACTTGTGGCAAATAGGTGCTGTAAATTAAACTGCTCACTTTGCATTATTTGTGAGGATGTTGTTTTTTCTTTGTTATATTTAACAAAAATGTTCTAAAAAAGGGATTTAAATAGAAGTGTTTGCAAAAATATACAGGATAACCTATTTTATTTATTTATCTAATTAAATGTTTTGCATTTTACCTTCAATTTGTGGCTGAGAGAAAAATCTCAAAATTTATTATTGTCTCTAATTTAAAAAAAAAATATATTTTAGATTTAAACAATTTTTTTTTATGTTTAAAGCCACGTGGGATCATAGAAAATTAGAATTGCTTATTGCTTGAAAAGTACCTAAAAGGAGTAATTTTAAATAAAGAATATAAAAATACTAAATCCTTCATGGAATTTTTTTTGGTGTTTTTTTAATCTATTCAATTTTATTGTTTAAAAACAATAAATGTTCTGTACACCAATTAGCTAGGTAACTAAATAATTAATTCTCATTTTTAATTGAAAAACAGTTTTGTTAGTTCTTCCTTGAACAAGGAATTTTCACTTGGGTTCCAAATAATATTTTTTTCTGTTTTGAGGCCCATGGGATCATAGCAAATTAGAATTGCTTATTGCTTGAAAGGAACCTAAAAGGAGAAATTTTAAATAGAGATATAAAAAAACTAAATCCTTCATGGATTTTTTTTAAAATCAATTTTTAAATAAATTAAATTTTATTGTTTAACAACAATAAATGTTCTGTACACCAATTAGCTAGGTAACTAAATAATTAATTCTCATTTTTAATTGAAAAACATTTTTGTTAGTTCTTCCTTGAACAAGGAATTTTAACTGGGTTCCAAATAATATTTTTTTTCTGTTTTGAGGCACATGGGATCATAGCAAATTAGAATTGCTTATTGCTTGAAAGGTACCTAAAAGGAGAAATTTTAAATAGATATATAAAAATACTAAATCCTTCATGGAATTTTTTTAAAATCAATTTTTGTATAAATTAAATTTTATTGTTTACAAACAATAAATGTTCTGTACACCAATTAGCTAGGTAACTAAATGATTAATTCCCATTTTTAACTGAAAAACATTTTTGTTAGTTCTTCCTTGAACAAGGAATTTTAACTTAGGTTCCAAATAAAAATTTTTTCTGTTTTGAGGCACTTGGGATCCTAGAAAATATGGATTAATTATAACTTGAAAAGTACCTAAAAGGAGTATTTCAAATAGAGATATAAAAATACTAAATCCTTCATGGAAATTTTTTTAGTGATTTTTTTTTAAATTTAATTAATTTGAAAACAATAATGTTCTGTACACCAATTAGTTAGGTAACTAAATGATTCATTCTCATTTTTACTGAAAAACATTTTTGATAGTTCTTCCTTGAACAAGCAATTTTAACTTAGGTTCCAAATAATATTTTTTTCTGTTTTGAGGCACATGGGATCATAGCAAATTAGAATTGCTTATTGCTTGAAAGGTACCTAAAAGGAGAAATTTTAGATAGAGATATAAAAATACTAAATCCTTCATGGAATTTTTTTAAAATCAATTTTTAAATAAATTAAATTTTATTGTTTAAAAACAATAAATGTTCTGTACACCAATTAGCTAGGTAACTAAATGATTCATTCTCATTTTTACTGAAAAACATTTTTGTTAGGTCTTCCTTGAACAAGGTAAATATTTATCTTTATTTATTACTGTTTTTCTTTTAAGAAGTCAGAGCAGTTAGAATATTTATACAAGGTGTGCTAACAAACAAAACAAGATATTTCGCAAAGTAAATGTTTTGACACAACATTTTTTGTTTTTAAACAAAACACCAAAACGCCGTGTATTTTTTATTATATTTTAACATTCGTTTCCCCTTTCTTTCTGATTTTAAAAATATGTAATATGTCTATGCTATGATAAACCTATTCTGAGATATAGTGATTTAAATTTGCCATTATATAGTTATAACAAACTTCCTGTCAAAATTGGACTTTTACTAAAGGTTTGTGACATTTCTGCCTAAAAATTCGTAAGGTTTATTTGTATTAACCATTACCATATTTTATCTATTCAAATAAGGTGTAAAAATATAATGGGAAAACCCTGTACAGGGTGATTGGTTTTATTTTACTATCGATTTTACTCCATAGCTCCGTTAATATTGATCACACAATAAGGTTTTAGAATTTTTTATGAATTGCTAGAATCTGATGCCAAAAATGACATATGTCAACCACTCAAATTTTTTACATATTATTATTTTTTTACATTGTTAAATTCGTCTTTTTATCAACACATTTATGGGAAAAACTAGACCTCCTTGATATGTTTTGCCGTTTTTCAGAATTTTTCTTGTTGCTGTCATTATGCACATGATAAACAAAGAGGTAGAAAATGTCACAAAAGTGTAACTGCCTATGGCAAGGACTATAATTTTTTTAAAGGAAAACTTTAAAAAATTAAAACATACCTGAGTCAAAATTAGTCAAAAGTAATTTTTAACATCTGATTGTTACAAAACTTGTGACTAAATCCTAGTTAAATGTCTTTGCCTAAATCTCTCTATAAGTTTTTACTCTGGATCACCCTGTAGGTAACCAAAAACATAACGCAATAAGTTTAAAATACCTTATCGACACAATTTTTAAAAGTGTAGACTGTAAAAACCTAATAATGAGTAGATAAATATTTTTTAATCATGTATCTATTTTTAATATAAATGTAACGATAAACTTTATTAGCTTACCTATAGTTGATGTTGTATTAAAGTGACACCGCGTCATCAAAACCTTGATGGGCGAGAAGGGAGTAGAGGGGTACATACAGTGGCACGCACTTCCTTTAATTTTTTTATTGATATTGATTCCTAAAATGAGGCACTGCACTAATTAGTCATTAGCTTACTATTTACTTGCTTTTTATTGATGTCTTCTTCTAAACGATTTCATTTAAAAGGAACATATATACTCTTATCTGGTTGTTACGAACATATTATTGATTTAGCCCGGCTTTGACGTTTTCTATTCGTTGTTGTTTTGACTGTTTATGTCAAACAAATTATGACGGAGCTTTTTACAAAACAAATTACCGTTTTTGCAACTAAATCAATATTTGCGCACATTTTAATATAATTTTGGATCCTCTTTTATGTTCCGGATCTTTATTTATTAGGTAAGTACCTACTTGATCTCTCCTTTAAAAGGTCTTAGTGTTTTATCCTTCGAACATTAAGCCCCGAGCGGCACACTGCATGTACAAAGTGAAACACTAATTTTTTAAGGCTTCTTTACTTAGATTTTGCCGCAGAATTTGGTTTACCATAGCTATGACGCGGTGCCACTTTAATACATCATCAACTATAGGTACCTATAAAAAAATTAACTTATCAAATTTAAGCTTATCATTGCATCGAGGTATTAAAATACCAAATATTTATTTAATATTTTGTAAAAATTGGAATGAGAAATTCATAATACTATAAATTTTGCAGAACAAAAGAGATATGAGTACTTGCCATTAAAAAAAGCTTATTTGTTATAGCTTCTCTAAAAGGAGCCTTCTTATCAGACCTACCATATTATCTTACCTGTACTAAAACTAAACTTTAATACAGTTCTCAGTATAGTTTTTGCAAACTCAGTTGGACAAAGATAAAAGCCGACCATCGGCATATCCTTATAGAAAGTGACATGGGCGGCGGTAGATATATTAGGGACCTATTGCAATAAAGCCAGGCACAAATTGTGCCGGGCACTATATTGACAGTTTCGCATTATAAGAACAGCTGTCTCCCTTCAAAATAAGGCCATTGTGTATTATAAAAGCCGGAATTAATAGTGACGCCACTATTAATGGAAAATAAACCACTGGATTTCTAAATTCGACTTTGGTATGTCAATTTTGAAAGATCAACTGTCAGTTTTTAATGCGAAACTGTCAATATAGTGCCCGGCACAATTTGTGCCTGGCTTTATTGCAATAGGTCCCTGATTTATGAAAATTATTTCATTTAATTATGGCATAAACTTAAGAAATAAAAATAGATAATAAAACTTTCTATTCCTACACCTACAGGAACTACACTGATTTATTTTCTAACTGTGCAGACTGCCGACTAAAGGGGTCCCCAAAAGCACACCCGAAAGCAATTAAAAGCGCATCTCAAAAAAATCTGCCAATCAGGTGCCGTCCATCCACCTGGGCTAGGTCGGTCGGAAAACAAAGACTTTGTGGTCCGGCCGCAAAGAGTCGCGCCTCTTCTCTGTCGGTAGGGTTGAAATTATACTAGGAAGATTTTATATGAATGAATAGTGCCTTTTTGTACCGTTAAAAAAAAATTTAACAAAAGTTTTTCTGTGTAATTTTAGGCAAAATGATATGGAATTTTAAAAATTTATAATCATGGTTTCGGTGGCCCAATTTGTTTAATTTAAGTGAAATTTTTAGGACATATTTAACTTGTACATCTCTTTCGAATTGAACCTCTCATTTTCGCCGAAAATTACACACATAAACTAAGAACTGGATTAAACTTGTTCTTTGATAGTTGGTACAGGATCAGATTTATATACAACTTTAGGTGGTTTTTCTACTTTCAGCTGGCTAGGTAGTTTTTTTTAAAGCCGTGTCCTAAACTAATAAGGAAGGCAACTGATAATGAATGCTGCGCTCCTCACTCGTTATCATGTCTTAAAACTAAGGTCATTCATCGTAAAACTTGCCTTTACGATGAGTGTCCTTACTTAAAACCGGGAGGAAACAATTTGCCGCGAAGAATTGGCCGCAAGCCGATTTGCCGCGAAGGATTCGCCGCAAGCTGATTTGCCGCGAAGGATTCGCCGCAATTTTAATCTAACTTTTCTTAAATCATAGCTAACCTGTCCTGTTGTTGGGAGATCTAAATCTGAGTTAAACCTAACCGTGGTCAATTGCTCACAAACAAATCCTAACCAGTGTCTGGACCACCAACATTTTGTAAAAAAAATGTGTCCACAAAAAAAAATGCAAAGGAGGGGTTGGTTGCGTGCACGTTTTTTCAAATGCAAAAATGGAAATTTTGTATTTCGTGCAAGAAATCTTTATTGACTATGTCATGACATGCATGTTCTTGATCTTTGAGTGGTTCCTTGCTCCCTTTATTTCAGAGGCACTGATGATGACCACAAAGTGGTCGAAAGCGCTCTGCCCATGACATAGTCAATAAAGATTTCTTGCACGATATATAAAATTTCCATTTTTGCAAAAAAAAAATGGTTTTTTGAAAAAAAATTATTTTTCAATAATTAGTTTTTCCAGCAACTAGTTTAAAAATGTTATTTTATTTTTTTAATATTTTTTAAAAATATCGTTACTACACGAAAAAAAAAACAATCTTAAACCTCGTCTGCGGCAAACTGTCCTTACGGCCAATTGTCCCAATCCCCTTAAAACCAAAAAGTAGGCAGACTGGGGAAAAAAAACACAAAAATTTTTGAAAAACAAAAAAATATATATTTATCAGTAATAACGTTATTATATAAACATCTTTTAAAAAAATTTCAACAAAAAATACAGGGCATTTTTAAAGCAAAGCTTTGTTAAAAATTTAAATAAATAAAAATATATATGATTTTCGTAGTATGATCTTGTAAAAAAAAATAAATATATTTTAAATAAAAATTTCTTGAAAACCGCTTATCTTTGTTACCAATAGGGCTTGATTTGAATGACCCACATTACTTAAAGAAACAGAAAAAACATAAAATCACTTTGTTGTTTATTAGGTTTTTTTTGTCAAAACAACGTTAAATTTCGGTGTAATTTTAACGTCATTTTAAAAGTAATTTGAAAAAACGACATATTAAGCTTCAAAAAGTGTGTTTTTAGGTTTTTTTTGCTTTGTGCTCTGTTTGTGCAGGTTCAGTCAACAAAAAAGTATATTTTACTCCACGAAAAACAGATAATAACTCTTAAAAGATATCTGTTTTTCACTGTTAACAATGGCTTGTTTCTCAAATAAAAAAAAAGCTAATGCCGGGTTATATGTCCTACAATGGGTGGACTCAATTATTTCTTGAGGAAGTAGACCGCAGAATACCCTCTGTACAAAGCCAGACAAATTGATTTTTTTTTGTAAATATAATTGAATATTAAAAACTTCTTAGGTATATCTAGTTTTTTGTCCTAACCTCCTAAGTATCCAAAACTTTTAAAAGAGCACTCGAAAGTGTCTTATTTATCACACCCTGTAAATACATGTGTACAGCGTGACCCATTTTCGATGGGATTAAATGGGAAACTCGGTTATTATTAAAGATATTGATTTTCTGATTGCACCTTACCGTGATCTTTTTTTGAGCCCTTAAAAATGGTGTAATCAGATTTTTGCTATGCCCCGTAGTTTCTTTAATACAGGAAGTTGTTGAAAAAATTGCATTTTTATTAATTCCTTATATCTCGCTTATTTTGCTAGATATTTTTATTCTGTAAAAACCTTTTTATGTCAATTTTTTAAAATATTGTTTAGTTTTTAAGATATGGTATTTATCATAAAAAAATAAATACGGACCTGGATTTTTTATTATAACTATTTTGATTGGTTTCATGTTATTATTCACAAAATAATAAAAAAATTATATTTTTTTTGTTTTCAGGTTAAAAAAAATTAATATTAAAAAAAAAATTAGTCCAAACCTACAAATTTTCAACATAAATATTAATTAAAAATTGCTAGTTGAACGATTTTAAGTTTAACTGTTTTGATACTTAGGAAATTAAAATGGTTTTACTTTAATTTAAAGATTTATTTGAAACAAAGTCTACGACAAATACAAAAAAAATAACAAATTACAAAAAATAATTATATAATATATAATAATTTTTCTATAATGATATAAATTTTTGAGTAATTTTTCTTAACGCATTATGCAAAAAAATATTTCTGCTGTTTAAATATTGAGATTTTGTTGCTCAAATAAAGCAGTCAAACATATCACATTTTTCAAAACCTGGATATGGTTGATTTCTAGTCATTTTAGAATAATTTTGAGTAAAAGGACAATGTCAATTCCACGCTTTTATTTTTCTATGTTGAAGTAAATTTCATGAGGTGCCGTGCTACCATCAAATAATTATTACTATGATATTATTTTTGAAACTTGGTAACGGTTTTTACTTTATTTATAAATCTTTTAATTAACGTTTCAAAACAGATAAACTAAAAATCGTTCAACTATTGTTTTGCAATTTTTAATTTATATTTACGTTGGAAATTTCCAGGTTCGAACTAATTTTTTTTTTAAATATTTAATTTTTTTATTTAACCTAAAATCAAATAAAAAAATTAAAGTTTTATCATTTTAAGATAATAATAGCATGAAACCAATCAAAATAGTAATAAAAAAAATCCAGGTATGTCTTTAATTTTTTTATAACAAATACCATATCTCAAAAACTAAACAATATTTTAAAAAATTGACAACGTCATTATTTACAGAATAAAAATATCTTGCAAAATAAGCGAGATACAAGGAATTATTAAAAAAGCAATTTTTTCAAAAACTATGATTACACCATTTTTAAGGGCTCAAGAAAAGAGCACGGTAAGGTGCAATCAGAAAATCGATATCTTTGATAATAACCGAGTTTCCCATTTAATCCCATCGAAAATGGGACACGCTGCACACATAATATAGGAACTTTTTTAGTATTAAAAAAATACTTTATAAGTCTAAAAATAGTTTACCCTTTTACGATATGGCTAGTATCTACAAATCTTGAAATGAAATTTAATAATTCACGCTTTGATTGCCTCAATAACATGCAACAAAACGAGTTTTATTTCTTATAATTATTTTCAATTGAGAATTAAATTACAAAAGGACAATTTAAATAATAGAAAAAATATCGTGATTTAAAACTGCCTGCGTCAAAATATGTGATTCTAATTTACGTTTTGTTTAATCAAATAAATGTTCACTAAAATAGAAATACAGTGAAACCTCTCCTTGCGGACACTTCTATTAAGCGGACACTCCCTTTAGGCGGACAAATTTGTTGGAACCAAGGTTTTCCCTATTTCTTAACATGTAAAATTCACTCCTATAACCGGACACTCTAATAACCGGACGCGGACAATTTTTTTTGGTTAAAAAATTCTGAAACCTCCCTTAACCGGGCGCGAACCTCTGACAACGGGACGGAGCGCTGCACGAAATGGGCATAAATATTTTGTAGTATGTTGGCAACAGGGCACTCTGCAGCCGGGAAATTACCTCTTTCCGTTTTAATGCTGAGACTAAATACTTCTGTCGTATTTACAACATATTTTATTCGGCAGGACTGCTGTGTTACATTTTTATTGTTCAGTCGGGTAGTAATAGATCTCTTCAAAATTGCGCCTAGTAAAAAAACTTCTTAGTTTACGTGAAAAAATGGAAGATATTAACGTTTCAGAGAAGGAACATCTATTCGCACGAAAGATCGCTGAAAAATTTAATATCGGAAAAACTTAAGCAGCGGAAATTGTTAATAGATATAATATATATATATATATATATATATATATATTAAAATTTCGCAGTTCTCTCATAAGCGGACACCTCCAATAAGCAGACAAAATCGACGAAACCGTGAGTGTCCGCTTATAGGAGGTTTCACTGTATTTATAAAATATTTTTGGCCTGAATTTAACTATAATTTTAAAAATTTGTAAATAAAAACTACACAGGGTTGTAGACGCAAATACTAACTATTTATATTTCTACTAAATACCTCGTTAGTTACGGGGTGATCCACTTTATAAATTATCGCTCTTCTTTTTTTGGTTAAACTAAAGCTCTGAATAAACAGTAAACGTTAAAAAAAATTGGTTTGAGCAATATTCTTTACGCAAATTTCATATAAATCGGTTTAGGGAAAGAAAAGCTATCATCGTGACAATTGTATGGACAGACAGATCGTTTAAAATATACCGGGTGGGCCAACAAAAAACGGACAATTTTTTTTCATTATAACTTTTGATTGACTATATATTCGATTTTAATAAGACAAACTGCATAGGCAGATAATTAATCAAAGTTTTGACTAGGTATATTTGTTCGTTCGCCTTATCAAAATCCAAGATGGAGGACAAAATTAAAATGTACCCTTAAAGGATGCTCGTTTATTCTTGTGTTGCGAACATGTTTTAATTATTATTTTAACTTAGTAAAAAAGCTGCATTTTTGCCACGCACAATAAGGTACGAATCAGCAAAATCGGTTTAGTGGTTCTAAAAAAAATATTTTTGTTTAAACCATTGTTTTGCATATTATTCGTTTGCCTTGCCAATCATGTCGGCATTTACTTCCTTGTAAATCCATTACTACTGAACAGATTTTCATGAAATCAAAACATCCTGGTTAGAATTGATTGCTTTTTAAAGATCATGATCAAAGTTTATCACCATCTTAAAATTTAAGATGTCGGACAGAATCATACTTGATTCTTTAAAATGGCGTGTTTATTCCTATTTTATAAAAATGTTTTAATTTTTTTTTAATTTATAAAAAATCACTACTATCCCCAAACACAACGGGCTACAAATTAGTAAAATCGGTGTTGTGGTTCTCAAAAAATCTATTTTTGTTTTAACCATTGTTTTACAGATTATACGATTGCATTGCCAATCCTGTCTGCATTCATTTTCTTATAAAATCGCATGAAGAGGTAAAAATTAATAAAATCGGTGTAAAGATCAATCAGTTTGCACTATAATGTTTTTTGGTTCACTAAAATCGGTTTAGTAATAATGAATTTATAGAGAAATGAATGCAGACAGGATTGGCAATGCAATCGTATAATTTGTAAAACAAAATCAGATTTTGTGAAAACCACTTGACCGATTTTATTACTTTGTACCTTGTTAGGTGGGAGAAAAGCAGTGCTTTTCTATAAATGAAAAAAAAACTAAACCATTTTTAGAAAATAAGAATAAACGTGCCTCTTTGAAAGGTCAAGTATGATTTTGTCCGATATCTTAACTTTTAAGATGGCGGCAAATTTCGATTATAATTTTTAAAGAACAATCAATTCTCACCTTGATTTTTTTAATTTCACTAAGATTGGTTTAGTAGTAATGAGTTTATATGGAAATGAATGTAGACAGGATTGGCAATGCAATCGTGTAATCTGTTTTTACAAACTTTTAAGATGGCGGCCAAAAAAATATATTTAATCAAAACCCTGATTAATTATCTGCCAATTTGTCCCATTAAAATCTTTGGTATAGTTAAAAAGTTATAATTAAACAAAAATTGTTCGCTTTTTTTGGCCCACCCAGTAAAGAAATAGCTTATTTTACTTTACAAGGCCAGAAAATGACAAGACGAGTACCTAGGTAAGTGACATTTCACGGTAGTGTATCGTACAATGTTTTATTTCATAGGGGTAAAATTTACCCCTCGAAAGTGGTGCGTGGTACAAAAATTTCAAAATAGCCAAAAAGTGTCCCGTCGAAAACAAACTAGATATGTTCTAACGATTTTTTAAATTTGCACGAAAAATCCCCTAAAACACCTCTGTTACCTTTAATTTGAAACACCCTGTAATGTTTACAATTAACCCTGTATAGCGTATTTAGGGGCCCGGGTCCCCTCTAGAGCACTTCTAAAATTTTGAAGCCTGCACTAACACATTGCAGGAAAAAATAGTGGCCCCCTCAAAACATTTTGCCACTGCTAACATTAATACTTCAGTTTCTGTCCTCTAAAGTGGCTTTACTGGCCTTGTTATGGGTAATTTCCCGCACACCAAACTAGAAACGTAATATGTAGTATATTACAGTACAGTCTAGTAATTTCTTTCACTATGCCTTATGCCAAATTAAAAAAGTGTTAATGTTCAGTGAATCACCCTGTAGAAGTACCTGAAGTAGAGAGGTCTACAAAAATACATGATTAATAAACAAAAAATTCATTATCTGTAAGCAAAGCAAGGGAATAATAAAATAGTGTCCACATCTCAATCTTTTAAAAAAATTGTCATTTCTCCACACATACTTATAGCATAGAGGAATATATTATACTATGATTATAAATTAAAAGTTGATGGTTTACTTAAAATAAAGCTACTTAATCTTTTTATTATTAGGCACTTATAACTATTATTTGTCACTAATAATACTGATTAACATTACCATTATAGTAAACCAATTAACCTACTTCTACATTTAAAATTCCATGAATTAAAAAATTTTAAAACATTTTTTTATTTAACTTCAACAATAAAATTTATAGTTCAACAAATAACCTTTTGCCAAATAATTGTTTTTATACAAAAATGTTCTAGCTTAAATAAATTAGGTATAGGTAATAAATGTTTAGTAAAATAAAAATATTTTTGGAGTTCCCAGCAAAAAATCTTCAATTTTGATAAAAACAAAATTATCTATGTACATAATTTAAATGAAGTGATAAATGCAGAGATCCCACTCTCCGCATCAACGCGAGAACGGCCTTGTTAAGACGCCATCTAGTGAAATTTGAACGAGATTCGCCGTTCATTACCACCAAAAGTTAGAATCACGGTATACTCGCGCCAGTATTGTGATAAACTATTTTTTCCATTTTCATTATTAATGGCCCCTTATTATAAAATAAGGTGGCTGTGTTATATGGCCTAAGGAACATTTACAAAATATTGTGTAAATCTGTGGCAACTATTTTTCCAATGTCTTCCAATCTAGCAATGGAGTTGTCTATCCTAGAAACTGCCACACTTGTCCTTCTATAATCTTTTTTGCTTGTAAGGTGGTTGTGTTATATGGCCTAAGGAATATTTACAAAATATACTGTAAATCTTTAGTGAGCTAGCCTGGGGTTACAAGAAACAATGTATTTCTTGTACATCTTTACAATCTAGCAATGGGATTGCCTATCCTAGAAACTGCCACACTTGTCCTTCTATAATCTTTTTTGCTTGTAAACCACTCCCATAGTCCAATGCCAATATAAATCACCCCTAAAATCACATGGAACATGCCATAGACGAAATATTGGCTGCTCACTGAGAGGGTGAAGCCTAACTTTGATGTGACCACCACAACTGTTAAAATAGATTGAAAAGCTAAGGCTACAAAAGTGTTTATACCAAACACAAGGCCGTAGCTGTCTTCTTTTATAAAATGTGCGATTTCTGAGCTGCCAACTGTTATCATAAAGTGATACAGAGCTCCGAAACATATGTAACAAATATAACTGACCATCACAGTATGTGTCTGGGAAGCTATTAGCATGGCAAAACCCTGAAGAAGTGAAATAAATGTTATTGTCAGATCACCTTTGGTTTTCCAGTCTATGGTGAGACAGCCTGCAAACAGTGCTCCCAAAACCCCAAATATTGTTAAAATAGCCTCTACCCCTCCATTGTAAAGTTTCCTATGAACATCTTCATCAGAATGTTTTATTGATATGTCAGTCCATAATGTTTGCATGTATGTCTGCACTTGTATGAACCCACAGGTGGATAAGGCCCACCAAAGTGACCATTTCAAAATGTATTTATTTGAAAATGCATGAGAAAAATGGTTCCACATCAGTGTGAAGGCATCCTTGCAATTTTGTAAAAAACTTTGAGGGTTTTCATGCTGATGGAAGTAAATCGATTTATTTACTGGAGGTAGAAATAATGCCCAACTTGTTGCAAAAATCATTGCTCCAAATGTAATATAATTCAGATCTTTGTAGCTCATTTTATCAAAAGACACTAAAATCTGACCAAGGACTCCAGAGAAGGCTCTGCCTGCCAATATTGCAGCTCTAGTATGTGAAGTTACTTGCAAATAATGCTCTTTACCAACTTTGGCATAGATATAAGTGAAATATGCTACCTCTGTGGCCATAAATGTCCCATAAAATACCTCAAGTATCTGTAAATCTCTTAGGCTTGTTGTCCAGAGTAGCATGGCATATACCACAATCCCTGTTGCTCCAAGTAGAATTATCAGGGGTTTGTAGCGACATAGATCTGTTATTAAAAATACTATGAATAGTTGGCACAGGTAGCTGTAGGTTCCAACTGGATACACCTGTAAAAAATTAATACTGAAATAGTTTTTACATAAATAGGAACAGCACATCCACACACTCACCCACTTTGGAAGTATAAACTTCTTTAGGCGCATTTAGCACTTTTTGTGGGTACTGAATTGAACAGAGCTGTCACACTTGGCTATGTAACGCTCATTTGGGTGAAGTCAGCTCGAGTCGACTAACTGTAAGAGGAACAGTCAGCAGAGTGATATGATGATGCAGATGAAGGCCACTCGGAGCAAAATTTACCAGAGTAATTTATACCCAATTATAATTATGTATTTGTTATTACTTTGTACAATATACTTACAACACAAAAAATCTTGTATTTCATATTATTAATTTCGCCTTGTTGAAGTTTACACTTCTGCCTTGTGGTCTTAAGAACACACATTTTTTTTTTATGTTATCTTATTTTTCCCACATTTTTAGATCACAAAGAAGTTTTATTAAATGATTTTCTTAAGCAGTTTTTATAGCCTGCTGAAATTCTGCCCTTTCCAGACAATTTTAAGATGTCTTTAAAAAAGTGGGTGACCATACAATTAATTTAAAAGGTCTGTATACCAATTTTTAATATATACCTTTTTTATAATTTTTAACAAACCTGTCAAAAATTTTAAAAAATTTCCTGGAAAATTTCTGTTTTGTCTACTAAACATTAAGGTAATAAAATTTTAAACATACCAAAGCATGTTTTAGTCAGTTTTAACTGCATTGACAACTTAACAAACACAACAAAAAATGCATAAATTACTTTTTCAATAATTAATAGATCCTACCTGTTGAACAACTTGATCCTCTGTTAAATTCCGCCATTGGTGTCCAATTAAAAACTCATAGATAAATGGTTCAGAGGGCCGAATCTCTTTAAAAAAACCAAAAATACACAATAAAATAGAGAGCACTAGCCAGTGGTTGAGGCCTTTTTTAATTTTTTCTAGCATATCACTCATGGATCTTGATTCATTGAGTCTGGCTCACGCTATTATTTTTTTATCAATAAATTTTTATTAAAATCGTCCTTGTGGTTGCGTGCATTTAAACTTCTTGTTTGTATCCGTATACGTTCGGAATTAACAACGGTTTGCTCTTACATCACGGTTTGAGTTGCGCAAGTAAATGAAATAAAATTGAAAAATTTGATAAAAATATATCTTGGTAAACAATAATCAGCTGATTTTCTAACCACAAAAATTATTAGGATCGCGAGAAAAATTGCAAAATCTGACACCATTGCTTTTTCTTTTCGTTGGTAGAAATGATATCAAGGCCGACAAAAAAACCGAGACTTTCCGGCCTGCTAGCAAAGTGATAGGCGGATTCATAAATTTATTTCGCTGGCCAGGGCAACAAAAAGGATGGGTGTCAGAAAAAAATTTGGGGCACGTACACGAACATAGACAGGGCTGCAATCCGTCGAGGGATAGATACCTCTTACCACAAAGTTTTAAAACTATTTTTCGCACTAATTGGATCTTTTACTTTTTCTCCCACTGCCCACTTTTACTTTTTATCTCTGATCTGACTTTTTTTCCAAAAAAAAAACATTTTTACAGCCCAGCAAATCAGTTACAAAATTTTATAATCAAAATACAATAAATATAGATAACTGTTAAAAATCAATATATTACAAATGAAAATACACAAACAGTCCATAAGCAATATATTAATGTCAACCTTAAAAATATAAGAAACACCCTAATCATCCTTTTTCTGGTCAACTTTTCCTCCTCTGATCCTACCCGTTCTACGGGCGGCGATAAGACCAACCTTACGACCAGCAGAAGTACCTCTCTTGACTGTGGATGCTTTACCAATATGTTGATGGTTACCACCACCGTGGGGATGCTCAACAGGGTTCATGCAAACACCACGCACCTTTGGCCAGCAGTTACGTTTAACCTTGTATTTGTGGTAGGCTCTGCCTGCTTTCAGGATAGGTTTGTCTATCCTACCTCCACCAGCAACAATGCCTAAAATGCATAAAGCCATGTTTAGAAACTGTTTTTTTAAGATAAAAAAAAATATATTTTTTGTGATGCATCAGAAAGAGCCTCTAAAATTTACTTCATCCTTTTCAGGTGTAGGTATTTAGAATTCATCATTAAAAAAGATCTTGAGCCAATATGTTTTTAAAATTAAATGTATACAGCATTGGCTAAAAGTACATCAACTCCCTAAAAACTCACATTTAAAAAAAAAGCTTAAAAAAATTTTGTTTAATTTTAGGCAAAAATGGCAAATATCATTTAAAAGAAAGACTAATAAATATTAATTAGTCCTGAAAATTTCACACCAATAAAATTAAACAAACAATAGTGTAGATATAAAATTTTAAAATAACTAAAAATTACCAATATTTTCTAATTCTATAATTTTATGAATAAAAATGATTTTTTTTATAAATGTTTGTCAAACTCTTGCTTATAGCTTTTACTAAACATTTTGTATGTATTATAAGAACAAATTTTCTATTAATATATCTTAATCTTGGATTTTTTAAATGTTACAAAATAAAAAGACTAGTTGTTTTAATAGAAAATTAAAACACTCACCAACCATAGCTCTGTTGTTGGATGGGATGACTTTCTTGGCACCAGACGGCAACTTGACTCTGGTCTTTTTTGTGTCAGGATTGTGGGCAATCACTGTGGCATAATTTCCTGAGGCACGGGCCAAACGACCTCTGTCACCAGTTTTTTCTTCTAGGTTACATACAATGGTACCTTCAGGCATTGTACCAATGGGCAATACATTTCCTAAAAAAACAATTTAGATTAGAGCTACAACACACAAATTTCCTACACATTTTCTTTTTAAAGAAAATTATTTTGTCAGAATGACGTAAAAAAACTATCTTCAAGTGGTATATCAGAAGACCGTCGTCAAAATTCATCATGAAAACATAATTTATCTTACAACAAAATATAAAAATTATAAACCTACCAATTTGAAGACTGGCCTTCTTCCCGCAGTATAAAAATTGACCAGTATACATGCCTTCAGGGGCAATAAACAATTCCTTTCTTGTCTTGAATTTGTAAGGGTCTCTGAAGTGCACTATTGCCAAGGGGGCACCACGACCAGGGTCATGAATGATGTCTTTAACGACACCCTTTGTGTAACCATGTCTTTCAGTGAAGTCCAAGTAACGCAGCTTGGGGGCACCTTTCCTTGTCTTTGTGTGAGCCTTGAATACGGACCCAGCACCCTTTCTCTGTGCTCTAATAACACGACCCATAATTCACGACTGAAAATATAACCAAAACAGTTTGTTATTACCTGGAATTTCTCCAACTCCAAGGCAAATCAATAAAAATATGGATACTATTAAATTGTAACACAAACATATTTTTTAAAAAATTGATCAAATAATTATTAATTTTGGAGATTGCCATGATTTTTGCGGAAGAAAATTGAAAAACTTTTTAAAAACCTACCGATTGTCTTCACAAACGTCAACAAAAAGAACCCTAAGAATCCATGAACAAGTGAACTGTCAAATGAAACAGTTTGGAAACTAATTACCAACGAAAAAAACGAGTTCGCGGACGGCCTATCGCAAATTTTTTTTAGCTGAATCCTACTAGTGAGGGGCAAAATCCAAATATTTTCATAAAAAGATCTGTAGGATTTCTAGCCAGGGACACATTTTGGGCCAAGGAAACACGTAACTCATATTAATTTAAATTATTACGAAGCTCGAAAAGAGGCCCATGCACTCTGTTTTCAAGAATTTTAGCAGGGGAAAAAGTTGACCGTTACGGAAAAATAAAGCAATAAACGAAAATTCAGCTTGTTACTCATCACTTAAGAATTAGACAGTTTTTTCTGTTCAAATAGAATTAGTAAATGGTAAAATCATTATCTATTTTCTTTTTTAAAAATCTGTGGATTTGTTCATGTGGTACAATCTTGCACCGGGATTTCTGAGCAGTCCCTTTTTTATTTGATTTAAAGCGGTTGGTAACACTGGTCGCGTCGTGATAGGAGAACTTCGCGGGATTCGTCGGCCATTTTCAAAAAAAACTTCTGGAGCAAGTCACGGATTTCTTTCCTATGTTTTATGCAGAAAATTTTTTAGAATGCATTCGAAAAATGCTTAGATGTTGAAAAAGAATAAAGAGACGTGCTGGAGGTAAATCTTTTTCATTTTTATAGAATTAAATCGGTCTCCCGTCTCCTAAAAACATGATTGTACTCTAGCTCCTCTCGAAGAAAAACCAAGGAATTTTCTTAAAAAATCTTTGGAAAACATTTCTTTAATACAGAATAAATGTATTTTTATACTTTTTTTAAATTTAAATCAAGTATTTTGGGGTATCTAAATTGCGTTTTTTGTGATGTTGCAGTAAATGTATTATTTTTATGTTCAAGATACAAAATCATTGTTTTTACATTTGAAGAGCACAGGGAAAAAACGTGCAAAGTTATTTTTTCTAAGAAAGTGGGTTGGTTATATATGCCAAATGATGTCTTAAGATATGTATTATTATCTGGAATATTCAAACTGAAAAAAAAAACAGGCCCTGTCACAAGATATTACTAATAATTCATTTGGCCAACAGGGAAAGAACATGCCAGTTTTAAACTTTCAAAATGTTATATCTCCGAACTAACTAAGAGTGACTTTGCACATTTTTTTGTGCTCTTCATTTAAAATTGTTTTTTAGGTATTCTTTTTCGTCAAAATTTTGGTCTTAATGCTCTCGTTTTCTTCCCTCTGTTTCTTGTAATTGTAAGGGACCATTCTGGGCTGCAAGGCCCACTCACATATGAATCATCAAGGGACCATTCTTAAATTGTGTAACACTCTAGGGGGAGAGAGGTTTAGCCCTGTGTTACACTTATTGGTTTTTGTGTTTTTTTTTCTTGAAAATGCGTTTCGAAGGATGGGGAGGCGTCAAAAATCGATCTTTTGTGTTTCATAATTTAAGAATGCACCCTAATAGGTAGATAGTACAGTAAAACCTCTATAACTCAAACTTGAAGGGACAGGGAAAGAAGTTTGAGTTTCAGAGGTCAAAATGGAATGAAAATGTAGAGAAGAGTCATTTCATATGAAATCAACCAAAAAAAATGGAAGTTTGGCAGATCATCCCACCGATTTTATTAATTTTTGGTACATTTATTCTTGCAGTGAAAAATACCAGATTCAAATTTTTCGACGAAATTCGGTTACTTTTGCAGTCAAGAATGAATTTTTAATTTTTAGTTGAGATGATATTGATAAACGCAAATTTCAACAATTCATCATAATATTCCTCTTTTGTAGTAAAAAAATAATTTTTAATTTTAACTGGCGATTATTTTGGCAAACGCAATGATGACATTTTCAAAAATTCGGTTTATTACTCTTTTGCAGTCAAGAATGAATTCTAATTTTTAGTCGAGGTGATCTTGATAAACGCAATGGTCGCATTTTCAACAATTCTTCATAATATTCCTCTTTAGTAGAAAATTAATTTTTAATTTTAACTTATGCGAATATTTTGACAAACACTATGGTAAAATTCCCAAAAATTCGTCTTATTACTATTTCGGAGTCAAGATTGAATGTTTTTATTTTTAGTTGAAATGATATTGATAAACGCAATGGTCGCATTTTCAACAATGGGGCTTTCCCATAAAAAAAAAGTACCTCTTTTTTTGGGTTATACATCAGCCGACAGGCCATCAAAAACCATTCCAAAACTTTTTTTTCCAAAAAACTTTTTTTTCTAGGCGAAAAAACACATTTTTAATCAGCGATTCAGTGACCCACGGAATTTTTCAAATCTACCTTGTGACGTCAAAATCTACCTTGTGACGTCATCGAATATCTGGTCGATTGTATTGTAATGTAAAGTGACTAGTTAACTGGGGGACTGGAGGGACTTTGCGTCTGCCTCGTTGCTCCGATATGCAACTGTCAGAAAACGTTGTTTTGACGTTTTGTAGTTCTATGGTTTTGTTTACCACATTTATTTTTTGGTAATTTAACTTTGTTTTTAGTGATTTTTGAGTTTTGAAAGAATATTTTACGTTGTTATTTTCCACAGTGAGCCTACAAATTTCGGTAAGTTCTTAAGTGTGCAACCGAGGGTATAACAGAGTGTGCACAAACGTAAATTTATTATACTTTGTTGCTGATGGTATAGTGGAAAAAGACAATCCTATATTACTTAATTTAGGTTTATGCATTAGGTATATGTTTGTTGTTTAAAACTGCCTTTATCCACCTAGCAATAAAATTTGCAACTGCGAAGAAGTTGTTGCAGGAGAAAAAACTGTAAAAAGGTCGATATAAAGGCACTTTTATAACAAGTTAAAAAATCTTTAAAATGTTACCTTTTAAAAAAACAACAAAGTGATTAATTTAGTTCAATTATAAGTTGATTTGAGATAAAACAAGTTAGGATAGGGCCCCTTGGTAGACCCACATAGGTTAGGTTTGGTTGAGTAGTTTAAGAGGTATAGAGGTGTGTTCACAAACAATGGATTTGATAGGTTTATACAGGGTGTTTTTGAATAATGTGCTAATATTTAAAAAGCTAATTTTCAGGTCCATTTTGAGTAAAAAACTTGATATGCATATATGTACAGTGTACTCTGGTTATAACGTACCCTCAAGGGCTCAGAAAATATGTACTTTATAAGCGGATGCACATTATAAACAACACAAATAAAAAGAAGACTATTATGGCCAGACCTATGAAAAATAACTGAAATTACATTATAACCCAGCTACATTATAACTGGAGTACACTCTATGTGTTAAATGTCTTTCAGATACAAGGTAAATATTAAAAATTTTGACAAAATCTTTTTTTATTAATAAATCTGTTACTGCTCTAGATCGTCTTATGAAATTTGATACACACTTTGTATTTATCAAGAGGCTGTTTTCGATGTCTACCTTGTTTTTATATTTGACTAGGGGCATTCATGTGGAAATTGCCTTTCATATTTTCAAAGAAAATAATGGTACTTATGACATTGTTTTTTATATGTAAATTTATCTCTAAAATTTTATTCTCCCCTGAGCAAATCTCATCTCTTGCTTTTATTTGTTTGACATATGCTTTTTGTAAAAAAAAATTAATTAAATTCCTTCATTTACATCTTGCTACACCCCTTACAAGAAAATACAATTTATAGTTAAAAGGAATATTGTGAGGACATACTTAACTAAAAAACAACAAAGATTGCGGGTAATTCCTCAAAAAGTGATATTAGTAGCTCACATACTAGTTTTGGTCTTCTTGGACCTCTTCATGTTTCCTTTTCAGACACCATCATCCCCCATTAATTGTTCCTTAACACTTGTTACGCTCGTACCGAAGAGGTCCAAGAAGACCGAAACTAGTATGCGAGCTACTAATATCCCTTTTTGAGGAATTGCCCGCAATCTTTGTTGTTTTTTACAATTTATAGATTTTTTCAAAAATACTGAGGGTCACTCATATAGAAATGGCTCTAGTTAAAATGAAATAAAAAACGGCCGTTATACATCAGAAAATGCCTCTTGATGAATAGAAAGTATATACCAAATTTTTGGAAAATCTTTAGCAGAGACATAAAGTAATATTTATGTATTAAGTATATATTATTCTATAGCAGAGATAAGTTTTTTTCTCAAAGTCATATAACATATGAAGTTTTTTTCTCAAAGTCAACCCAATAATTTCAGCCTTGACATATTTTAAGAATAAAAAATAAAACTGCACAAAATTAAGCATCATAGGGTCTAGCACCCCTTCCCCCCAAGACATATTTCTGGGTGTGCACTGCTACAGATAAAACTTTATTAGCTAGAACATTAGCTCTCAATTACATAACTTTATCTAACCATGCATAGTGCCAACTTAAAATTTGACTTGACTTTGCCTTATATGAACTGTTAATGAATGGAAGATTGCATCAATCCATTTTTTCAAAATTAATCAGACAATATTTTTAATTCTTATATAAAAATGCAGTAGCACACCCAGGAATATGTATGATTTGGCTATTTTATTTTTAATTCATGAAATATGTGAAAAATAACTAAAAAATACTAAGGCCTTGGACCCCGAGCCCCCCCCCCCACCTCTATGAGTGTGCGCCCATGTGGAATGTTAATGAATGGAACATTGCATACATCAATTTTTTTAAAATAATTTTAAATTACTTTTTAGGATTCTGTAAAAGAGGATTTACAAAGTGTTGATCCGACAATTTGCCAAAATTGATCACATAATGATAGAACATATGGATTCCTTCAGTTTAGTGCAAAAATAAAAAATGTTAAAAGTGGAAAGTAAGTTAGGTATTGGGTTAGTGTTACTTGGAAATGTTTCTTTTATTTTATCAGAAAAACTCGTAGAAAGTGTAATACATAAGGCAGGTTTTACAACTTCTGATTCCTTTGTTTCTTTTAACTTCAATCATCAATAATAACAGCTAAACTAATGACATTTTTTCTACAAAAATTTATAGTGCTTTTATTCAACTTTGGTTGACTATACAGGGTGTCATTGTTCAAATTGAATGGGATGAGGAGCTTATGTCTGATAAAAAGTGCATATAACACATGGGTCAAAATTCTTTTGTTGTTGAGATACAGAGCATTAAATTGATGATTTTTTAAACTTTTTCGTTATAGGGTAAACACCCCAGTAATTGCCACTTTAACTTTCAGCATTGACTATACAACACAATATTATAAACATTGCTGTAAGACTTTAACAATTTCCCTTACCCAGTAAAATGAAAAAATGTCAAAAATCCCCAGTACTTGCCAATTTTACCTATTAGTTACCAATATTGTGAACCAGAAATTGCCAAGTCCAGAACCATGATAAAGTTTTTTTTATTTAGGTAAGGTGTAAGTTCAGAGACAAAAATATATTTTAAAAAGGCATTATACTCTTCAGCATGTTGCACTTAGTCACATTTAACAATTCAAAAACCTATGGAATACCTTCCCTAATAAAATTCTATAGGACTTTTGGTAAAATCAGCCTGTGAGACCCAATTTAAAAAATATCTATTTTTATTGACCCAAGTAGAATTGTCTTAATAATACCGCAAGTTATTACTAGAAGGCACCAGAAGGTGGGTAAAGTTGCAGAATTGTCTTGATAAAAAATAAAGAAAGCAAAGATGGCATCTACTGGGCCATGGCAACTACTGGGATATTTACCCTCACTTTCTTAAATGATGCAGTAAAAATATGAAATTTGGTGAATTTTTGATACTGAATCAGAACATGAGCAATAGATGTTTTTCTTTATGTTTTTTTTTAAGAAATAACATCTAGGGAGAGAAAAAGATTTGATAATAAGAATTAGCAAAAATAAAAAGTTTTAAAAACTGTTTTTTTACCAATTTCTGGAGGTTATTTTAACAGCCTGTATCTCTCATCAAAAAAGGAATGTGACCCCATGTTACATTTTTTTAAATCAGAAATGACCTATATTAGCGATCTCTAACTTTGTATAGGCACTTTACCTATTGATTTCTTTTATAAAGGTTTATAATATACTTTCTTTCTGGTTAAATTCGAAGTTCAATTATTTTTAAATTAATTTACACCACAACACTAACCCAAACTGTTTAATAAGTAAGGGCACATCGGTTTCGGTTCCTAGGTATTGGCTTTGTCCGTCTGGGACAGTTAGCCAGATTCAATACCGTGGGCTTCAAGAGAGTCTGGTTCTGTAACCACTTGAGGCCCCTTATTTTAGTTTGTGTATCTTGTGAAATCAGTCTTTCTTTCTCTCTCTTAAGAATTCTCAACTCTGTATTTATTTACATCCCTCCAATAAAGAAACATCTATGTAGATATTTTTCTTTGTTCTATTTTATTTTTCTTTCCAAATAACATCCATAGGATGTGGTTAGTCTTTGTAGATATGTATTTTATTTTATTTATTCCTTCTACTTGTTTTCTTCCTTTTGCTTATTTTTTCTTTTCTATATGTATATTTTTCTTTTTTTTTTTCTTTTACTTCTTTTTCAAACAATATCTGTTCTATATTTCTTTGTTAAATATTTCTTTTCTCTTTTTTTTCTATGTAGATGTTTTTCTATCTTTATCTTCTTTATTCATTTTTCCAACCGCTATCTTCACTCTTCTGTCTTCTCTCCCTTCTATCTTCCCTCCACCTGGCTCTTCCTTTGCTTTCTTGTTCCTCTCAATTTTTTCTTTTGCCCTTCTTTCAATACTTTTTTTTTTTTTTCTTTTCTTGTTATTCATTCACTCCATTCTTTCATTCATTCTCGGACGTCACAACAAAATTTAAAATAGGTAAAGGATCCTAAAAGACTACCTATATGTTTCTAAATTAATCTTGTAAAAAACAAAAAAACCAAAACGGAAAAAAGGAACCAAAATTTCCAAAGTTAAATCAAGAGTTTTCTCTCTTGTCATTTTTACAGTTTTATTCTGTTTTTTTCTAAAAATTGCAACAGAAGGTTACTCCTTTTAAAAGAAATTTGACTAAGGATACTTTCTAGGGATATGGGGCCGCACACGGTGTCTGTAAGTAGTTTGTAGATATTAAAGTCTGGTACCTCGTTAATTGGGCACTCAAAAAAGATGTGGTTCAGATCCTCAAGCCGACCACACTCACAAAGGGGAGAATCTTTAACACCGATCCTATTAAGATGGGCTGAGGTAAGACAGTGTCCTGTACGCATTCTGCATATGGTGGTTATGTGCTTTCTGTTAGTAAAATTAAACCGTGTGAACCAAGGCTGAGTGGGAAATTCCGCTTGTATAAAACTATACCATGCTTTTTTTTCTTTTACTTTATCTTTCCATTTCTGTTTAAAGGTGTTTAGTGTTTTATGTTTTGTTATGTTAAAGGTATCTTCTTTAGTGCAATCTAAATTTTTTGGAATATTTAGGATTCTTCCCACGTTGGCTAGCTGGTCCACTTTCTCATTACCGTCTATCCCACAATGTGCCGGAATCCAAGCAAGCTTGACATGTGTGGTTTGACTCCACAAGGCCAAAATTGTCCTGGTGCTTAACGTAATAAAATCCTGCTTCCCATTGATTCCGTTCCTCTTTAGTTTATCCACAGAGCTTTTTGAGTCGGTGAAAATTATTATGTTCTCTATATTCCTCTCCAAACAAAACCTCAAGCCCTCATAAATAGCAACCATCTCTGCTGTGTTAATATTTATGTCATCCGGAAGTCTGCCTGAGTAATTAAATTTTATACTGGGTATGTGAATTCCATAGCCAACCCTATTCTCTGTCTTAGATGCATCTGTGTAAATAAATGTAAATCTGTCTCTGAATTTTTCAGTTTGTTCCAGGAAGTTTAGTTTTGCCAGATTTGAGTCCCTACTGATATTTAGATCGAGAATATCCATTTCTTGAAATTGAATGAGATACTCCTCTTGGTAACAAGGCAGTGTCTCGTGTGATCCTAGTAGTTTTAATTGATCTTTCATGTCAATGTAACCTTTAAGAAGGGAGGATATACGAGATAAATCAATATTTTTGGTATTAACTGTGTTTTTGTATTCTTTTAAAATATCAATAATGGGGTTGTTCTTGATACTGGCTGCTTTAGTAATCAGTTTTTGAGTAAGTATCTTTCTTCTGGTTGACAGGTCAACAGAAGCCGTCTCTCCATACAGTGCTAATACTGGTGTTGACTTCATACACCCTGTTATAATACGCATCCCTTGATTAAAAATAAGGTCCAATTTATTTAAATTTCTTTGTGAAGTTGGTTCTATGAAACTCGCGCCAAAATCGAGGTGAGACCTAACAAGTCCATCAAAGGCTATTTTTAATGTTTTGGGATCTGATCCCCACCACGTTCCACAAAAGGCTTTTACCAAGTTCAGTCTCTTCCTAGCTTTGGTTATAATATTGTTTATGTGTATATCCCATTTTAAATTTCTTTGTAATGTAAGCCCTAGGTATTTTATATGGTCTTTATATAGAATTTTCCTGTTATCTATAAGTATATCTGGTGGGATGGTGGGAGATCTTCCTTTTCTGAACCAGACTGCCTCACACTTTTCCTCTGAGAGTTTTAAATTTTGTGATGATAGAAATTCGTTTATATTAGTTAGGGTTTCATTAAGGGTCTTTGTCATTTGAATAATGTTGTTTCCTTTGCAAAAGATCACCAGGTCATCTGCATATGCCATTATTTTGATTGAGCTTGGAATAATATCAAAAATTTTTTTAATGTAAATGTTGAACAAAATAGGACTGAGAGGAGAGCCTTGAATAAGTCCGATGGTTGCCTCCTTAGGGCCATGGAGTTTTCCCTCTTTGTCTTTTATAAAGAGCTGTCTGTTATTAATAAGTCTGTAGATTAGGTTGCAAATGGTTATGGGGATCCCTGCTTCTATGAGGAGGTTGTAGAGTACTCCTATCCTGACACTATCATAGGCGCCCCTAATGTCCAAGAAGACACCCACAACTGTCTGTTCCTGGCAGAAAGCATTGTGTATATATGAGGTTAAATAGGCAAGGTTGTCATTAATCCCAAGACCCTTACGGAAACCCATCTGATATTTAGAAAAAAATCTTTTGTTCTCTAGGAACCAGTCTATTTTGTTTCTTATTATTGTTTCTAAAATTTTAATGATACAGGAGCCAAGTCCTATTGGTCTGTAGCTTCCAGGATCTTCTGGGTTTTTATTTGGTTTATGGATGGCTATGATAAGTTGTTGTCTCCATTTGACAGGGATGCAATCTCCCAATCTGATTCTGTTAAATAAGAATACGAGGGTTATTAGAACTATTCTAGGTAAGTGAAAAATCATTGAGTAAGTTATCAAATCCATTCCTGGTGCAGTGTCTTTTTTTTTGTCCTTGAGGCAGCTTTCTAGTTCTTCTATTGTGAACTCCATTTCGTTGTTAGTTTCTGTTCTGAGTGTCAAATCATGATGGAAGTCAACAGGAGTGAGTCCCTCCAGAACCCTCTCTGCCATCTCCCGTTCTAATTGTTGATTTGAGTTTTTGTTTTCTTGGATGCGAGAAAAGGTTCTAAATGTTCTCCAGACCTCTTTAATGTTAGAATTTCTATTTAACCCTGCACAGAAATTTTGAAATTTAAGTTTTTTCTTTTGTTTTAGAAATCGCTTGGTTGAGGCTATCTTATTTTTTAGGATAAGATAATTTTCCATATTAGTTTGATCTTTAAAAGTTTTTATTGAATCTCTTCGTTCCTTGATTTTATTTGAGCACTCCTGGTCCCACCATGGGTTCCCTATTTTTTTAGGATTATTACTTTTTTTTTGAGGAAGGGTTTCTTCTGCCACTTCAATCAATAGGTCTTCAAAATCTTCATATCTATTTATGTTTCTTGTATGAAATTTGTTTTCCGCTTCTTGGTTGAAAAGACCCCAATCTGCCCTTCTCAAATCGTACTTGGTATGGCTGCCTGATTTATTGTTGGATAAGGAGAAGACCCCACCCACATCACACACCGTGGGGAAGTGATCACTCCCTCCGCAATCCTGGATTATATCCCAATGGGTTTCCCCACTCAGGTTGGAAGAAACCAGGGTCAAATCCACCGGGCTTGGATTCTCACCAGGTCTCTGAAATCTAGTAGATCTACCATCATTAAGGACAACAAGATTGTGTTCTTCAATTAGTTCTTGTGTTATTGTTCCTTGTCTATTTTCTCTAACACTTCCCCACACTGAGTGATGTGCATTAAAGTCACCCATCACAATTACTTTATTTCCCAGCAAGTCAAGCGACCGAGAAAGGTCGTTATTAAAATCCTCACAATTAGGCACTGCATAAATGTTGACAATATCAATATCCTTAACTTGTATTATTATTGAGTGAAATCTCGAGTGACCATCGGAAACAAATTTAATTTTATAATTCAATTGATTTTTTATTAGTGTGGCAATACCACCATAGCCGTCATGTCTGTCCACTCTAACTACTTGGTATGATTTAATATTGCAAAAAAGACTCTGCTTAAGCCATGTTTCATTTAGTAAAATAACATCAGGTTCAAATTCATGAACAAAAGAGATTAAGTTAGCCCTGTTGGAATAAAAGCTTTTTATATTCCATTGCATTATTCTTAATATTTGTTTGTTTTTGTTATCCATTGATTTAAAGTTGTTTTATATTTATATGTAAAAAAAAAATTAAGGGCTGGTTAAATATATTTGTTTAATAGTTTAACAATCTACTTTATGTCCAAACAAAGTCTTTTGAACAATACTTTTTTTGTTAACCTTTTCTTTACTCAGCGAGGTGTCCATCGCTAAAACCTGAAATTCATTTTCAGGTGGTGAGTAGAAGGGGAGACTCTCCGGACTACTCTGACTTTCAACCCCAAGAGGCCGATCACCAGAAGCCCCAGAGAACCCCTCCAGCGGAGACTGGCAGTCCCGGCTTCTACCCGAAGGAGAGAGGAGGAATGAATCATGAATGGTCTTGTCATATCCAATCTCCTCTCTCCCCCTTTTTTTCCTTATTGGGTTTGTGTCTTCGCTAGTTCTTTTTAAGCTTTGGGTGTTCTGTGTTTTTGGACTGCCCAACTCCCGAGCCCTAACCCCCCCTCCACCCCCCCTCAGAGGCGGGAAGCTGGTCTGGTCAAGCTGGAAATGGGTTCTCCGAGGGTACCGCAAACCGGCCTCAAAGAATGTCAGTCTTTCTAGGGCCATTACTTTTTTTATGTTTGATTGTCTCATATATTCTGGACACTGTCTTGAGGTAGCCCTGTGCGTATTGCTCTTACAAAAGGAGCAATATGTTGAGCATGTTTGTTCCCCCTCTGAGGCCACCTCATGACATCCCCCGCAGTTCTGACAGCTCTTCTTTGCCGCCTTGCATAGCTTGGACGTATGTCCATAGCGCAGGCAGCCAAAGCACTGCAGCACCGGGGGGACGTAAGGAGACACCCTCATAGGTAGCTCATAAATTAAAATCTCAGTGGGCGTTAAAAGCCCTTCAAAGGTGAAAAGCATGGTACCTGTTTTAATCCAGGTGTTAGTCTTTTTATCTTTTCTACTAAATCTACGAATATTTACAACCTTACAGTGAGCGCGGCTCGCCGAGAGGATCTCCTCATCAGAAAAGGAGGTATCCACCCCGCGGACAACTCCCCTGCACGTCACTAGATTAAACGGTATGAAAGCGTTGAATTCGCCCTTGTCAATTTGGTTTTTTATGAAGTCGTTCACCCCCACGCGGTTTCTTCCTTTAACCTTAAAACTAAGAATGTCGGTCAACTTGAGGTCCAGCAATTTTTTTGCAATTTTCAATAAGCTATACTTTCCGATCTCTTTACCCTCCACAAACACCATGAAGGGCCCCACGCTCTTGTCATTATAGAAAAGTATCTCATTTGCCCTCTCTTTAACAATGGCCGCCGAAGTGGCGTTAGTCGTATCTTTATTATCAATAGAATTCGTCATTTTTCTCAATAAAAAAACCAAAAATATGCTTTAATATAACTTTATCTATCTGTTAGGATCACTTACCCTTACAATTTAGTCAAGGATGATTAAATTTTAGTCTGATTTTTTAAGATTTTAAAATTTTTTTTTTAAGGGACAACACAAAGACGTGGACAACCATTCACGCACCCACACAGAATCAAGTAAGGGCACATTTAATTGTACAGGATATGTCAAATTCGATGGTTTTGGGGTGTTTCAGGTATTTCTGGGCAAAAGAATGAATGAAAATTTCTTGTTTTTTATAGTTTTTTTTTGTATAAGGAATCCAACTTTTAAAAGAGATTGAGCTCTCAATTTTTTTTAGAGTGATGAAGGAAGTGTATGGTGACAACGCTATTGGGCAGAGAGAGACGCACATATTTGCACAGTTAAGGCCAGAATCACTCCCATACACAGAGTAAGGAAAATTATCTACACTGTGCTGATCGAAGTTAATAAGAAGGAAAAATTGATGCATTCTGAGTGCAAAGATTGTTCAGCAACTGCAGGTACATTTTTAAAGAAAAATTTTAAATTAAAAGTGCCTTTTAGTTCAGGCCCTACAAGGTCCGATACTGCGTTTAATGACAGAAGCAACACACTTGGTATGGATAGACATAAGACTCGCCCGAAGATTTTACGAAAGGGAACCACCCTTAAACGTGCTTTTTGACGGTTTTTTGATAATAACTCGAAAATAGTCAACTTTTCTAAAAATATTCTACAGATCATTTTGCAAGCGGATAAAATTTCATTTTTAACTATGTGCTTTAGTACGCTCTAAAGGCAGTTTTATATTCCCACAAAAAGAGGGGAAAATGTTTAAAATATGTTTTTTTATTTTTCTTGTGGCATTTTGTATCGTTAACACATTGTTTTTAAAAAAAATACTTAAGGTGAGTAAAAAAATATTTTTAATTAGTATTAACTTAAAACTTAACTTTTCGAGTTGAATTCATTTAAATTGGGGGAGGGGGCACCCCCCTCTCGCGCCCTTATAAGTGATCTTTTACAGTATTTTTCTAATTATTTGCAAACTATTAAGTTGGCCAAAAACAACTAAGTAATAGTTATTGAGGCTGACCAAAAGTCCTCTAACGATGTATAACATGTTTTATAGGCATTTAAATAAATGAATAATTTTTTTAAATTTTATTAAATTTTACTCTCCCACATGTCTGGTTTTAAAACTCATTTTTCAAACGATGTACATCAATACCCCCTCAACGCAGCAGTAGATCTTGCACAGTTGCCCCAAAAATGGTCAAATTTGATGTACACTTGAATCTTCATTTATGAAAACCATGTTAGAACATTACTAATACACATACTGCGTTTAATGAGAGAATCAACACACTTGGTATGGATATAGAGTATACTCCCCCTAATCTTGGCGGGGGGGGGGGGGGTTCCCTCTCCTTAAATATATATATTTTTTTTCTAATAAACCGAAAAATGTCAAATTTCTTAAAAATATTCCGATTATTGAACCGAACCGAACATATAATTTTTGGAGCAGATAAAATTTTCTATCCAGCAATGTTTGTGCCCCCCTCCCCCTGAAAGCAGCGGCGCACGTTCCATAGGCGTACGAAAGAAGGGTTACATAAAAGTTGGATAAAAAATACCCTTCTTTTCTATTGAACATGCACCCCTGCTTCCAGAGGTGGCCAAGAACATTGCTATAAAGAATATTTTGTCTGGTCCAAAAATAGTTACTAGAAGATTCTTAAAAAATTTAAAATTTTTCGGTTTACTAGGAAAAATGTTAAAAAATATTTAAGGGGGGGACCACCGCCCCGCCAAGAGTAGGCGGGTGGATCCCCCTCGTTTGAACGCAGTATGTGTATTAGTGATGTTCCAGCATAGTTGTCTTAAATGAAGAAAAAAAATGTATATCAAATTTGACCATTTTTGGGGCAGCTGTGCAAGATGTACTGCTGCATTGAGGGGAGAGTGATGTACATCGTTTAAAAGAAAATTTCTTCAGCTCTAAAAATACGTTTTAAAACCAGACATGTGGGAGAGTAAAATTTAATAACTTAATTCCACACTTCTTATTTATTTAAAGGCCTATAAAAGGTGCGCCACTACTGATGTAAGGGGGGTGTGTAATACATCGTTAGAGAGGACTTTTCATCAGCCTCAATAATTGTTACTTAGGTGTTTTTTGCCAAGTTAAAAGTTTGTAAATTGGGAAAATACTGTAAGAGAGCACTTTTGAGGGGGGTGAGAGGAGGGATGCCCCCACCCCCCATTTTAAATAAGGTCAACTAGAAAAAGTCAGTTTTAAGTTATTACTAACCAGAAATAATTTTGTACTTGTTGTTTAATTGTTCAACATTTTTGTTTCATTTAAGGATTTCCACAAACACATTTATTTTTATTTCAAGGAGGCTATATAAAAAAAACATATCTAGCTTAACAAGTATTTAACTGTATACAATGGGCTTTTAAGCCATAATATTTTTTTGTAAAAAAATAGTGCTAAGGATAAAAAATACCACAAAAAAAATATGGGTGTCTCTAAAAGGTCTGTACAAAATCTTAGCACATATTCCTGAAGTCAAAATAAGTTGATTTAAAGCAACTTACCTTAGTCCGAAATTGCTTAGAGAAAAAAGTTATAGTCATTTTAAACTATAAAAAGAGCATTGTGAAGCGCCCTCTAACGGGTACAGTGAAAAAGAATCCATATTTAGGTTTCGCATCCCAAAAAACCCCCGGGTACCAATTTTTAAAGTAATGTGTTGAGAAATGTTTATAAATTTTAAGACAAACGATTTTTAATTTTTAAATTTACCGCCCTGTATCTTTGAAACGGAGGAATTTCGGACTAAGGTAAGTTGCTTTAAATCGACTTATTTTGACCTCAGGAATATGTGCTAAGATTTTGTACAGACCTTTTAGAGACACCCTGTATATATATTTTTTTAATTTTCCCCCTTTTTTGTACGCTAATGGAACGTGCACCACTGCCGTCAGAGGGTACTAAGGTACATCGTGGAAAAAGAAATTGTTTCCGCATGAAAAATGATCTCCAGATTTTTGGAAAAGTTGTCTGTTTTCGAGTTATTAGCAAAAAACTATCCAAAAGCACGTTTAAGAGACCACGCCCCTGTCAGGGTTGGGGGGGGGGCAATCCCCTGCCAGGGTTGGGGGGGGGGGTGGTTCCCTTTAGTAAAATGTTTGGGCGAGTCTTATGTCTATCCATATTAAGTGTGTTGCTTCTATCATTTAACACAGCATATAGCTTAAATCTTGGATGTAGGGCCTGAACTATGTTTCGTAACTGTCAGACCCTCTTTCTACAAACTACAAATATAAAATGTTGGGCCATTTTTTACTGTTTTTACTCGTAAAAACTTTTTTGTTTAAATTTTAAATTCTACTAGTACAGGGAAAGTTGAGGGTTTATTGGGAACTAAATAACATAAAGCTATGACTTGCCTTAAGTCCTTGTCAAAATGGCGCCGTCATCTTCAATTTTTGCTCATTTTTCTCTGTTCTTTTCTCAATAACTTTTAAAGTAAAGCTTTTTTGAAAAAAGTTGATGAGACAAAAGTTGTGGACAAATAAAACACGCACCAAACGGTGTTACTCTGGTGGTTCGGTTCGGTTCGGTTCATTCCATTTTGTAAAATGTTTGCTTATTTTCTTAATAACTTCTAAACTCAAGCTTTTTTGAAACAAGGTCTAATGACAAAAGTTGTAGACAAATAAAAAATGCATCAAACAGTGCTATTCTAATATTTATACCTCAAATGGTTTTAAAGATAGGAAATTTTAAATTTATTTTGTAAAATGTTATTTTATTTCTAGTTTTTATTAATTTACTGTTAAAAAAATAGTTTAAAAAAATGTCAAATCAAGACTAGGCGCAATCACTTTCATTGTGGTCCCATAAAACAAAATTACAGCCCCGACCTCTTTCCCTTCAGGAACATTAATAAAATGACGCTGCCTTGTATTTTTGACTATTTTCCTTTATTAGCCTTTTACTCAAAAAGTACTTCCTTGTTAAGAAAATATGTTAAAAGAAAATTTAAATCTCATTAAAAGACCTAATAAATGCGATGCTTTGGAGTAGCCAGGCTACTATCCTTGCCAAGATACGTACACTTAAGCATCCCCAATATGCCGATTTCTAGCATTTTATTTAAAACAAACACATGCACATTTTTTATTTTAAGCAATTTTCTTAGAAACAAAGCAATTTGTGAAAAAAAGTATATAACACTTTTAGAAAATAAAATTTCCGTTTAAAACATATACCACTCTGTGCAGTATAGAGTGTAGGTAAAACTCCAATGGTGCTTGTATACTGGAATCGCCTTTTAAAATTCAGTTTTTATTATTTATTACAATTTTTACGAATTACAAACTGCAAAACAAATTTTTTTTTAATGATCCGTTTTAGGGCGCCAATAAAATATTCACTGTAATATTGATCAAATTATGTTATACATCGTCAAATGGTATATTTTATCGTCTAAATCAGAGACATATAAATTTTTTCCTAAAGATTCAATAGATTTTCGACGATTTCTGTAAATCACACACTAAGATGTACATCGTTAGAAAGAAAATGTAGTTTTCTTAATAAACGTTTACGTATGTTTTCTAAAAATGATTAGTTTTTACGGAAATTGCAAAAAACTTATATAAATAAATAAATATTTGTTGTGATTGTTTGTTGTTGGAATGCTTAAGGGTATGTATCTTTGCAAATGTTACCTAGGAAGCTCGGAGATATCTCGTTTGATAGGTTATTTGATGAACTTTATATTTCCATTCTAAACAATTTCTGAAGAATAAGTACTTTCTCAATAAAAAGCAAATAAAGGAGAAAATAATCGAAAATCCAAGATGATATAAAAGCATCTAAACAAAGGAAGGGATTGTGAAATTTGCAATATTTGTTTGAAGTATAAAGTAGTCATCAGAAATAAAACAATGTTAAAAAATAAAACTGACAAAAAAAAACCTCATGAGTTAGAACATTGCATTTTTTACAATCACACATTTTTTGCAGACTGACAGTTACAAAAAATAATTTTCATAATATAACTTGGTGCTAAATTGGCGTCCTTAGTAATAGGCTTTAATGTATTTTTAACCAAAGCAAAAAGTACCTATTTACTATAGAACCACCCAAGTAGTACTGTTTTTTTTATAAGTTTTCTACAATTTTTGTAACAAATTGTTCTTTTTTATAAAACTGATATTTTTTCAAAGAATTAAGAAGAACTCAAATAAGGCAAAATTTTTACAAAATTAAATAAATTTAAAATAAATTCCCCACGGGGGTGACTTTTAGTATCTTAATAAGAAAGCTAAAAGCTATCAATTAAGCCAAGTCATCATGTTTATGTTATTTAGTTCCCAATTCACCATAAATAGGCCTTTCCCGTTTCCCGTAGTATACACTATTTTATGCTTGTCAAAGAACAAAATTTGCACACTAAAATTTAAAGCTCTATCATATAAAAATACTCTGCCAATATATGGGCCCCTAAGCTCACACTAGGTACTATAGTTATAGTGTACGTGTGAGCTAATATAACTAAAAACTGAAATATATTTTATTCAATTCCAGACTAAATTACCTTTTGTTTGATACCACACAAGCCATGTTTTGGCTTAAACTCAAATTTTTGAAATCTACCCCCACCCTTACAAAAAAAACAAAAACTAAAATGTATTTTGTTAAAGTCCGGACTCAATTACCTTTCGTTTGATATCACACACGCCATATTTTCACTTAAACTCTAATTTTTAAAATATACCCCCACCCTTTTTTTTAAAATAAATTAAAATGTATTTTGTTTAACTGCAGACTCAATTACCTTTCGTTTAATATCACACACGCCATATTTTCACATAAACTCTAATTTTTGAAATCTACCCCCACCCTTTATTTGGTTTGTGTTCGGTGGATTTTGTTCATTTTTAAATGGGACCATCTCGACCCAAGACCCAGCCTAGATACCAAATTTCATTAAAATCGGCCAAGCGGTTTTTGAGTTATGCGCGTTGGTCGTTACAGACAGACATACAGACAGACAGACATACAGACAGACAGACAGACGGCGCAACAAAAAAGTTTCAAAATCATCTGAAACGCAAAGATATATAAAAATTTTTGAAATCGGAGCAACTTTTTTTTTCTCGAAAAAATTAGGATCACCATATCTCACACTACTATAGTATAGTATATGTGTGAGCTAATATTGAGAGTTGGCTTTGTATACTTATTCCTTAGCATCAAAACCCGTTCCCATATAATCTCTATAAAAATCCACCTTGAGCTTCGTTAAATGTAAAGCTACGAAGAAATCAATTTTTTGCGACTTTGTAAATACAAATAACTTTTGCAAAAAAATCAAGATAGTAAGAATAAATACGTAGAATAAAATATATTTTAGAATAAAAAAAAACGTCGTATAATAGTAAAAAAATTTTATATCTGATCTCTTTTATGAGGAATAACTATTTTACAAAAGGGAAAATGGATCTAAAGTTTAAAGTGTTCTATTTATTTTTTCTTTTTTTTTAAATTTAATTTTTGAGAAAATCCAAAAAAAAATTATTTTTAGGCAATTTGGGGCCTTATATCTAGCGAAGTTTAACGAGGATTTTTGGCAGAATATATGGGAATGTGGCTTATATTCTAACTAGGTATGCGAAAATGCTGTAAAAGTATGGCCATATACAGTGTGTGCGAAAATTTGCTTAACAAATTGGGATTTTCTTTAATATTATGTTTAGCGAAAAATTCTTTCTGCAGATAAGTTTTGCTTCATCTAAAACGTTAAGCAGTTTTTAAGTTAAAGGTCACAAAAAAAAAATCATCAAAATCCAAAATGTCGGCGAAATGTTTAGTTTCATAAATCGAAAGCCTGACGTAAAAATTAAGAAAAGCGCTTTTGTAGGACCTTTTATTGTCTTCAACTTTTGTTTAAACTTTTTTTTTCTAAAACATACAGAAAATAAATATTTTTAAAATAACCCTTTTCGTGCACCGTAAATTGAAGATGGTGGGGGGAGCCGCCCCCCCAAGGCCCAAAACTAGCAAAAAACACTACCTTTTGCAAGCTGGGGGTCTTTTTTTTGCTCTAATGACTGGCCTAAGAGCGGTAAAACCAAATAAATGTAAAATGTTTATCCCAGCATAGACATATATATTTTTGGAATAACTTTTCTGTTTTCGCTTTACAGGGGAAGCGAAGAACCAGAATGCACCTGCACCACATCATATTGGAAAAAATAGTTTTTATCTGATGTTGAAAATGACAAAAAGAATCTTTGACGCGAACCTCAACGATGGCGCTGTCTGGTTCAAGCCCTATATTTTTAGCGAAATACTGCGTTTAACGAAAGGAGCAACACACTTGGTATGGATAGGTATGAGACTCCAATCATTTAAGGAAGAACGTTTAAATTTTTATTAATCCAGGTATCTTTATTTAAGACTATCATACCCACATACCACAGGACGTCCATTTTAGATTGAGGATGCCCGGTGAAGGAGTGGTTCCCACCTTTAATATGCTTTTTAACTGTTTCTTGCAATTAATCTGCAAAATTATTAACTTTGAGAAAAAGGCCTGGAAATAATTTTGGAAGCTGACACTTACCTTTAACCGCTTCCACAACGAAGGCAACCGTGGTTGAATCTAAAATGTTTGCGGGAATCTCATGTATATTCATACTAAGTGTGGTTCATTCTTTTATTAAACATTATTGTCTTAAATGACGATTCCTGGATATACAGATTAAAGTAACTACATGGGGATTTCGAAAAAAGTAAGAGATACAATTTTGTTTAAACGGGAAAAAAGTTGCGCCATTTCAATCCCCACCAGATGCTGTATAGAAATTAAAGATTCTACAGGGGTTTTCAAAATATTGAGCAAAAACTAAAAATTGTGTTTTTAAAAAAATTTAAATATTGTCTCCATCTTGTATACATACAAATTTAATGAAATTTGCTAGTTTTGTATTAGCGATGTACACTTGTGCTCCTAAAAATCCCGTATACAAAAAAATTATTACTGATAATTTTTAGTGTAAGTTACTGAAAATGCAGTTAAGATATCTTGGCATTTTTAAGTTTTGTGTGACAACCAAAATGTCAAAGTCAATCTTTTAAATGTCATTTGGTACTAACACTATAAACTTAGTCAACAACAAAATATAAGTACCCTATTACAAGTTTCCTTGTATGGGTTTTTTACAAGCACGAGTGTACGTTAATAGAAAGCAAATCTTGTCTGTTTCAAAAATGATCTCCAGAAGCTTTTCAAAGAAGCTGACACTTTTTGAGGCAGTTTTCGAAATTATTGAAATTTTGACAACTTTAACAGTTGTTAAGATAGTGGTTAACAGCCCACTACCACAGTTTTTGAAATACCTTTAAAACTGGTATTTGTAAAAGTCAACCTAACATTTTTTTGAGCTTTTTTTTTACAAAATAAATTTTTTAATGTTAGAAACTGGTGATATTTTATCATTTTTAATACAAGCTGGACACAAAATCCATAAATTAAAAAATTACCACTTACAAAAATGAGAGGGCTTTGTAGCTTAAGGCAGTGCGCAGTGCTTGATACTATCGTAATGAAGTGTCAAATAAGCATTCCAAAAACTCCCTATTACCAAAAAGCACATGTTAGGGAAGGAACCCACTCTAAATATTCGAAAGAGTCTCATGTTTATCCAAAGTATGTTACTCCTTTTATTAAATGCAGTATCTGAATGCGTAGGGCCTGACTGAGCTAGGCCTGCTTAGAGACCATGTATGTATGACATACTTTAAAGAAATAGAGACGCGACAAACTTACCAAAGTCAATTTTATTTAAGTCAAAATCAGGGAAATATCGTCTTATATACTCTAGCACTGTTTAGAGAGACGTACAGGGTCTCTAGTAATGCTATAAGCAGCCTTCAGGGCATTGTTCCATTTTGTATCTCAAAATAAAATAGTAAATTTCGAATTTTTAGTCTAGGTTAAGTTTAAAATATATATTAAGTTAAAAACATAATACATATTTTTATTATTCCTAATTTAGTACAATAAACTAATGTTTTTTTAAATGTTGCACTATTTTTTTGCCTCCTTTTGTTTGTTTATAATAACTTTTCTTCCACTGTAAAATGGTTTTTATAAGTTCCAGTTAAATTTGCAAATTTGTTTTATTTGTAAAATTAAATTTCTAAGTTGTTTTTTTAGTTATTGATAAAAAAGAAAAAATATTAACATACAATATTATTTTTTTTATTATATATCTTAGGGATTTACCTGTTAAAATTTCGAGCCCCTAGCTACAGGCGAACCGAACCGAACCAAACTGTAAAAAATATATATTTTTTTTTATGGGCTTATTTTTAATTTTGTTAGCAGTGACCAATCTGACTTGTTTAGATTACCCAATATAAATATTTTCGAAGAAATATTAACAATTTTTAAAATTATTTTATAAAGGTTTAATTAAAACAAATGTTTGCTTATTAGATTGAAGGGAATCCATACTACATATGTACCAAATTTTAACATTTAATAAGATGCAGAGCAAAAGTTAACATAGGGTCGAAATTTTAATGTGATGTGATGTGTGATATATCATAATAAAATTTACTGTATTAGATTTATAATCTTGAGAATTGCAAATTTTATATTAACTTAGACATTGCAGGGTTGATTTTTTAAAAACAATCACGCTTTTATAGTTGTTTTACTTTTGCATGGTAGTTCGCAAACTTTGGTTCAAATCGAATCATTTAATTGTCAAAAAGATTTTCAATAGTAAATTTAGACAATGTCACAAAAAGTAGGTAGGGTAAAAAAAAGAAAATGTTTACAGTAACCCAAAAACAAATAAAAATAATGAGAGTTTTAATGTATTAAATGTATGGTTCTAGCACACATTAAGTTAATTTTTAAAAAATATATTTTTTTTAGCCTCCTCTCGATCTCTGAAAAATTTCCTTAGTTCAAGTTTAAATTTTTGAAGTGTAAACTTCTTCAGGCGCGTTTAGCAGTTTTTGTGGGTAGTGAATTGAACTGAGCCGTCAGGCTCGGCTATGTAACGCTCATTCGGGTGAAGTCGGCTTGAGTGCAGATGAAGGCCAGTATTATTAATTTTGCCTTGTTGAAGTTTACACTTCTGCCGTGTGGTCTTAAGCACACATTTTTTTTTAGACTGGGTTGGTTTCTAACCCTGTGAGGGATAGAGTTAAATTTTGTTGCAGAAGAAAATAAGGGCTTTTACTATTGCTGGATGCAGACCTTGTATTGTGGTGATGGAAGCTATTTACAGCTGGGAACTGATCTTGGTACCTCCGTACATAAATTGGTGCCTCAAGAATTAGAATACAAGGTGCTGGCAAAATATTGTGCTCTTTAAATATAGGTTTGCATGATCCAAGAGCATTTGCTTTAAAAATTTCTCTTAATATGCGATTTTGCAGTATCAGAATGCACTTAAAGTTTCTGTCTTGGCACCAGAAAAGTATCTGATACATTATATGGCTAAATGCCAAAGAATAATAAATATTTACTAGTTGTTTTGTTGCTAAAAGATTTTTGAGGTTTAATATTGCAAAAAAACTTGCTCACGCCCAACTTTCTTGCTACATAATATAGTGTAAGCATTTCATCTACTATGTGAATACCCAAAAACGTACATGTCTGCAACCGATTTTTTTTTTTTAATATAAGATTTATGTCAGTGATTTGTTTTACTGTTTTTGTTGGATTTATAGCTTGTTTTTCTCACACCATTCACTAAAATTTTTTAAAATAAAGATTGTATTTGCCTCTCTGCTCTTTTAATGTTTCGGCTTGTTATTACTATTGTACAATCATCAGCATACATTACTATTTTAATAATTTGGCAAAGATTCAGGATATATTCAATCATGTCATTAATGAAAAGGATAAATATAAGTGATAATAAAACACTGCCTTCGGGGGACACAATGATTAAGACTGGCTTCCTTTGGGATACTATACAGGGTATCCCATAACTTAGGGGCCATAGGCCAACAGGTGATAGAGGAGGTGATGTCTGATGAAAAAGTTCCTATAATGCATGGGTCAAAACTCTTTCATTGTCGAGATACAGACCATCAAAGTTGGCGATTTTTTAAACTTTTTTGATAATAACTTAAAAAAAAACACAGTATAAATATGAAATTAGGTAACGTCGTGTATCAGAACAAGAGCAATAAATTGAAGTCAAAATTATTTTTAAAAAAATTAGTCGTTCAATTTTTTTTAGAAAAAACTATTTTTTTGTCATTAACCTTTATGAATGAAATTTTTTGTTAATAAAAACAAGTATCTAGCGAGACATAGGTAATAATAAAATATTATTGATATTACTTAAAAGAATAAGTATGAAAAATTTATTTTTTGAAAAAATTATTTTTTATACATTTTTGGAGGTTACAGCTTGTATCTCCTAAACTTGTAATTTTATCGAAAAAAGGAATACCACATTTTTAAATCACAATTAGCTAAGTATTTAGCGGGCTGTGACAGATTTCCTTTTTTTGGTAAAACCCTTTTCCCCACCACTCCTCTAACTTTAAAAATCTTATATCTTAAAAACAGATGTGTGTTGCCCCCATGTGATATTAACTTTTTTCTCGGAAATAGCCTCCTATATCACCTGCTGCACTATGGGCCACCCTAACTTAGGGCTTGAGCACAAAACTGTAATTTAATTATATATAAATATTTTTTTAATGAATGAATAAAATATTAAATAATGCTGTTTTGAAACAAGAGAGGCTTTAATTTATAAGTTATACATATTTTCTAAAAAAAAAAAAATTATATTATATTTTCATTTTTCATGCATTGCAATTTGGTTGTTTACATGACTCCAAGATATTTTTAGCAGATGGCAGTAGCACCTCATCCCAAAAGCTTCAAGTTTTTTGCAGGCAGCATCAGTTATCGTCCAGGCTTCTACAAAATAAAAAAATTCACATTGTTTTTTTTTCTCCAAATTAAAATTTAAAAAAAAGACTTACACAACCAAATTTTGGTAAAAATTTTTCAAAAAGTTATAACTTGACAACCTTGCTTAGCAGCTAGCATAATGTGTTTTTTAAATTTAAATAAAAAACTGCACTATGTTTAAGTAACCTTTCCCTAACCATGAAGTATGTGTCCATATATTTTAACCAAGGCCTACTGGGCTTAAGAGATAGAAAAGGAGTGTAAAAGCAAAAGTTGTAGAGTTAATCCTAAACTGCCAGAAAATACATGCTCTTAAAATAATTGCAGTAGACATTGGTTGAAATATATGGCAACACCCTGTGCATACATATTCAGGGTGTTTCCTAATTGAATGTCTATATTTATAGGGGTGATTTTTGGGCCCATTTTAAGAAAAAAACTTCATATGAACATATGTCCCAAACGTCTCACCTTTTGAGATACAGGGTGGTAAAGTTTTCAAAAATAAATAATTTACTATTAATATCTACAATACCACTTCAGATATTTTAATGAAATTTGTCATACATGTACTATGATTCAAGAGGCATTTTTTAATGTATCACTTTATTTTAATTTCCATCAGTGGCGTTCGTACGTAATTTGACCTGCATATTTTGGCAGACATTGATGGCACGGCACTGATTTTTCCTGAAATAAAAATTATTTTTGAAATCCTCAATCATTTCTAACCAAATTTGATCACTTGATTTTTTTCAATCCGATGCACGGTTTTCGCTTAAAAAAATAAAAACCGCTTCTCTCCATGATCATAACAATATAGTTAATATGACCACCCTGTATCTCAACAGGTAAGACGTTTGTGACATATGTTCATATGAAGTTTTTTTCTTAAAATGGGCCCAAAAATCACCCCCATAAATATTGACATTCAATTAGGAAACACCCTGTACAGGGTGTCTCTAAAAGGTCTGTACAAAATCTTAGCACATATTCCTGAGGTCAAAATAAGTCGATTTAAAGCATTACCTTAGTCCGAAATTGCTCTGTTTCAGAGATACAGGGTGGTAAATTTAAAAATTAATTAAAAAATTTCATGAGCGAAATTGCCGAAAAGCAACAAACTTGAATAAAGCTTGGAGAACAATAGTCAGTAGAAAACTGGGCGTTGCTATGACATTTTGCCAGTGCAAAAGTAAAACACTTTAGTGAAATAGTCATTCAAAATGATTTCAGTATTCTGTTGCGGCAACGAACACTAAGAACGGAAATATCTCGAAAACGACTTACTTTAGCGCATGTTAACAAGAGTACCTTTTTGGCTTAAAAAGAATCAGGAAAATATTTTCTTCACAAAAAAAAGTTAAAAGTTACACTGAGAAAAAAGTTATAGTCGTTTTAAACTATAAAAAGAGCATTGTGAAGCGCCCTCTAATGGCCACAGTGAAAAGGTATCCATATTTAGGTTTCACATCCCAAAAAATCCCTGAGTACCAATTTTTAAAGTAATGCGTTGAGAAATGTTCAAAAATTTCAAGACAATCAATTTTTAATTTACCACCCTGTATCTCTGAAACGGAGCAATTTTGGACTAAGGTAAGTTGCTTTAAATTGACTTATTTTGACCTCAGGAATATGTGCTAAGATTTTGTACAGACCTTTTAGAGACATCCTGTATATCCTTTAGTTTAATGATCTACACAAAGGTTGCTTGCAAACTTAATAAGGCCATGACTAAATATTTGTGTGCTGTTATTTGTCACATCAACATATTCTGCTGTCAGTTTGATGATTTATTGTAAAAAATATTTAACTGCCAGTTTCAAAATTTGCACCATGCTTGTTCATATACTAAGACATAACAAAAAACGTCAGTAGACACTCGATCCAAGTTATTTGAGGGCTTTCCAACAATTTATCATATCCAGTTAGGTAACATGCAATGCATATATTCTGTATTTTTGAGTGGGGGAGTTTGTCCAAGAAAAAAAAATGGTTCAAATAATGTTTTGGATTTTTTTAGGGCATTTTTAAAGAGCTTTTCAATGATGTATTATGTTGTCCAATATTGCCACCGGTAATGGAGATATTTTGATTTTTCTAAATACATACCATTACTGGACTATGTCATCTGAGCAGGAGGGGCCTGTCTGAGAAAAAAAACTAAATACACTATTTTTAGCATTTTTAAGAGCTTTCCAATCATTTATCACAACATCCATTTTTGATACCTCTAATGGAGATATTTCCATTTTCCGTGAAACATACCTGTACAATGATACAATAATTACTGTGGGGGGGGGGGAGTAACTTTGATCGAGTATCACCCAATGTTCTTTTGTGCCAAAGTTCAAGCTGGTCCCAGAGATCAAACTGGTAACTAAAATGAATTAGAGAGAATAAGGACAGTACAAATTCAAAATTTGACATTTCGACCTATCACCCAATCTGCATTGAATGAGTGTAAAAATGGTACTAATATCACTATTAAGGTGTATGGCAACACTTATCATAAAGCATTGAGTGTAAGAATGGTGCAAGTCTGGACTTGTACGAGTGTTTTTTTTGTTTTCCCAAAACTGTACCATTTGGACTTGTACTGTTCTTATTCTCACGGATTCAAATATTTTGGCATCATTTTACTCTAAATCAACTGACTATATGGGGAAAAAGCTAAAAGTATAAAACTTTAGTCCTCAGATTATATTTTGTATATTGCATGAACCGAACCGAACACAAAAACCACTACTTGTCTTTCTGTAACTTATTGAAAGTAACATAAGACAATCTCTTTTAGCGTGTTACTTAATTTAACACATTGACTATTGTGTTGATCCCATAGCACCATCAACTGATTTGGTTTCTACAGCTGCGCTGGTTCTATGGCCCCAAAACAGAGGCTGCTCGGTCTAGTTTTGGAAAGTGCAGGACACTTAAGTAAAAAAGGAAGAACCACAGCCTGCACATTTATTGGTTGTTATTTTTGAGTTAAATGGACAAGCAGTGCAAATTTTTTATTACAGTACATGGGAAACCTTTGAGTTTTTGTAAATGGTCCATACCCCTAATAAATATATAATTATTTCTCAATAATATTGACAAAAATCACAAAAATAGCACTTGCTATAGACCATTTCCAAAAACTCAGGTTTTTTATGCAGTATGAGTTCCCTATGTACCATACTAAAAAATTCGTTCTGCATATATTTACACTTGGCCTCAGAAAGATCATTTTTTTTTGTATGGAGGCAGTCAATGTGTTAAAAACAATACCTAATTTCCTAAACTGTTTGGTTTTGTCTGTGAAAACCTTGCATTCCCTACTTTTATCACTTTCTGCTTCTATTTCTACTCATATAAATTTAAATATTCTTTTTCTTACAGTGATCTTGGCACACTTTATTGTGCCCAGATGTCGACAACAAATGATAAAAATATTGTTCCGCGAGAATTCTTGCTTCTACGTTCACTCGCAAACACTTTTCAGTTGTAAAATCAAATTTTTATATATAAAACTTTCAAAAACTAAAAAGATAATTTCAAAATCACAAAATTTGTTAACAAATAAACAAAAATGACATATAACTGACACTTCAAGTTTTGACATCGGAGATCAAACGTGAAGTTAGGCTCCGCGCCAATGGTATTTTACGTTATTGGCCCACGCATCAGGTCACTCATATACCACTTTTCATGTCAAGTTGGTTGGTTCCATAGTATGCTTTCGACGTTTTTCTGGAACTCCAACTTTAAACCTTATTTTCTCCAAAACCAAGAGGTTTTGGGAAAAAAGAATTAATTTCCAATAAATAGCTATGCCTAAGGTACACAAATCCGCTGAGTCTGAAAAATGTGGGAAAGCCCCATTCGTAATAATATTATTCTTTTGCAGTAAAAAAAGAATTTTTAATTTTAACTGGCGATTATTTTGGCAAACACAATAATTATATTTCAATAATTCGTTTTATTACTTGTTTGCAGTCAGGAATGAATTTTTATTTAGTGGAGATGATATTAATCAACGCAATGGTCGCATTTTCAACAATTCATCATAATATTCCTCTTTTGTAGCAAAAAAATAATTTTTAATTTTAACTGGCGATTATTTTGGCAAATGCAATGACGACATTTCTAAAAATTCGGTTTATTACTCTTTTGCAGTCAAGAATGAATTTCTAATTTTTAGTTGAGATGATATTGATAAACGCAATGGTCGCATTTTCAACAATTCTTCATAATATTCCTCTTTTGTATTAGAAAATTAATTTTTAATTTTAACTTACGCGAATATTTTGATAAACACTATGGTAACATTTCCAAAAATTCGTCTTATTACTCTTTCGGAGTCAAGATTGAATGTTTTTATTTTTAGTTGAAATGATATTGATAAACGCAATGGTCGCATTTTCAACAATTCGTCATAAAATTCCTCTTTGGCAGTTAAAAAAGAATTTTTTATTTTTCAGAATGAAGAAGCAGCTTTAGATGTAACTATCAACATAAACCTAAATAAATTCTCAGCTTAACATTTTAAACAAGACAGATTGTTGATCTTGGATAAGAGAACGTTGGTAAGTTGAATAAGTTATTTTTTTAAAAATCAATCTTTGTTAATCACAATATACTATTTTGAAGGATTTGATTTTTTTGTGATTCACTTGCTTTTTTTCATGCAAAATAGATAATTTCATGTTTTTCTTTCTGTATAAGGACACAGTTGTTCAAGATGGATTTCAGCAACAGATCAAATTAAACCAGCCTCTGCCCCGCAGAAGAAGACAGATTGAAAGAAGACAAATTTGGTAAGTTTACATAATTTTTGCCAAAACTAAAGTTGAATTTTAAAAACTGTTTTATAATTACTCAAGTTTATTTTTTGTATTTTTCAGAATTGAGGAGCAACTTTGGATGAAACTTTTAACCTCCAATTACCTGATTAACACTCTAGAGGACAGAATTTTAATCTTAGATAAGAGAACTTTGGTAAGTTAAATAAGTTATTTTTGTAAAAAATCAATCTCATTAATCTGTCTTATTACTCTTTTGGAGTCAAGTATGAATGTTTTTATTTTTAGTTGAGGTGATATTGATAAACCAAACACTATGGTGATATTTCCAAAAATTTGTTTTATTACTCTCTTGCAGTCAGAAATAAATGTTTTTATTTTTAGTTGAGATGATATTGATACACGCAATGGTCACATTTTTAACAATTCGTCATAATATTCCTCTTTTGCAGTAAAAAATAATTTTTAATTTTAACTGTCAATTATTTTGGCAAACACAATTGTTAGAAGCCACCCTATTTTTGTGTGTTTTGATTATGTCATGTCAATGGAATATTATGATAAGAATTGTCTTTCAAAGTTTATAATAAAAAGATGTCATTTTTCTGCGTAAAATAAAAAGTATTTTTTGAAGTAGTATCGGCTCTAGTTTATTTGGTATAGCTATACTTCATAGTAGCAGACCTCCCGATTAGAACAGCATGCAACTCTTTTGCAGTCAAGAATGAATTTTTAATTTTTAGTTGAGATGATATTGATAAACGCAATGATCGCATTTTCAACAATTCATCATAATATTCTTCTTTTGTTCAACACGACACTCAAATTTTTATGAGGTTTTTAAGAGTGGTTTAAATGTGTAGGTACGCAATTTTACCAACTTTGGCAAATTAATTGATTTGTCAGAAAATTACTCAAAAATAGTAATACTCTCGTATTTGCAATGGTCTACCTCTACCACAAGAAAAACAATACAGCTGTGGGGGTCGTTAATACTTTAAGCAATCAAACTATACTTTTACTTAAATTAGTTTAGCGGTTTTAACCCTAGTAACTCTGTTAAAGCTAAGAAAGCTTAAGTGACTTAAATCAGGGAATAGTGAAATTAATGTTTAAATTTAACAGATAATCGGCTGAGATTTATACTTTATTGAGATTTTTTTTCTTTTAGAGAGAGCATGAAAAAAGAAAACTGAAGATTTATTTAGAAGTATTCTGCAATCACGCGGCGATAAATAATTTTTTGCTTATTTTTGGTTTTTTCGCCAGCGTAATTTTAATTCACTATTTTTGTCTGCGCGGCAATAACATATCAAAAAGTTCATAATTTTTTAGATTCGCCTTCATTCTGCTGTATTAATTTTTCACTAGTGTAGCTAGCTTTGTCTTTAGATATTTTCTTTAATCAAATTTTTTGGCTGCACTAATAACATTTTTTTAATTAATAATTTTTCAAAGTAGCATGACTGCGGTGATAAATTCTTTCAGAAGAGAGAACATCAAAAAAGAAAACTGAAGATTTATTTAAGTATTCTGCAATCACGCGGCGATAAATAATTTTTTGCTTATTTTTGGTTTTTTCGCCAGCGTAATTTTAATTCACTATTTTTGACTGCGCGGCAATAACATATCAAAAAGTTCATCATTTTTTAGATTCGCCTTCATCCTGCAGTATTAATTTTTCACTGGTGCAGCTACTTTTGTCTTTAGAAATTTTCTTTAATCAAATTTTTTGGCTGCACTAATAACATTTTTTTAATTAACAGTTTTTCAAAGTAGCATGACTGCGGCGATAAATTATTTCAGAAGAGAGAACATCAAAAAAGAAAACTGAAGATTTATTTAAGTATTCTGCAATCACGCGGCGATAAATAATTTTTTGCTTATTTTTGGTTTTTTCGCCAGCGCAATTTTTTTTCACTATTTTTGACTGCGCGGCAATAACATATCAAAAAGTTCATCATTTTTTAGATTCGCCTTTATCCTGCAGTATTAATTTTTCACTGGTGCAGCTAGTTTTGTCTTTAGATATTTTCTTTAATCAAATTTTTTGGCTGCACTAATAACATTTTTTTAATTAACAATTTCTTAAAGTAACATGACTGCGGCGATAAATTCTTTGTTTATTAATCAAAAAATTGTCAAAAGGCGAATCTTTTTTTGCCTGCGCTTCTAATCCTTTATTTAGCTGGATAGCGAGGTTACTGATGAGTTGCTCAAGTTTTTATACGGATTCCTTCAGGGCTTTCGTATCAGGCTTGAGCAACAAACTTAGTCGCCTCTAGCTTTCTGTAAGTCGATCTTGATTTGGCAATGCAGGATGGATCCCTCGCAGTGTCTAGAAGTGGAATGGATGGGGCCTAGAGTCGGGAAGGGAAAATCCCTGCAGTTATTAAATGCCTTTACTTATACCCTACCACATGGGCAGGTTTTGCATGGCCACGCCGCGACTTTCGCTCATTGGGCGTTAAGGTTGGCAAGTACGTGAATTGATCGGACTTGCACCGGGTGCGGTGAAGCCGACTTTCAGCGGGGTCACGAACACGAACTGCGGTGGGATGTTCGTGGCGGGGTATATAATACCCTTACCCTTAGCGTCCCTTTCCCATAGCCTATTTATTGTCTATAAGACTGTGTCAAGTTATTTATAAAATTTAAATTTATAAGGACCATAAGCCTCATTGGCCTGTTTTTTTTTTCTGACACTTCATGTCTAATAAAACAGGCATTTTTTTCTTATTTTTTAGCTTCTTTTTTGTGGTCTATAATCTAATATTAGTTCTTTTGGCACAGTGTCAGTTATAAATAGAGGTAACAATATTTAATATTTCCAAAGTTTTTTGTCCCGTAAGTTGGAAGGAGGATTAGCTGCGCTAGTGGTCTGTTGAATCTGATTCTATAAGTTTTGGTGTTTAGAGCTTGACCTTGCATTCTGGTCTTCGCGTGGGTCCTGAGGCCACTGAGATGCGCCACGATGGCTCTAGGATGGACACTTCCTTGATTTCCTCCATAAACCACGAGGATGCTTCTACTCATTGTGTTGTACGTTAGCAAAATGAGGCTTGGTGTTGTTTGATACTCCAACCTCACTAACTAAGATTTAGCCTGATTTGCTTAATTGAGATTTACGGAGGAAAGATGAGGGGGGTCTTTTTAGCAGATGGTAGGTTTTATGTCCTAGGTTTAGATTTAAGAATCTTTTTGAATCAATCGTTTGATACTTTATCTCTAAAAACATTATTAACGTCATACTAATTAATACATTATTAACGTCATACTAATCATTTCAGTCTTTAAAGCGTCACGTGTTTCTAGGATCAGACTACCACAGATACCTGTACTTCAACATTTGAAATTACCATGTTTAGTTTGCAGTATAAATTTCGTTTCTTTCTTTAAATTTTTTATCACTTATTATTTTCAATAAAAACTCTGTGGAGCTAACTACAATTTTTTTTCTTAAAATTGTGCCGCCTATTATTTAATTAAATTCATTTTTAATCTTTAATTATTAGAAACGGCGCATAATAAACATGAGACCCCCCTTTAGAAATTATTATAGCTTTAGAGGTACTTTAACGGATCCACTTTTCCAAAAATTACGGCAGCTTTTTGATTGCTTTTTTTTTAAAGCTTGCGGCACTCAAACTTAATTTTCCCAAGTGGATCACGTATTTCAATTTAAGTCGATACCGTTTTTTTCTTTTTATTCTCCACTTAACATTTCCAGCGGCGCTAAAATCTTTTATGCTTTTTTTTATCTGATTGCGCCTGCGGAATTTTAAAGAACTTGGGCAAAGATGGATGGCAGAAAGATGCTCTGTTCATCTTGTGAGGGTAACCTGGTGTGGGGCCATATGCACGGTATCGTTGTTCATCTGCTCGTCTAGTTGTTAACCTTGAATAGCGCAAGTAACTATTATGGTTCCTTTGCGTATACGGTGCATGAGGCGTCAGGTGCGGGCGGTTTGAAGTTTACTGAATGCGGGCTTTTCCACTAGTACTGCGTTTTGGGGCACCGGCAGGTCGCACTGGAGGCCTGTTCCCAGGACATGGTATTAGCGGGCTTGTCCTTTAAAGCTTTTAGTAAGCTTCGGACCAATCAATATCTTGGGCTTACCGAGATGCACCGCAGTAGAGGAAAATGACTAGACCATTGGACACGGCTTCTGTGGCGGATGCCTCTCTCTAAATTTTCTTTGTTTTACCTTACGTCACTTTGCTGTGTCAAATTTTTTTAAGGATAATTTAAATTTTTGTTTAATGGACCATATACATTTTTGGTCTATGCCTTTGCTTATCTTTAATTGTTTTATGCTTTCAAATAACACAAAGGCTTTTTGAGATAATTTCTTTTAACTTTTACAATATTTAATTTATGGTCCAAAACTTTATAGTTGGTAGTTTTGGCACATTTTTCAAAGGTTCTTGCTTTCTTTTTTCTTAACTCAAAGTGACGTTTTATTTTCAACATAACGCATATTTTTTCTAAATTTGTTTTGTTTAGTCGGGCGATGTGCAATAGCTTGGCGTGATACCGAACCAGTGATGTGTATGTCTTTTGGATACACTTGTTATCCACGAGGGTTATTCAGAACAGATTATACGGGGCTATTTATTGCACTAGTGTGCTGATATTGGTGGTGTCAGTACATTGGTTTCATTCTGATTTGCTTGGTTCCATTGCTTTTGAACGGTATCTTATCATCAATATTTTAAATAAGTAAAGTAATTTAAAAAATGAAACTTATAAAGTACCTAAACTAGAATAAGTTAGATAGTGAGATTTAATAGGATTAGGTTCTGGGATAGGCCGATAGGTAGGTTAGGTTATAATGATTATTATAGTTATGATTCTTTTTTTGTAAGGGTTAATAGGGGGTGACTTAACTTGAACCGCAGATTAAAAGATAGTTAGAACAGAAAAAGCTTGGGTATGGGTAAGAGATTTGCAGGAGTATGTAGATAGATAGCCAAGGCAATTTTTGTAAATAAATAAAATACCTATTGAATAAATATCAGATTTTTTATTACTAATTGTTTTTTTTTATTGACGCCACATGCATTTTCGGATGACGTCTCTTCACAAAGCTTAAAATGAGACCAGTTATCGTTTTGTTCAAGAACAAGAAGTTTAAAATGAGACTGCATACGGCTTTTTTTCCATGTACATGAGGTCTCAATTTAGCAATAATTCTTAAAATGAGACCCTCATACGGTGACAAAGTAAACCCGCGCTTCTTTATCGTATGAGGTCCCAATTTAACAAAACTTAAAATGAGACCAGATACGGTTTTTTATTAATCGATGTGGTCTCAATTTAGTGATACAGTCTCAATGCACCAAAGTATCTTAAAATGAGACTGCATACGGTTTTTTGAGCTCGGAATATTCAACGTATGAGGTCTCAATTTAACAAAATCTTAAACTTGGACCTTGACGGTGTCAAAGCAAACCCACGCTTCTTTGTCGTATGAGGTCTCAATTTAACAAAAAAAATTACAATGAGCGCAGATACGGTTTTTTATTATTCGTATGTGGTCTCAATTTAGTGATAGAGTATCAATGCACCAAAGTATCTTAAAATGAGACTGCATACGGTTTTTTGAGCTCGGAATATTCAACGTATGAGGTCTCAATTTAACAACAATCTTAACCTTGGACCTTTACGGTTTATATTTAGCGTATGTGGTCTCAATTTAAATTACGACTTAGAGTTAATGAAATAGAATACTCCAAGAATAGTTCTGTTCTTATATCGTGTCTGTAGTTAACTCAATAGAATACTCTTGCAGGTACTGTTCTTATATCCTGTTAACAGCTGGCGCCATCTATTGCCTGGCCCCGAAACTTAAGTGCGAACGAACTACCAACACTAGCGCCATCTATTCGTGTGCCTTTGAACTAAACGGAATTTCGATTTGTGGTGCCATCTACCGACAAATAATGAAACCTGCTTTAATTAACAGGTTCACAAGTAGATGGCGCTCAATAAAAATGCGATACAAGAACTGAAATCACCAAAGGATTATTTTTCGTAAATAAATAAATGCAAAATAAAGTTAACAAATAAATATATTTTAAAGAAAACATTGATTTTTAAACATTTTTATTATTTATAGTACGTTATTCTATCTCTATCATAAGAAAACATATTTTAATCACCTAATTAAAAAAAAACCTAGGTAATATCCTAATAATAATCCTAACAAATAAAATATTGCTTCACCTACTTAGCTATTACATTTAACTCTACCTATTTTAGTTTAGGTACTTTTATAAGTTTTGATTTTTAAGTTTATTTGAAATACTGATAAGATACCGTTCAAAGCAATGAAACCAAGCAAATCAGAATGAAACCAATGTACTGACACCACCAATATCAGCACACTAGTGCAATAAATAGCCCCGTATAATCTGTTCTGAATAACCTTCGTGGATAACAAATGTATCCAAAAGACATATACATCACTGGTTCGGTATCACGCCAAGCTATTGCACATCGCCCGACAAAACAAAACAAATTTGGAAAAAATATGCCTTATGTTGAAAATAAAACGTCACTTCGAGTTAAGAAAAAAATAGAAAGCAAGAACATTTAAAAATGTGCCAAAACTACCAACTTTAAAGTTTTGGACCATAAATAAAATATTGTAAAAGTTAAAAGAAATTTTCTTAAAAAGCCTTTGTGTTATTTGAAAGCAAAAAACAATTAAAGATGAACAAAGGCATAGGCCAAAAATGTATATGGGCCATTAAACAAAAATTTAAATTATCCTTAAAAAAATTTGACACAGCAAAGTGACGTAAGGTAAAAAAAAGAAAATTTAGAGAGGGGCATCCACAGAAGCCGTGTCCAATGGTCTAGTCATTTTCCTCTACTGCGGTGCATCTCGGTAAGCCGAAGATATTGATTGGTCCGAAGCCTACTAAAAGCTTTAAAGGACAAGCCAGCTAATACCATGTCCTGGGAACAGACCTCCAGTGCGACCTGCCGGTGCCCCAAAACACAGTACTAGTGGAAAAGCCCGCATTCAGTAAACTTCAAGCCGCCCGCACCTGACGCCTCATGCACCGTATACGCAAAGGAACCATAATAGTTACTTGCGCTATTCAAGGTTAACAACTAGACGAGCGGATGTACAACGATACCGTGCATATGGCCCCACACCAGGTTACCCTCACAAGATGAACAGAGCATCTTTCTGCCATCCATCTTTGCCCAAGTTCTTTAAAATTCCGCAGACGCAATTAAATAAAAAAGCATAAAAGATTAATTTAGCGCCGCTGGACATGTTAAGTGGAGAATACAAAGAAAAAAAAAACGGTATCGACTTAAATTGAAATACGTGATCCACTTGGAAAAATTAAAATAAAACATATTTAATTTTTAAGTTTTGGAGTGCCGCCAGCTTTAAAAAAAAGCAATCAAAAAGCTGCTGCAATTTTTGGAAAAGTGGATCCGTTAAAGTACCTCTAAAGCTATACTAATTTCTATAGGGGGGTCTTATGTTTATTATGCGGCGTTTCTAATAATCAAAGATTAAAAATGAATTTATTTAAATGACTGGCGGCGCAATTTTAAGAAAAAAAAATGTAGTTAGCTCCACAGAGTTTTTATTGAAAATATTAAGTGATAAAAAATTTAAAAAAAGAAACGAAATTTATACTGCAAACTAAAGATGACAATTTCAAATGTTGCAGTACATGTCTCTGTGGTAGTCTGATCCTAGAAACATGTGACGCTTTAAAGACTGAAATGATTAGTATGACGTTAATAATGTATTAATTAGTATGACGTTAATAATGTTTTTAGAGATAAAGGATCAAACGATTGATTCAAAAAGATTCTTAAATCTAAACCTAGGACATAAAACCTACCATCTGCTAAAAAGACCCCCCTCATCTTTCCTCCGTAAATCTCAATTAAGCAAATCAGGCTAAATCTTTGTTAGTGAGGTTGGAGTATCAAACAACACCAAGCTTCATTTTGCTAACGTACAACACAATGAATAGAAGCATCCTCGTGGTTTATGGAGGAAATCAAGGAAGTGTCCATCCTAGAGCCATCGTGGCGCATCTCAGTGGCCTCAGGACCCACGCGAAGACCAGAATGCAAGGTCAAGCTCTAAACACCAAAACTTATAGAATCAGATTCGACAGACCACTAGCGCAGCTAATCCTCCTTCCAACTTACGGGACAAAAAGCTTTGGAAATATTAAATATCGTTACCTCTATTTATAACTGACACTGTGCCAAAAGAACAAATATTAGATTATGGACCATAAAAAAGAAGCTAAAAAATAAGAAAAAAATGCCTGTTTTATTAGACATGAAGTGTCAGAAAAAAAAACAGGCCAATGAGGCTTATGGTCCTTATAAATTTAAATTTTATAAATAACTTGACACAGTCTTATAGACAATAAATAGTCTATGGGAAAGGGACGCTAAGGGTAAGGGTATTATATACCCCGCCACGAACATCCCACCGCAGTTCGCGTTCGTGACCCCGCTGAAAGTCGGCTTCGCCGCACCCGGTGCAAGTTCGATCAATTCACGTACTTGCCAACCTTAACGCCCAATGAGCGAAAGTCGCGGCGTGGCCATGCAAAACCTGCCCATGTGGTAGGGTATAAGTAAAGGCATTTAATAACTGCAGGGATTTTCCCTTCCCGACTCTAGGCCCCATCCATTCCACTTCTGGACATTGCGAGGGATCCATCCTGCATTACCAAATCAAGATCCACTTACAGAAAGCTAGAGGTGACTAAGTTTGTTGCTCAAGCATGATACGAAAGCCTTGAAGGAATCCGTATAAAAACTTGGGCAACTCGTCAGTAACCTCGCTATCCAGCTAAATAAAGGATTAGAAGCGCAGGCAAAAAAAGATTCGCCTTTTGAAAATTTTTAATTAATAAACTGAAAGAATTTATCGCCGCAGTCATGTTACTTTGAAAAATTGTTAATTAAAAAAATGTTATTAGTGCAGCCAGAAAATTTGATTAAAGAAAATATCTAAAGACAAAACTAGCTACACCAGTGAAAAATTAATACTGCAGGTGATGGCGAATCTAAAAAATTATGAACTTTTTGATATGTTATTGCCGCGAACCCAAAAATATTGAATTAAAATTTCGCTGGCGAAAAAACCAAAAATAAGCAAAAAATTATTTATCGCCGCGTGATTGCAGAATACTTAAACCTACCCAGGAGATAACTTATAAATAAATCTTCCAAATAAATCTTCAGTTTTCTTTTTTGATGTTCTCTCTTCTGAAAGAATTTATCGCCGCAGTCATGCTACTTTGAAAAATTGTTAATTAAAAAAATGTTATTAGTGCAGCCAAAAAATTTGATTAAAGAAAATATCTAAAGACAAAACTAGCTGCACCAGTAAAAAATTAATGCTGCAGGTGAAGGCGAATCTAAAAAATGATGAACTTTTTGATATGTTATTGCCGCACACCCAAAAATATTGAATTAAAATTTCGCTGGCGAAAAAACCAAAAATAAGCAAAAAATTCTTCAGTTTTCTTTTTTGATGTTCTCTCTTCTGAAAGAATTTATCGCCGCAGTCATGCTACTTTGAAAAATTGTTAATTAAAAAAATGTTATTAGTGCAGCTAAAAAATTTGATTAAAGAAAATATCTAAAGACAAAACTAGCTGCACCAGTAAAAAATTAATACTGCAGGTGAAGGCGAATCTAAAAAATGATGAACTTTTTGATATGTTATTGCCGCGCAGTCAAAAATAGTGAATTAAAATTACGCTGGCGAAAAAACCAAAAATAAGCAAAAAATTATTTATCGCCGCGTGATTGCAGAATACTTAAATAAATCTTCAGTTTTCTTTTTTGATGTTCTCTCTTCTGAAAGAATTTATCGCCGCAGTCATGCTACTTTGAAAAATTATTAATTAAAAATTTTTTATTAGTGCACCCAAAAAATTTGATTAAAGAAAATATCTAAAGACAAAACTAGCTACACCAGTGAAAAATTAATACTGCAGAATGAAGGCGAATCTAAAAAATGATGAACTTTTTGATATGTTATTGCCGCGCAGTCAAAAATAGTGAATTAAAATTACGCTGGCGAAAAAACCGAAAATAAGCAAAAAATTATTTATCGCCGCGTGATTGCAGAATACTTAAATAAATCTTCAGTTTTCTTTTTTGATGTTCTCTCTTCTGAAAGAATTTATCGCCGCAGTCATGCTACTTTGAAAAATTATTAATTAAAAATTTTTTATTAGTGCACCCAAAAAATTTGATTAAAGAAAATATCTAAAGACAAAACTAGCTACACCAGTAAAAAATTAATACTGCAGAATGAAGGCGAATCTAAAAAATGATGAACTTTTTGATATGTTATTGCCGCGCAGTCAAAAATAGTGAATTAAATGTACGCTGGAGAAAAAACCAAAAATAAGCAAAAAATTATTTATCGCCGCGTGATTGCAGAATACTTAAATAAATCTTCAGTTTTCTTTTTTGATGTTCTCTCTTCTGAAAGATTTTATCGCCGCAGTCATGCTACTTTGAAAAATTGTTAATTAAAAAAATGTTATTAGTGCAGCCAAAAAATTTGATTAAAGAAAATATCTAAAGACAAAACTAGCTGCACCAGTAAAAAATTAATGCTGCAGGTGAAGACGAATCTAAAAAATGATGAACTTTTTGATATGTTATTGCCGCGCAGTCAAAAATAGTGAATTAAAATTACGCTGGCGAAAAAACCAAAAATAAGCAAAAAATTATTTATCGCCGCGTGATTGCAGAATACTTAAATAAATCTTCAGTTTTCTTTTTTGATGTTCTCTCTTCTGAAAGAATTTATCGCCGCAGTCATGCTACTTTGAAAAATTATTAATTAAAAATTTTTTATTAGTGCACCCAAAAAATTTGATTAAAGAAAATATCTAAAGACAAAACTAGCTACACCAGTGAAAAATTAATACTGCAGAATGAAGGCGAATCTAAAAAATGATGAACTTTTTGATATGTTATTGCCGCGCAGTCAAAAATAGTGAATTAAAATTACGCTGGCGAAAAAACCGAAAATAAGCAAAAAATTATTTATCGCCGCGTGATTGCAGAATACTTAAATAAATCTTCAGTTTTCTTTTTTGATGTTCTCTCTTCTGAAAGAATTTATCGCCGCAGTCATGCTACTTTGAAAAATTATTAATTAAAAATTTTTTATTAGTGCACCCAAAAAATTTGATTAAAGAAAATATCTAAAGACAAAACTAGCTACACCAGTAAAAAATTAATACTGCAGAATGAAGGCGAATCTAAAAAATGATGAACTTTTTGATATGTTATTGCCGCGCAGTCAAAAATAGTGAATTAAATGTACGCTGGAGAAAAAACCAAAAATAAGCAAAAAATTATTTATCGCCGCGTGATTGCAGAATACTTAAATAAATCTTCAGTTTTCTTTTTTGATGTTCTCTCTTCTGAAAGATTTTATCGCCGCAGTCATGCTACTTTGAAAAATTGTTAATTAAAAAAATGTTATTAGTGCAGCCAAAAAATTTGATTAAAGAAAATATCTAAAGACAAAACTAGCTGCACCAGTAAAAAATTAATGCTGCAGGTGAAGACGAATCTAAAAAATGATGAACTTGATATGTTATTACGGCTCAGTCAAAAATAGTGAATTAAAATTACGCTGGCGAAAAAACCAAAAATAAGCAAAAAATTATTTATCGCCGCGTGATTGCAGAATACTTAAATAAATCTTCAGTTTTCTTTTTTGATGTTCTCTCTTCTGAAAGAATTTATCGCCGCAGTCATGCTACTTTGAAAAATTATTAATTAAAAATTTTTTATTAGTGCACCCAAAAAATTTGATTAAAGAAAATATCTAAAGACAAAACTAGCTACACCAGTGAAAAATTAATACTGCAGAATGAAGGCGAATCTAAAAAATGATGAACTTTTTGATATGTTATTGCCGCGCAGTCAAAAATAGTGAATTAAAATTACGCTGGCGAAAAAACCGAAAATAAGCAAAAAATTATTTATCGCCGCGTGATTGCAGAATACTTAAATAAATCTTCAGTTTTCTTTTTTGATGTTCTCTCTTCTGAAAGAATTTATCGCCGCAGTCATGCTACTTTGAAAAATTATTAATTAAAAATTTTTTATTAGTGCACCCAAAAAATTTGATTAAAGAAAATATCTAAAGACAAAACTAGCTACACCAGTAAAAAATTAATACTGCAGAATGAAGGCGAATCTAAAAAATGATGAACTTTTTGATATGTTATTGCCGCGCAGTCAAAAATAGTGAATTAAATGTACGCTGGAGAAAAAACCAAAAATAAGCAAAAAATTATTTATCGCCGCGTGATTGCAGAATACTTAAATAAATCTTCAGTTTTCTTTTTTGATGTTCTCTCTTCTGAAAGATTTTATCGCCGCAGTCATGCTACTTTGAAAAATTGTTAATTAAAAAAATGTTATTAGTGCAGCCAAAAAATTTGATTAAAGAAAATATCTAAAGACAAAACTAGCTGCACCAGTAAAAAATTAATGCTGCAGGTGAAGACGAATCTAAAAAATGATGAACTTGATATGTTATTACGGCTCAGTCAAAAATAGTGAATTAAAATTACGCTGGCGAAAAAACCAAAAATAAGCAAAAAATTATTTATCGCCGCGTGATTGCAGAATACTTAAATAAATCTTCAGTTTTCTTTTTTGATGGTCTCTCTTCTGAAAGAATTTATCACCGCAGTCATGCTACTTTGAAAAATTATTAATTAAAAAAATGTTATTAGTGCAGCCAAAAAATTTGATTAAAGAAAATATCTAAAGACAAAACTAGCTACACCAGTGAAAAATTAATACTGCAGGTGAAGGCGAATCTAAAAAATGACGAACTTCTTGATATGTTATTGCCGCTCAGTCAAAAATAGTGAATTAAAATTACGCTGGCGAAAAAACCAAAAATAAGCAAAAAGTTATTTATCGCCGCGTGATTGCAGAATACTTAAACCTACCTAGGAGATAACTTATAAATAAACCTTCCAAATAAATCTTCAGTTTTCTTTTTTGATGTTCTCTCTAAAAGAATAAAAATCTCAATAATAAAGGATAAATTATTAAAGCCGATTATCTCTTAAATTTATACATTAATTTTACTATTCCCTGGTTTAAGTCACTTTAGCTTTCTTAGATTTACTAGGGTTACAACCGCTCAACTAATTTAAGTAAAAGTATAGCTTGATTGCTTTAAGTATAAAAAAAAACAACGACCCCCGCAGCTGTATTGTTTTTCTAAAGTTGGTAAAATTGAGTACCTACACATTTCAACCACTCTTAAAAACCTCATAAAAGTTTGAGTGTCATGTTGAAGTGTAGAAAACAGCTAATTTTTCGAGCTTAGTGCGTTTGAAAAATACAGTTAACTTTATAACTGACACTAACGACTAATTTATAAAAGGAAAATGAAAAACAGTGGTGATACCTAATTTGCAAAGCTTAATAAAAACAATGTGATGTCAATTAGAAAAAAACCACATCGTCTTAGAACAACTTTACTGGCTCATTTACACTCCTAGGATAATAATAAAGCTTATTGTAATTTATTATAAATAAATTTCTACATTTCAAAAGTATAACAAAACTTTCATAAACTTAATAATCGTCAGTTAAAATTAAAAATTGACTTTTCTACTAGAAAATAGAAATATATATTAATTGTTGGAAATGCGACCATTGCGTTTATAAATATAATTTCAACTAAAAATGAAAACATTAATGCTTGAATGCAAAAGAGTAATAACACGAATTTTTGTAAATATATTCGCCAGTAAAAATATTTGACAATAAAAATTAAAAATTAAGAGGAATATTATAACGAATTGTTAAAAATCCGACCATTGCGTTTATCAATATCATCTCAACTAAAAATCTCCAGAAGAGTAATAAACACGAATATATGGAAATTTTACCATAGTGTTTGTCAAAATATTCGTAAGTTAAACTTAAAAATTTGTTTTTCTACTACAAAAGATGAATTTTATGACAAATTGTTGGAAATGCGACCATTGCGTTTATTAATATCATCTCAACTAAAAATTAAAAATTCATTCTTGACTGCAAAAGAGTAATAAAACGAGTTTTTGGAAATGTCATCATTTTATTTGCCAAAATCATTACCAGTTAAAATAAAAAGTCACTTTTTACTACAAAAGAGGAATATTATGACGAATTGTTGAAAATTCGACCATTGCGTTTATCAATATCATCTCAACTAAAAATGAAAACATTCATTTTTAACTCCAAAGAGTAATAAGACGAATTGTTGGATATGCGACCATTGCGTTTATCAATTTCATCTCAACTAAAAATGAAAAACTCCAAAAGAGTAATAAGACGAATTTTTCGAAATTTTACCATAGTGTTTGTCAAAATATTCGTAAGTTAAAATTAAAAATTCATTATTTTACTGGAAAAGAAAAATTTTATGACGAATTGTTGAACATGCAACCATTGCGTTTATTAATATCATCTCAACTAAAAATTAAAAATTCATTCTTGACCGCAAAAGACGAATTTTTGGAAATTTTACCATAGTGTGTGTCAAAATATTCGTAGGTTAAAATTAAAAATTAATTTTTCTACTACAAAGAATTTTATGACGAATTGTGGGAAATGCGACCATTGCGTTTATTAACATAATCTCAACTAAAAACTAAAAATTCATTCTTGACTGCAAGAGTAATAACACGAATTTTTGGAAATGCGACCATTGCGTTTATCAATTTCCTACTAAAAATGAAAAACTCCAAGAGTAATAAGACGAATTTTTCGAAATTTTACCATAGTGTTTGTCAAAATATTCGTAGGTTAAAATTAAAAATTCATTTTTCTACTACAAAAGAAGAATTTTATGACGAATTGTTGGAACTGCGACCATTGCGTTTATTAATATAATCTCAACTAAAAAGAGTAATAAAACGAATTTTTCAAAATGTCAATCATTGTGTTTGCCAAAATAAACGCCAGTTAAAATTAAAAATTAATTTTTTACTACAAAAGAGGAATATTATGACGAATTGTTGAACTCGTACAAAGCTCGAAAAATTCACACGACACACGAACATTTATTTTTTACTCCAAATGAGTAATAAGACGAATATTTGGAAATTTTACCATAGTGCTTGCTAAAACATTCGTAAGTTAAAATTAAAAATTTATTTTTCTACTACAAAAGAAGAATTTTATGACGAATTGTTGGAAATGCTAGATAATTTTTTGTTAATTTAACAAATAGTAGCTGCCGCTTGGCTCATGCTACAGAAAGTTTTAATTATAACCAATTGGTATATAATATTCTACTTAATTAACTTTGCCAATATCTTTCGCGGTAAATGTGTGTCCTTTGAAAGAAAAACATGAAATTATCTATTTTTCATGAAAAAAACCAAGTGAATCCCAAAAAAATCAAAATCGTATATTGTGATTAACAAAGATTGATTTTTTTTTAAATAACTTATTCAACTTACCAAAGTTGCTCTTATCCAAAATCAACAATCTGTCTTGTTGAGAATGTTAAGCTGAGAATTTATGTTGATAGTTCCATCTAAAGCTGCTTCTTCATTCTGAAAAATAAAAAAATAATTTTTATAGTTTCAAAACAAAACAATTTATTTTAACTCTTGGCAGGCATATTTAACTTACCAAATTTGTTATGTCTCTATCAGTCTTCTTGTGGATGGTAGAAGTATTTTTGATCAGGTGTCTTGTTAAAGTTTTCATTGGTACATGTCTCCATACTGAAAAAAAAACCAAATTGTCTAATGTAATAGTGTTTGTCAAAATATTCGTAAGTAAAAATTAACAATTTATTTTTTAACTAAAAAAGAAGAATTTTATGACGAATTGTTGGAAATGCGACCATTGCATTTAATATACTCTCAACTTAAATATATATTTGCCATATAATCGCCAGTTAAAATTCAAAATGTATTTTTTGCAACAAAAGAGGAATATTATAACGAATTGTTGGAAATGCGACCATTGCGTTTATCAATATAATCTAAACTAAAAATGAAAAGCTCCAAGAGTAATAACACAAATTTTTGGAAATTTTACCATAGTGTTTGTCAAAATATTCGCGCAAGTTAAAATTAAAAATTAATTTTTTTACTACAAAAGAGGAATATTATGACGAATTGTTAAAAATGCGACCATTGCGTTTATCAATATCATCTCAACTAAAAATAAAAACATTTATTCCTGACTGCAAGAAAGTAGTAAAACGAATTTTTGGTAATATCACCATAGTATTTGTCAAAATAATCGCCAGTTAAAATTAAAAATTAATTTTTCTACTACAAAAGAGGAATACAATGACGAATTGTTGAAAATGCGACCATTGCGTTTATCAATATCATCTCAACTAAAAATGAAAACATTAATTTTCTACTCCAAAATAGTAATAAGACGAATATTTGTAAAGTTTACCATAGTGTTTGTCAAAATATTCGTAAGTTAAAATTAAAAATTTATTTTTCTACTACAAAAGAAGAATTTTATGACGAATTGTTGGAAATGCGACCATTGTGTTTATTAAGATAATCTCAACTAAAATAAAAATTCATTCTTGACTGCAAAAGACTAATAAAACGAATTTTCGAAAATGTCATCATTGTGTTTGCCAAAATAATCGCCAGTTAAAATTCAAAATTCATTTTTTACTACAAAAGAGAAATATTATGACGAATTGTTGAAAATGCGACCATTGCGTTTATCAATATCATCTCAACTAAAAATGAAAACATTCATTTTTTACTCCAAAAGAGTAATAAGACGAATATTTGGAAATTTTACCATAGTGCTTGTTAAAACATTCGTAAGTTAAAATTAAAAATTTATTTTTCTACTACAAAAGAAGAATTTTATGACGAATTGTTGGAAATGCTAGATAATTTTTTGTTAATTTAACAGATAGTAGCTGCCGCTTCGCTCAAGCTACAGAAAGTTTTAATTATAACCAATTGGTATATATTATTCTACTTAATTAACTTTGCCAATATCTTTCGCGGTAAATGATCAAAAATAAACCTAGGAACTTCAAATTTGCTATAACTCAAAACTGACATGTCATATTATAGATTTTTTTCTCCTCTTTAACACGAAATCAATCTTATTATTATTGCATTTATATTTTAAAAAATATTTACAAACTCCTTTAATTTTATAAGCCATATGCAAAACTCATACCTCTCGCCGTCTCGGCCGTAACCAGTTTTTTTCTTTTTTATTATTTAACACCCAGACTTTGCTGGATTATTTTTATAAAAAAAATATGTAAATATATAGAAAAAAACTACAAAAAATTACTGACTGATTAATGAGATTGATTTTTTAGAAAAATAACTTATTTAACTTACCAAAGTTCTCTTATCTAAGATTAAAATTCTGTCCTCTAGAGTGTTAATCAGGAAATCGAAGGTTAAAAGTTTCATCCAAAATTGCTCCTCAATTCTGAAAAATACAAAAAATAAACTTGAGTAATTATAAAACAGTTTTTTAAAATACAACTTTAGTTTTGGCAAAAATTATGAAAACTTACAAAATTTATCTTCTCTCAATCTCTCTTCTTGTGCGGGGCAGAGGCTGGTTTAATTTGATGTGTTGCTAAAATTCCTTATACTGAAAAAAAAACATGATTTCATGAAAAAAAGCAAGTGAATCCCAAAAAAATCAAATCCTTCAAAATAGTATATTGTGATTAACAAAAATTGTTTTTTTTTTAAATAACATATTCAACTTACCAAAGTTCTCTTATCCAAAATCAACAATCTGTCTTGTTTAGAATGTTAAGCTGAGAATTTATGTAGGTTTATGTTGATAGTTCCATCTAAATCTGCTTCTTCATTCTGAAAAATAAAAAAATAATTTTTATATTTTCAAAACAAAACAATTTATTTTAACTCTTGGCAGACATATTTAACTTACCAAATTTGATATGTCTCTATCAGTCTATGTCTCTATCAGTCTTGTTGTGGATGGTAGAAGTATTTTTGATCAGGTGTCTTGTTAAAGGTTTTATTGGTACATGTCTCAATACTGAAAAAAAAACCAAATTGTCTAATTTTACTACAAAAGAAGAATTTTATGCCGAATTGTGGGAAATGCGACCATTGCGTTTATTAATATAATCTCAACTAAAAACTAAAAATTCATTCTTGACTGCAAGAGTAATAACACGAATTTTTGGAAATGCGACCATTGCGTTTATCAATTTCCTACTAAAAATGAAAAACTACAAGAGTAATAAGACGAAATTTTCGAAATTTTACCATAGTGTTTGTCAAAATATTTGTAGGTTAAAATTAAAAATTCATTTTTCTACTACAAAAGAAGAATTTTATGACGAATTGTTGGAACTGCGACCATTGCATTTATTAATATAATCTCAACTAAAAACTAAAAATTCATTATTGACTGCAAAAGACTAATAAAACGAATTTTTGCAAATGTCATCATTGTGTTTGCCAAAATAATCGCCAGTTAAAATTAAAAATTATTTTTTTACTACAAAAGAGGAATATTACGACGAATTGTTGAAAATGCGACCATTGCGTTTATCAATATCATCTCAACTAAAAATAAAAACATTTATTCCTGACTGCAAGATAGCAATAAAACGAATTTTTGGAAGTATCACCATAGTGTTTGTCAAAATAATGGCCAGTTAAAATTAAAAATTAATTTTTCTATTACAAAAGAGGAATATTATGACAAATTGTTGAAAATTCGACCATTGCGTTTATCAATATCATCTCAACTAAAAATAAAAATGCTCTTTATATTTTAATACAACATTTTTTTTGTACAACGCGCCGTAATCGAGTTATAGGCAAAAACCCGAAAAATTGCACCTTTTCACCCCCCTCGGCCACTGAAGCGGGAGTGCTAGGGGTGGGGACTTTTAATATGTTAACGTCCTAACTACCCTTAAGATATTCCCGAAGAGAAAAATTCTCCCCTCCTCCATGCACTCTATAACCCCTCAATGGCCATTCATTGACCGGACTATACCTACACTGCAACGACATGATCGATTGTTCTGTAACAAACAAAATTGTAATTTTGAAAAAAACAATTTCCAAAAAAGTCATTTTTAGGTTTTTCAAAAAAATATTTTTTTTTTCCTTAATGTTTTACCAAGATCCTCACCAAATTTCAGGATGGAAAAATGATGGGTTCATATTGCAATAGAGTTAGTTAGATGATACATGGAAAAATAGTATAAGAAAAATAATAGTGTTAAGATTACCAGTGCTTATAAAATCGTAAAAAATACCAAAAAATTTAATTTTTCAAAAAAATTCTATTTATTTTTTAAATATTTTTTTTCTTTTATTTAGGCTGATAGCTAGTTAGTTTTTCTTTATTGCCAACAAATCATTTTTACAAATGCAATAGCAACATCAAAAGAAAATTTTGGTATCTGAGATAGCTTAGCACAGTAATACATAAACTTGTAATACCTAAAATACTAAAAACAAAGAAAAGTAAACAAATTACATTAGAGTTTAAATTGATCAATCAAAAGGAGTAAAATTGTTTTACCAGAACATATTTGTTTACTTCTTTTTTAAAACTGTTTTTGTGAACATAGTCACAATAATTGAAATAATTAAGTATTTTTTTTCCTAAAATGTAATTTGTCTATTTTTTCAAGAAAATCATTTTTTTTTCAAGATGAACCCATCATTTGTGCATCTTGAAATTTGGTGAGAATCTTGCTAAGACCTTAAGAAAAAACATATAAATTTAGAGAAACTTTTTTGAGAAAGAAATTTGAGTTTTGTTTTTTGTAAAAATAAATCATATGATACCTTATTCAAAAGGTATTTTAAAGACCTATATCACTACTTGGGTGTAAATAGTTCTGGAGACATCTTTATTTTTTTAATGCATGTTTCATCCAAAATGGCAAATTTTTGATTTTTCAAAATTAAATTTAAAAAACACTAGTATTCATAAAAAATTAAATTTGGTATTTTTCATCCTCTTTAATGGTAGAATGAATGTACCAAAAATTATTAAAATCGGTGGGATGAGCTGCCAAACCTCCATTTTTTTTTGGTTGATTTCATATGAAATGACTCTAATCTACATTTTCCTTAAAAATAAATCATATGATACCTTATTCAAAAGGTATTTTAAAGACCTATATCACTACTTGGGTGTAAATAGTTCTGGAGACATCTTTATTTTTTTAATGCATGTTTCATCCAAAATGGCAAATTTTTGATTTTTCAAAATTAAATTTAAAAAACACTAGTATTCATAAAAAATTAAATTTGGTATTTTTCATCCTCTTTAATGGTAGAATGAATGTACCAAAAATTATTAAAATCGGTGGGATGAGCTGCCAAACCTCCATTTTTTTTTGGTTGATTTCATATGAAATGACTCTAATCTACATTTTCCTTCCATTTGGACCCCTGAAACGCAAACTTCTTTCCCTGTCCCTTTAAGTTTCAGTTATAGAGGTTTTACTGTACTATCTACCTATTAGGGTGCATTCTTAAATTATGTAAGGCAAAAGATCGATTTTTGACCCCCCCGAAAAAAACGTAAAAAAATCAAAGTGTAACACAGGGCTAAACCTCCCTCCCTCCTAGACTATTACATAAAATGGTCCCTTACTTTTACAAGAAACAGAGGGAAGGAAAAGAGAGCCTTAAGTCTAAAATTATGACGAGAAAGAATCCCTAAAAAACAATTTTAAATGTAAAAATAATGTATTTAATCGTGATTTAAGCATAGGCTTTCCAGAAGCCGAAAAACCATTTGATTTTGCATCTTGTATATAAAAATAATAAATTTACTGCAATCATCACAAAAACGCAATTTAGCCACCAAAAGCCTTGATTTAAATAAAAAAAAGTTTAAAAATACATTTATTCTGTATTTAAGAAATGTTTTCCAAAGATTTTTTAAGGAAATTCCTTGGTTTTTCTTCGAGAGGAGCTAGAGTACAATCACGCTGTTTTTAGGGGACAGGAGACCGATTTAAATCTATAAAAATGAAAAAGATTTACCTGCAGCACGTCTTTTTGTTCTTTTTCAACATCTAAGCATTTTTTGGATGCATTTTAAAATTTTTTATGCATAAAACATAGGAAAGAAATCCGTGACTTGCTACAAAAGTTTTTTTTTTTTAAATGGCCGACGAATCCCGCGAATTCCTCCCATCACGACGCGACCATTGTTACCAACCGTTGTAATCAAATAAAAAAGGGACTGCTCAGAAATCCCGGTGCAAGATTGTACCATATGAACAAGGCACAGATTTCTTAAAAAGAGAATAGATAATGATTTTACCATTTACCAATTCTATTTTAACAGAAAAAACAGTCTATTTCTTAAGCGATGAGTAACAAACTGAATTTTCGTTTATAGCTTTATTTTTCTGTAACGTTCAATTTTTTCCTCTGCTAAAATTCTTGAAAATGAATCCTAACAGAGTGCATGGGCCTCTTTTCAAGTTTCGCAGTGATTAAACCAAGCAGGCGAGTTGGGGGACCATGTTGTCATTTACTCCAGTGGCGCACCCAGGAATATAGATTTTATTTTTTTATGCCATATTATGCTGTTATTCAAGAAATATATAAAAAATATTTTAAAAAATTTACGTTTGCGCGGGGAAACGCCTCCCCCCCCCCCTTGGGTGCCACCATATCTTTACTTCCAAATACATTTTTTAAGCCACAGAAAAAAAAATTGCCGGTTATACTAATTCTTAAGAGTTACTTTTTTCATCTTAGAAATTAGGAGATGAAAAAAGTTATTAGTAAATAATTAGAAATCGATTTTTTTTTGTGGCTTAAAAAATGTGTGTGAAAGTAAATGTCAACATTTTCCCAAAAATCGCATAATTGGTTTAGTCAGTTTAAAGCTCAAAAAATTTCTGCGTCCCTAATTCTGTTAGGAATCACTTTCAAGAATTTTCGCAGGGAAAAAAGTTGTGTGTCGAAGCAAAATAAAACTATTTACATAAATTCAGCCTGTTGTATGTATGTAAAGTGGTGGCAGGCCCTATGGCCACATATGGATCTATTGTGCCCACATACCTACATACTGAGTTTGACTAAAGTGGCATATTTTTCTTCCACCCAGTACATAAAAAACTTACAATACAAATTACAACAATAAATGTTTTAATAAAAGCTTTCAGGAGAAAATGCAGCAAGGTGCGCCACTTATTTTCGTATCCTTTTGAGAAACCTAGTCAAACCTAGTGCAATTTTAGCCTCTTTTTTTTATATACCTAATCTTGGTTACTAGTCTTGTCAGTTTGTTAATGCATTTGTATAGGTGGGTATTCAATTTTTTGACAACTTGAAATAAAAACATTTATTCCTGACTGCAAGATAGTAATAAAACGAATTTTTCAAAATAATCGCCAGTTAAAATTAAAAATTAATTTTTCTACTACAAAAGAGGAATATTATGACGAATTGTTGAAAATGCGACAATTGCGTTTATCAATATCATCTCAACTAAAACTTAAAAATTCATTCTTGACTGCAAAAGAGTAATAAACCGAATTTTTGGAAATCTCATCATAAAAATGAAAAACTCCAAAAGAGTAATACGAATTTTTGGAAATTTTATCATAGTGTTTGCCAAAATAATCGCCAGCTAAAATTAAAAATTATTTTTTTACTACAAAAGAGGAATATTATGACGAATTTTTGAAAATGCGACCATTGCGTTTATCAATATCATCTCAACTAAAAATAAAAACATTTTTTCCTAACTGCAAGATAGTAATAAAACGAATTTTTGGAAATATTACCATGCAACCATTGCGTTTATCAATATCATCTCAACTAAAAATGAAAACATTCATTTTTGACTCCAAAGAGTAATAAGACGAATTTTTGGAAATGTGACCAATGCCTTTATCAATATCATCTCAACTAAAAATAACAAACACCATAAGTAATAAGACGAATATTTGGACATTTTACCATAGTGTTTGTCAAAATATTTGTAAGTTAAAATTAAAAATTTATTTTTCTACTACAAAAGATAAATTTTATGACGAATTGTTGGAAATGCGACTATTGCGTTTATCAATATCATCTCCACTAAAAATTAAAAATTCATTCTTAACTGCAGAAAAGTAATAAAACGAATTTTTGGAAATGTAATCATTGTGTTTTCCAAAATAATGGCCAGTTAAAATTAAACATTCTTTTTTTACTACAAAAGAGGAATATTATGACAAACTGTTGAAGATGCGACCATTGCGTTTATCAATATCATCTCAACTAAAAATGAAAACATTCAATCTTGACTCCAACAGAGTAATAAGGCGAATTTTTGGACATTTTACCATAGTGTTTGTGAAAATAATCGCCAGTTAAAATTAAAAATTAATTTTTCTACTACAAAAGAGGAATATCATGACAAATTGTTTAACCATTGCATTTATTAATATCATCCCAACTAAAAATTCATTCTTGTCGGCAAAAGAGTAATAAAACGAATTTTTGGAAATGTCATCATTGTAATTGCCAATATAATCGCCAGTTAAAATTCAAAATTTATTTTTTACCACAAAACAGGAATATTATGACGAATTTATGGAAATGCGCCCATTGCGTTTATCAATATCATCTTAACTAAAAATAAAAACATTTATTCCTGACTGCAAGAGAGTAATAAAACGAATTTTTGGAAATATCACCATAGTGTTTGTCAAAATAATCGCCAGTTAAAATTAAAAATTCATTTTTCTACTACAAAGAAGAATTTTATGACAAATTGTTGGAAATGCTACCATTGCGTTTATTAATATCATCCCAACTAAAAATTCATTCTTGACGGCAAAAGAGTAGTAAAACGAATTTTTGGAAAGGTCATCATTGTGTCTGCCAATATAATCGCCAGTTAAAATTAAAAATTTATTTTCTACTACAAGAGAGGAATATTATTATGATGAATTGTTGGAAATGCGACCATTGCGTTTATCAATATCATCCTAACTAAATATTAAAAATTCACTCTTGACTGCAAAAGAGTAATAAACCGAATTTTTGACAAAATAATCGCCAGTTAAAATTAAAAATTATTTTTTTACTACAAAAGAGATGAAAATGCGACCATTGCGTTTATCAATATCATCTCAACTAAAAATAAAACATTAAAATTTATTCCTGACTGCAAGAGAGTAATAAAACGAATTTTTGGGAAATAGGAAATATCACCATAGTGTTTGTCAAAATATTCGCCAGTTACAATTAAAAATTCATTTTTCTAGTACAAAAGAAGAATAATATGACGAATTGTTGAAAATGCGACTATTGCGTTTATCAATATCATCTCAACTAAAAATGAAAACAGTCATTCTTGCCGGCAAAAGAGTAATGAGACGAATTTTTGGAAATTTTACCATAGTGTTTGTCAAAATATTCGCAAGTTAAAATTAAATCTAATACAAAAGAAGAATATATAATATCATCTCAACTAAAAATTAGAAATTCATGCTTGATTGCAAAAGAGTAAAAAGACGAATTCTTGGAAATGTCACCAAGGTTTTTAGCTAAATAATCGCAAGTTAAAATTAAAAATTAATTCAGATCTAGAGGTTCATAGGTTTAGGACTTAGCATATTCAAGACAATTGAATTATGCTGACGTTTCGACTATTTTTAGTCTTCTTCAGAGCTAATGCTTAGTCTGGATGCTTAATAAAACACAAATAAGAGGAACCATTTCTAGTTAAGCACTTGACAATTTGCTATAATTCAAAAGCGACATGTCATTTTATAGACTTTTTTCTCCTCTTTAACACGAAATCAATGTTATTATTATATTTTAAAAAGTATTTGCAAACTCCTTTAATTTTATAAGCCATATGCGAAACTCAATACCTCTCGCCGTCTCTTTTTTTCTTTTTTATTATTTAACACCCAGACTTCGCTGGATTCTTTTCATGATTACTCGTGAACGGTTTAAGGTGGAGCGATATGCAAATATGTAAATATATAGAAAAAAAAACTACAAAAAAATGACTGACTGATTAATAAGATTGAGTTTTTACAAAAATAACTTATTTAACTTACCAAAGTTCTTTTATCCAAGATTAAAATTCTGTCCTCTAGAGTGTTAATCAGGAAATTGAATGTTAAAAGTTTCATCCAAAGTTGCTCCTCAACTCTGAAAAATACAAAAAATAAACTTGAGTAATTATAAAACAGTTTTTTAAAATACAACTTTAGTTTTGGCAAAAATTATGTAAACTTACCAAATTTGTCTTCTCTCAATCTGTATTCTTCTGTGGGGCAGAGGCTGGTTTAATTTGATGTGTTGCTGAAATCCATCTTGTGTCCTTATACTGAATTGAATGAAATTATCTATTCTTCATGAAAAAAAGCAAGTGAATCACAAAAACATCAAATCTTTCAAAATAGCATATTGTGATTAACAAAGATTGATTTTTTAAAAAATAACTTATTCAACTTACCAAAGTTCTCTTATCCAAGATCAACAATCTGACTTGTTTAGAATGTTAAGCTGAGAATTTATTTAGGTTTATGTTGATAGTTCCATCTAATGCTGCTTCTTCATTCTAAAAAATAAAAAAAATTATTTTTATATTTTCAAAACAAAACAATTTATTTTAACTCTTGGCAAACATATTTAACTTACCAAATTTTTTATTGGTTTTCTTGTGGATGGTAGAAGTATTTTTGATCAGGTGTCTTGTTAAAGATTTCATTAGTACATGTCTCCATACTAAAAAAAACCAAATTGTCCAATTTTGCATGAAAAGTTAATCATGACAAAAACATTTCATGTAAAAAAAGGCCAAGTTCGCGAAAATAGTATTCCATAAAACGAATTCAATAGTAATTATTACCCAAGCAACATTGTCCTTATTCCCACTATACCTGTGTGTAGTTAAATGCAAGGACATGATAATTTAACAAATTGGTAATAATAATTTTATGTTAGAGTACAAAGCTTCCCTTTTGGTAAAAATTATGTATGAAACTTACCAAATCTGTCTTCTGTGGACAAAGGCTTTTTTAATCTGGTGTGTTGCTCAAGGGCCCATCTTGAAGTGTATCCTGGACTAAAAAAAATTACATTGCAAAAAATATTTTATAGTTTTCAAGAATTTTGTTTAACTTACCAAAGTTATTTTATCCAAGCTATCTTCTCTAGTGTTAGCAGGGTATTTATTTGGGAGGATGCTAAAAGTTTTATCTGAAGCTGCTTCTCCATTCTGAAAAATATTACAAGTATTATTGATTTCAAAACAAAAAAACAATTAAAACACGTTTACTCTTGCTAAAAATATTAAACTTACCAAATTTGCCTTCTCTGAATCTGTCTTCTCCTGCAAGATAGAAAGAAGCTTTTTTAAACTAGTTGTTGCTCAAGCTGCTTTGGATACTGCAAAGTAAACAAATAATAATTAATAAGGAAACATTTTAAATGTTAATACACAAAATAAAAAATCGTCTTCTCCACTAGTGCTACACCCTCTCTTCATGCATCGAACCTAAAAAGTTTTATCAGCAGCTGATTAAACTTTTTAGGTTCGATGCATGAAGAGAGGGTGGAGCACTAGTGGAAAAGACGATTTTTTATTTTTTGTATTTACAATACTCCACTTTGAGATATGGATTAGTTTTCAATTTTAAATATTAATTTTTATGAATGAACCGAACAAAGTGCAGTGCTATAAGTTAAATACAGACCAGTTTTATATATGTGTTGGTAGTTTTTGTGCTCTGACCTCTAAATCACTTAGCATCCTTTTTACTCTAAAGAAAACAAACAGTTTTTGTTCAATTGCCAATATGTCCTCAAAAAAAAAAACATAGACATTAACATTAAGCAACAAAGCAAGCAAGACAAAAAGACACTTCTAGAAAGACAGTATCAGACAAACGACATGCATTGCAATATCGAAAATTGCAGTATTATGCTTTTTTTACAGATAAATCATGAATTTTAAATGTCAAATACTTTTTAAAACAACTAAACTTCATGTTAAAAAAAATAATTTTAAAAAATAGCCAAAAAATAAATAAAGTGTGGTTTTCCCTGTTAACTCAGTCACCTCTGTTTATAGATCCATGGTTTTTAAAAAAGTGTTGGGTATAGCTCTTCCCAAGCAACGAAGTGACTTGCGCCATTTGCATTTATATTCATATATTTATTTAAGTGTGAACCTGTGTGACAAAACTAATGTGCCACCTCCGTTACATATTTATTTAGGTAAGCTACTTTTAAATTGCATAGTAAAGTTAGTTAATATTAATTGAATACCAATTGGTCTCTGACATCTAATATATTTTTAAATTAAAAAATTAAGGAAAAGTGAATTTAAAGGCATTTTTGATAAAAATTCACCTCCATTTGATTATCCTAGATTCATAGTTAGTACAATAAATAAATTTAAAATAAAATAAAATTTTGATCACTTTATGAGTCGCACCAACAAGTAAAAAGGAACTTCTTCCACTAATTTTTATATTAATATCTTTATACTAAAGTTGGTTTCAAAATTCATCAAGCTTTCTGTGGCATTGGCTCAGAAGAGTGTGGCTCTTCTGTGGAATTGGTGAGAATGACTCATACCTTTTATAGAAGGCTTAATAATCGGAAGCACTGGAAACGCACAAAGACTTAAGAAATGTTTTCCAAAGATTTTATAAGGAAATTCCTTGGTTTTTCGTTTTTAAGGGACAGGAGACCGATTTAAATCTATAAAAATGAAAAAGATTTACCTCCAGCACGTCTCTTTGTTCTTTTTCAACATTTAAGCATCTTTCGAATGCATTTTTAAATTTTTTCTGCATAAAACTTAGGGAAGAAATCCGTGGCTTGCTCCAGAAGTTTTTTTTTGAAAATGGCCGACATTGTTACCAACCGTTTTAATTAAATAAAAAAGGGATTGCTCAGAAATCCCGGTGCAAGATTGTACCATATGAACAAATGCACAGATTTCTTAAAAAGAGAATAGATAATGATTTTACCATTTACCAATTTTATTTTAACAGAAAAAACAGTATATTTTTTAAGTGATGAATCTGAAGCTGAATTTTCGTTTATAGCTTTATTTTTACATAACGTGCAACTTTTTCCTCTGCTAAAATTCTTGAAAATGAGTCCTAAAAGAGTGCATGGGCCTCTTTTCGAGCTTCGTAGTGACTAAACCAAGCATGCGAGTTGGGGGACAATGTTGTCATTTACTCCAGTGGCGCATCCAGGAATATAGACCCCATGATTTTATTTTTTTTATGCCAAATTTGCTGTTATTCAAGAAATATATCAAAAATATTTAAAAAAATTTACGCTTGGGCGGGGAAACGCCCCCCTTGGTTGTCACCATATATCTTTACTACCAAACACATTTTTTAAGCCACAGAAAAAATATTGCCGGTTATACTAATTCTTAACAGTTACTTTTTTCATCTTAGAAATTAGGAGATGAAAAAAGTTACAGTAAATAATTAGAAATCGATTTTTTTTCTGTGGCTTAAAAAATGTGTGTGAAAGTAAATGGCAACATTTTCCCAAAAAATCCCATAATTGGTCAGTTTAAAGCTCAAAAAATATCTGCTTCCGCTAATTATGTTAGGAATCAGTTTCAAGAATTTTCGCAGAGGAAAAAGTTGGGTGTCTCAGCAAAATAAAACTATTTACATAAATTCAGCTTGTAGTATGTATGTATTCGAAAGTGGTGGCAGGTAAGGTCACTCATCGTCAAGCAAGCTTTACAGGTAGCGAAGCCTAACTCTGATTTTCTATTTTTTGGTTATAATTTTTGACATGTTTTCCTCGGTTTCGCATTGGCGGTTCGTTGTTATTTTAAAAATGTGGTTTTAACACAGTCTAAAGATCTATTTAATTATAGGTAAATTTAGTGGGAATAAGGACACTGTTGTTCTGGTAATACGTTTTAATCCATCGGTAACGTTTCGACAATGGTTTTTGTTTTCAAAAGAAAATATAAATAATTAGCAGATTAATGTTGCGTTTCGTTTTTAATTTTGTGCCGTTTGTTTTCCTGATGTGCTTGAATTCTTGTTTTTTGTTGTTCCAATGTACGATCTAGTCTGAAGGTCTGATGAAGACAAAAACCATTGTCGAAACGTTACCGATGGATTAAAACGTATATTTACCAGAACAACAGTGTCCTATAGTTGCATTGCAAGGACGTGATAAGTTTATCAAATATGGATCTATTTAATATTGATACAGTTTCAAGATAGTTTGCAGCATACATTTTTAATTCTAATTACATAAATATATATAGTTTAGGTACCTTCATACTGTGTAAAACAACATCTTCAAAATAAAACAGAACCGCCAATGCGAAACCGAGGAAAACATGTCAAAAATAATAACCAAAAAATAGAAAGCCTGACGTTAGCGTCGCTTCCTATAAAGCTTGCCTTTACGATGAGTGTCGCCTTAGTGGCAGGCCCTACTGGACCTCCATATGTACTGCGACCACATATGGATCTATTGTCCACATATCTATATACCTTCTCACGGCGGGTATTCAATTGTTTGAGAGCACCCAAACAAATGGCCCTCGTCGAGTGGGTAGATTATACCCTGTTTCAACCAATGCATGCCCACCCCGATTCAAAAAACGCATCAGGTGACGCTGCATTTAAAACCGGTGCAAATCCAGGGCCCATCACGTGATGCGTTTTTTGAATCGGGGTGGGCATGCATTGGTGGAAACAGGGTATTAGAAAGGAATTCTCTATTTGCCAAATGCATGATAATTTTAATATTAATACATCTTTGGCCATCTTTGGCATTAAATTAGCAACTGACAAACCAGTCTTGCACAACTACTAATATTTTTAGAATTTTTTGAAAACTAAGGCAATTTTCCTACTATTTTTTAGTATATTCTTATAAAATAATGTTTTTCAATACGAGTCGTTATTTTTTTAGCCCGCTTTATTTCTCTTTACACAAAAATTAAAATTCGAAGAAAATAATGTGTTCGTTTCAGCTTCGAAAATAATCCGCTGACCTTCTTTTGTTTACTTCCCAAGTCTCGGTTCATCTTTGATACTAAACGACCACATTCAGTTTGACTTGAGGTTTAAGTTTTGTGTATTAAAAAATAAAGCGGGCTAAAAAAAAATAACGACAATACGTCTAGAAAATTACATTTTATAAGGATGTATTAGAAAACAGTAGAAAAATTGCCGTAGTTTTCATAATATTCAAAAAATATTAGTTGTTTCGTTGTTCATATCATATCAAGGCCAACACAAAAATAGTCATATCTAACTTTTGTTTACAAAAATCAGCTGTACCACCAGTGACGTGAATTCGACATAAAATATATAAGATCCGAACACCGGTCGATTCTATCCACCGTGTGCTGCACTAGTGTCCACTCCGTAATCGGTTGAAACTGCACTGGGGCAATTTTTTGACAGCATGAAAACGTGTCAGTGAAACACGAGTGCGCACTTTTTAAAAGAATTCTCTATAAATGTATTGTCCCCTTTTTTGTGACAATCAACGTCAATGGGCTGTTGTCAAAAACAGGTCATTGTCTTCGCATCATCTTGCAAGTAAAATTTTCGTTTTATTTCATCAAAAACTTGCATAAAAACAGAAAATCCAAAATAAAATTCAAATTTCCCGCGAGCTTTATTGACAAGGTTGTCGAAAGCCAACGAAAAAGAAACATCAAAGAAAGAAAACACTGCGCAGACGTCACAGTGCTAAAAAATCTTCCCGTGGAGGAGCAGCAATTTTTGCCTTTTGTGTGGAAATTTTAATTTTTTCTCCATTAAAAAAATTCGTCTTTAGAAGTTTGATCGCGAAACTTCTAGCATAAGTGCCGATTGGTAGTAATATGAGTAATGCAGCCAACGAAAATGGATCAGGTCTAGAGCAGCAGGTAAGTGAGCAAATGGGGGAAAACTGGCGACCGTGAACGTCGTTTCCTGCTGGGCTGGCTCTTTTTATCAATGGAGCTCGAGTTCCGCTGACCCGGAAGTGTCCTGCTGCCAACACAATTGAGATCGACGTGATTCTTCTATTGATCCACTTTCTTTGTCCTTTAGCAGAAATTTTTTACATAATTTACTAAATACTAAAATGAATTGTAAAGCCTGATGTGTGGATTCTGTGGTATCTATTTATAAGCTACAAAACCTATTATGGTTATGTTGTGTTGTGTCATAATCAATAGGTAGTTTTATTATTTTGAAGTATTGTTCATACTCGTAATAGTTTTCTATTACAATTATTTTTACAAGAAAGATTGACAGATAGATGTATTAAGAATAAACCTATGACAAGTGTGATCAGTACTTAATCCAACTTTTTTGAGAGTCCTGAAGGCTTAAGCTGGATTTATAGTTTTATAAAGTACGCTATAAGCAGTAGGACACAAGTAAAAATGAACTATCCTACAAACATGCTTTTGTTTGACAGTATAAAGTAATCAGCAAGAATTGAACCACAGTAAGCAGCAAGCAGTATAAATTAATAAGAAGTAATCTGTTCAAGTCATGAAAATGTTTGGGATGCAGTTTTGAAGGAACATGTCTTACTGTTTAATGCATAACCACTGCTTATTATTTTAAACTATCAATCCAGGTTTAGGTGTAACAAAATATGGGTAACTTAATTTATAGTAAAAAAATGAACATATCTATATCATAATTTTTTAAATAAATTTTGACAGTTATCAGGCCAACGAAAAAATGTTGTAAAAAGTTGTCTCAAAAATAATGATATGTATGTATGTATGTATGGAAGGATGAAGGATAAGAAACATTGGGGTAATAAGAAACAAAAAAAATTGCCCCAGCCTCATTTCTGCATGTATAATTATGTAATATTTTCAAGATATTTACTCGGGAATGGCATTACACATGTAATTTAGCATGGCATTACAGCAATACATGTACTAATGTCTTACACAGCATTACTGGCATTGCATGTACAAATTGTGGGCCAGCTGTTACCCCCCTGGTATGTACCTCACTTGATGGTACACTTGGGAGGGTACTAATTTGTTTTTATGCAATATGGATAGTAAAATCATTGTGGTATCTTGTTTCTTATTACCCCACCTTTGGTAATGAGCAGACAGCAAATTGTCTCAGGTTTACCAAAACTTTAAACTGAATGAAGGCAATAGAATACAGTAATAAAGTGTATCTTTTTATTTTTTTTTTCTATTTTCTCCTTTAACTTTTTTAAAATAGAAAGAACAAAAATGTATGTATATGTTTCCTGTCTAATTTAATCAAACTATCATAGGTAACCCTTTTTGTTTACAATCTTCAAAAAAAAAAATAATATGTTTTCGATTTGCCCATAATAGTCAAAATGAAGAGTAATAAGAAATTCTTTTATTCTGAACTACTTTTTTGAGATAAAAAAAAATTTAAAAACAATACATAGAAAGCCTTATAATACTTTACTTTATAAAAATTTTTCTCATATATGTATTATATTATCTGAAATGCACAACTTGAGGTTTTAAAGTTTTGAATGCACTTAGCTTGTTGGTCAAAAAAAATACATAAAAATGAGCAGTAAAGAGTTAGAACTTTTTTAACATTTAGTAGAAATATCTTAATGTTTTTTTTTCAAATTTCTCAGACAACAAGCAAAAATAGCAAAAAAATGTTTCTTATTCCTCTATCTTCCCCTACTAAATATGTTTGCATTTTAATAACCTTTCAAATAGCTTTAAATCACTATCATTGTGTAAGTTGTTCTTGAGATATCTAAAATTGACAGTTTTGATTTTTTAAAAAAGTTAAAAAAAAAATTAAGTGGTAGGTTTAGGATGAGTAATAATTTGTATTGTTTTGTTCATGTTTTAGTTTGCTGGTCTGGACTTGCAGAGTCGCGCTACAGGCGGCCGCTACATTCCTCCCCACTTGCGTAATAAGCCGGCACAGGTAAGTACCCAAAGACAGGAAAAAAACTTTATTATTGAGAAAAAATCATAGACAAAGAATTGTGTTAGTAGTAACATTTTGTAACATACTTTTATTTCATACAAGGTGAAATACTTAACTTTAAACCAAATGTTATTGTATGTATGTATGTATGTATTCGAAAGTGGTGGCAGGCCCTACTGGACCTCCATGCACTGCAACCACAAATGGATCTATTGTGCCCATGTACCTACATACTGAGTTTGACTAAAGTGGCATATTTTTGTTTCCACCCAGTACATGAAAAAACTGCAGATTACAACAATAAATGATTTAGACTTATTTATTTTGGCTTAAAGATATACCACTAAGGCCTCTGCTTTATTAGCCATAAAATGTTATTGTACAGTCGGGGACTTAATAAATGGCCGCTGCCGTTTTCAGAAGAGCTTGGATAAGAATCCCAATACTGGCCGGATTTCTTGGCGCGTCGTTCAACACATATAATTTATTCGCATTCCTGGGTTAAATTCAATCATGGCTGGGTTAAATTCAATTTGGCGATTCGAAAACAGCTATGATGACGGCCTTTACTTTAAGATTTGAATTGTTGTAAATGTGTAACTACCCCGACTTCTGGACGCACAAGAACACTATTTTTGGGGGTGGCTAAATAGTCCAGTCATTATAGAATTTTAGCTTGCAAAAATAAACTTCAGTTTTCGACCTTGGGGGCGGCCAGCTCCCCCCCACCATCTTGGATTTAGTGTGCATAAAAAGGGTTTTTTTTAAATTACTTGGTTACTGTACTTTTTAGAAAAAAAGTTTTAAACAAAAGTTGAAGACAAAAAATTTCCTACAAAAACACTTTTGCATGTTTATTTGTCAGACGAATGGTTTTTGAGTTATGGCTAAATATTTCGCCGCAATTTTGGATTTTGACCAATTTTGATTTTTAATGTCCTATAACTTCAAAACTGCTTCTTTTTGAGAAAATCTGTAATAACATAAAATAAAGAACAACTAATAGCCTTAAAACGAGACATCACTAAGTTCTCTGGGTAGTACTTTTGCTGAGATACTAACCATGAAGTATTAGCAGTAGGTACACCCGTTTCCTATGTATTTCCATCGTATATGCAAAATAAACCAAAATTATTCAGTTTTATGTCATTTTCTCAAAAGCTAAGCATTTTACAGAAATTGTTTATTTAACTGAATGGAAAAACTCCATAGTCATCCCAATTCATAAAAAAGGGGACAAACTCTCTCCAAAAAACTACAGACCGATAAGTCTAACATCTATAGCCTGTAAATGTATGGAAAAAATAATTGCAATAGAACTAACAAAGTTCTTGCTATACTACCACAAGAACAGTTTCTTTGCACAACATGGTTTTCTTCCAAAGCGGTCAGTAATTTCTAACCTGTTGGATTGTCTAGAAGCATGGACACAAGCACAAGATGAGGGATATCCAATTGATGTCATATATGTCGATTTTGAAAAAGCATTTGATACTGTCCCAATCCAGAGATTGATTAAAAAATTAGAGCACATTGGAATATGAGGAAAGCTTCTTAGGTAGATAGAAGATTACTTGACAAATAGAACATTCCAGGTCCGGATTGACAACCATCTATCAACCACAAATACAGTGACAAGTGGCGTGCCTCAAGGCTCAGTACTTGCTCCAATGCTGTTCCTTATCTACATAGCAGATTTACCAACAAATATGCTAAATCTTTTAAAATTCTTTGCTGATGATATGAAATCTTACTGCGACTCAAGCATACACCATGGGCTAGAAATGGAAGATTTAGCAGAACTTGAAAGATGGATCCAAAAGTGGAAATTGCAGCTTAACATTGATAAGTGCTGTATTCTACATCTCGGTAACAACAATCCAAACTTAGCTTACTTCTTGTATGACAAAGAACTAAAAACTGTTGAAAACCAGAGTGACTTAGGTGTAACAGTCTCCATAGACCTTAAATGGGACTCGCATATAGCTAAGATTGTGAAGAAGGCTAATTCCATGATATACCTAGTAAGACGCGCATTTGGTAACATCTCAGAACGGATGTGCATCAAAATTTATAAAACTTACATTAGACCGATTCTAGAACATGCCATGGTAATCTGGAATCCATATTTTCTAAAAGATATTGACCTTCTAGAGAGGGTACAGTGCAGATTTACAAAAATACCACTTTCTTTGAGAAACAAGGCCTATGAAGAACGTCTAAGGACTCTAAAGTTGCCAACATTATACAATAGAAGGAAACATGGCGACCTGATTGAAACATATAAAATACTCAGTGGGTACTATTTGTGTGACATCAACTACTTTAAAAGAAATGAAAACCCTCAACTTCGTGGCCATTCATTGCAACTTGACCCTCTTCGATGGAGTCGAATGTCCAGAAAAAAACATTCTGTATAACCGGGTGGTGAAAGACTGGAACAGCTTAACTGAAGAAATCGTGACCGCCCCAAGTGTAAATAGTTTTAAAAATAAATTAGACAAGTTTTGGCCTCACCTGGCAAGTGAAAACTAGTTAGGGACTAGTGTGCAGTCAATCAGACAAAGTTGTCTGTCTATCTGCTTATGGATAATAATAATAATAATAAAACTTTATTGTAGAAAATTAAATTATCTTTTAAACGATGTATAACCTAAGTGGGCCAAGTCCATGGTTACCTTGCCCATGGGCACACTCAGTCAACCCCAACCTTAAAAACAGTTTTTTATAAATACATTACAATACAAAGTTACAGTGTCGAACACCGAAATGAAAATGAAAAATGAACAATGAAAAATGAAAAAGAAAAACGGGCAAACGGGGAAAATGGAACATGGAAAATGGAAAATCGAAAATTGAAAATTTTAAATGGAACATGGAACATAGAACATGGACAATGGAAAGTTGAAAATGAAGAAGGGAAAATGGAAAGTTGAAAACGGAAAACGGAAAATGGAAATTGGAAAACAGAAAATGGAAAATAAAAATGAAAATGAAAAGTGGAATGTGGAAAATGGCAAATGACCAATGGCAAATGGCAAAAATGGCCAATAGCAAATGGCCAATGGCACCAATGGCCAGTGGCAAATTACAAATGGCTAATGGCAAGAGTTAATTATAGCCAAGTTTTATAAACATTTCCAAATCAGTGAGAACCTTTCATTTTGGAATATAGTAGACCACATTTTGCTTAAGAATTTGTGTTATAATCAAAAACTTCGTGGGAGCTTTAGTTTGCGAAATATTCACAAAAAACTGTTTTTAAGGCTGATTTTATCATAGCGTCACTTGAAGTGTGCTAATCGGCTAGCTAGGAAGGTATCAGATCCATCATGGATCCATTTATTTTTAAGTTCAAGTTAAAAATCATAATCAGCGATCTGAAACATCCCAGGGGAAAATCCATTATTTTTGATCCCTCATTTTGATTTTTTTTTGTTTAAGTTAAAAATAATAATCAGCAACCTAAAAGATCTCAAAGTTCCAAGTTTGATGCATATCAGTTGATAAATGGGAAAATCCGCCATTTTGAATACGCCATTTTAATTTTTTTTAATTTTAGGTAAAAGTTATATTGAGTTGCCTTAAGCGCCGCGATGTTTCAAGTTTGAGGCAAATCGGTTAATAAATAAAAAGGTACGCCATTGTGATCCGCCATTTTGACTTTTTTTTAAGTTAAAGTTAGAAATCATATTCAGCGACCTGAAACACCCCAAAGTTTCGATTTTGATGCATCTCGGGTCATAAATGGAAAAATTTGCCATTTTGGATCCGCCATTTTCATGTTTTTAAATTTAAGTCAAAAATTATATTGAGTTACCTTAAGCGCCGCCATGTTTCAAGTTTTAGGAAAATCAGTTTATAAATAGGAAAGTGCGCCATTGTGGTTCCGCCATTTTATTTTCTTAAAGCGACCTAAAACACCCCAAAGTTCCGAATTGGATGCATATTGGTTCATAAATGGAAAAGTTTGCCATTTTAAATTTTTTATCTTAAGTTCAAAATAATAATCAGCGACCTAAAAGGTCCCACAGTTTCGAGTTTGTTGCATATCGCTTCATAAATGGGAAAATCCGCCATTTTGGATCCCCCATTTTATTTATTTTTCTAATAAAAAAAAATGTTGGATTGTATACTAACCATCAAATACCTATTTGAAAAAGTTTGAAAAACATACAAATAAACAAATATATTATATTAAATAAAACTGTTTAAACAATTGCCAATGGTAATTTCATCAAACAAAAAATCTCGCGGCGAATTGTCCCCGCGGCGAATTGTCCCGCAACAAATTGGCCGCGGCGAGTTGTCCCATCCTCAAAAATTTGCCCCCAACAAACTTTTTTCGGATTTTTTCGAAAAGTAATAACCTTACGTTTTCGGTGGGCCATCCTTTATGTTAAACAATTAAAAAAGCAGGTATTAAATAAAAATATCTCTGTCTGTATTAATCCCGCCAAAATACACACATCCTATGCTAATAAACAAGAAATCAGCTAAGAAAAGAAATGTATGTATCCAAAAACGTGTATGGCTTCGCCCGTTTATCGGCCGATATTTCAAATAGTTATTAATTTCAATAGCAAAAATTGCATTGCACAAAAGTGCACAGCGACAGCCGATCGACGTGGAGTCAAGGAAATGAAAGCGCGCCATACGATGTTCAATAATTCATTCATTCATAAACCTCGCCCGGTATTGGAATTCTCATCCAAGCTCTTCTGAAAACGGCAGCGGCCATTTATTAAGTCCCCGACTGTACAATATCAATAGAAATATTGTTAAACATCTTATACATTTTATAAATAATTAAACACAAAATCTCACCGCAGGCGAGAGGCTTGTTTTAAAAGTCTTGGATATAGAAAATTTGTTAAGCAAAATTGCTAATAAAATAATTGCAAAGCAAATCTGTGATACAGATGTTTGCATGTAGCAAAAACCATCCATATATTTAATATTTTTTCTGAAAAACTACCAATAAATGTGGCAACAGTGTGAGTGTTGTAACAAATTTGAAATGAACACACAACAATAAAGTATATTTGGTTCAGTTATATTATAGTATTATATTATTATTATCTAGTTTTTTTTTAAATAACACATATTTTTGTTTAAGACACGGTTTTTTGTTTTTGTACAAACTATTCATGGATTAAAGAACTGTTCTAATATCTCTGAAACTATTACCTAAAAAAATCCTAAAACTTAATAACAAAACTATGTAGTACATAATTGCCAAATTAAATTGTGCTGGAAAATGCATCTATCTTTTTTTTATCTGTATTTTAATGGTATTATTTTAAATCTCATTAGTCAGGTGCCAGCGGAGGAAGCAGTGGTGGGAACAGAGACGAGAGAGACTCAAGTAGCAGAGGAGGCTACGATAATAGAGATTCTAGAGACAGGGGCGAGTCTAGAGGAGGTGGAAGAAGTTACAATAATAGAGGTAAAAGTTAAAAAAGGTGTACAGTACAATTGTTATAAAACATAGAGACCTGGGGACTTCACGTTATATTTTGGCGTTTGATCTGAGTTTTTTTAAAGAAAATCTTTAAAAAACCAGTTTTGAGGGGAAAGAAAATATGTTTACCTTTTATAATCTCTTCAGGGTTCTTCCAAGGTATAAGTTAGGTTAAAAATAATGACAAGAGTAAAGTCAAAAAAACATACCTATGATTGTAATTCTATTATTCTACAAATTAAAGTCTAATTAAATGTCCTATTCTCGAATCAAGTTATCTTTTAGTTTACAAGATATAGTATGCACTTCTACATAATAAAAATAGCAGTGGAAATTTTTCACAGTACTTAAGAGTTATCCTTTATTTTTTTGAAAATAACATCTGATTGCTAATTTATTTTCAAGGTCCTTTGCCTGAATTACCTTCAGAATATTTGGCATATTTCCAAAATTTAATTAATTGTGGGGCACTGGCATTAGGTGGATGTTATCATATTAGCTCTGGTGTAACATAATATAAAAAGTTTATTGCAAGAAAATAAAGGTTTCTTTAACACACATTAACAAGTATCGCTTGTTTGATTCGATTGTGAAATAAAATAGCTATGAGGTCATAATCAAACTTACAAGTTCTATTCAGGGAAATACAGTGTGTTTTTTTTAAAGGTTTTAATATTATAGTGTTTGACTTTTCTGAAACCCCTTAAACATATGGAATGTTAGTAAAACCCAACGCGTTGTTTAAAATAAATGAAATGACAATAAAAGTCCGAAATTCTGTTTCTAAAAACTGAGTTTTTGTGAAATTTTTTTCTTTTCCGTAGGCGGTGGACGTGACGGCAGAGACCGTGACTCGAGAGACAGTCGTGACAGCAGGGACTTTTCAAGCTTTGGCGGTCGTGGAGGCGGTGGCTCAGGTGGCCGCCGCGGCGACCAGAACGGCGACGCGGACCGCAACGGTGAACAGAGGGGTGGCCAGGGCGGCGGCGCTCGCCAGCAGGACAGGTAAGGGGCTTGTGTCTTTGTAGCCATCCATACCATGTATATTAAATTAGCAGGACGACTTTGGAAATTGAAAAAAATGAAATGCTCGTACGTTGCTGTTAATAGGGTATTTGACAAATTTTAGATAAGAGTTTAAAATGATACATAGATCCCTAATTTGCTACGCAAAATTATTAAATAGTATATTTTATCATAACTACATTTAAAATCAAGTTTTCTAATTTCCGATTTGAATTTGCTGCTCAAACGTCATTTCTAGCATGGCGTTGCAATGACGTCACAGCGCAGTAAACTCGCGGACAGATACACGGCATTCAAGTGTTTATTTGTTTTTGGTCTGTGTTTTTACTGTTTTTATATAAAAAAATATCCTATAAGTGGTGTGTAGTGCCTCAGTGTTCGAATACTAGCATAAAAACCCCTGAAAAACTATTTATTCATGTGCCTACAGCAGTAAAAGAACGGAAAAAGTGGCGAGAACTTGCTCGAAGAGACCCAAAGGCCTTATCTAATACATCTTGACTTTACATTTGTGAAGATCACTTTGATGTGAGTATAACTAAATTGTTTCCATTAATTTTTCTCATGTTTTCTGTAATATATATAACTATTTCGTAAATGATGATGAAATTTTTGAGGTTATGTTTATTACAAGGGTAAACAACTATAATAGGCAGAAAGGTGTACAAATTTTTAGGCGGTGCTAGGCAGTTATTAGGCAGGACTAGGGAGTACCTCTAAATGCAGGATTAGGCAGTGCACATGCAGGCTAAATGTAGGACTGAGCATTGCATATGCAAGTCTAGGCAGTGCATATTTGTTATGAATGGTCATAAGAATTCTTTGAAACAAAATGTATTTAGAAAATTTTGTTTTAAAAAAGCAATTTTTGATTGTTTCTTAATGCTTAAAATAATAATGATTGGGTATTTAATTGAATCTATTGTAAGTGGCATATTAAACAAAAAAGCAAAACATATAACCTAACCTCAAAATCTAAATGAGTAAAATTAGACGAAGAATATCGTTTCTAAATTCCGCAGAACAAAAATCACTGTTGTTGTCAAAGAAGCCTGCCACCATAAAGGAATTCAGCATTGGCAAGTTGGAGCTATCGGCTTTGGAAAATCCGTTTTCTATTGAAAATGTTTTTTATAAGCAAAACACAAAATAAAATCCAATTTAGGACGATAATTCGCACTTTAAACCAAAGCAAACACTACCTTCCGTAAGAAAATAACACTGAAAATAGTTTCGTTCGAGGCGTTTACTGTTTTGTGACGTCACTCGCAGCTGATTGGTAGACCACCTGTTTTGAATCACGTGGCTAATTGTTTTAATTCAATGAATTTATTTAATTAAAAGAACTATGAATTTGAGAAAAAATTAAACAAAACAGTTTTTTTTTAGCATTCCCAAGGCCTAAAGAGATATCTAAAAATAAATATATATTTATTTTTTACTACTGTCAAACACCCTATTATCCGTAAATTAGTTGTGAAAACAAAAAATTTGCCGTGCCCGTTTTTGTTTTTTATAACTTTATATAAAGTTGAATTTTTTTTTCAGGGAGACTGACTTGCCTCACAATGATCGTTGGCAGGAACCGGAGAAGCCTCAAGGGGGCGGTAGAGACCGCTGGAACGACCAGTCCAATCGAGATGGCGGCGGCAGAGAGAGTAACAGGGATAACCGCGGAGGCGGAAATAGGTAACAATTATTTCACCACATTTTTTTATGGCTCGCGATCCCAATGCAATTATTATTTTCGACTACCAGTCTTGTTTATAGATTTAGAAATAGTAGTTTACCTAACAAGTGCGGAAAGTGTCACTTTTTATCACGCGATTTCTGAGTAATCAAGTGTGGAAAAGTCACTACGCGCGTGCTAGGACACTATTTTTTCTATAAGCGCGAGAAAAAAACTAAAAATTAACTCAAAAACTATTTATATTCAAAACATTTTAACAGATCAGTTATTATTAAAAGTGCAATTTTTTCCAATGAAGTAGGAAACTTAAAACTTGAGTTCCGGTTCTCCACTGTTAAGTTTTCGGAAGCACCAATTGTTGCACTTGTGGCCACGTAACTGTGACTAAATGGGGGATTGGTTCGGTTTGGAAGGCTTTATTTTCCAACCACCGAGACGTTTGATATTGGTTATTCCTTAGCCGGAATCAGCAAGCATTGTTGCGGCAGAACGTCGAAACATTCTCATTTGTACTGGCAATATTGAGTGCATTTTTTTAAAACTTGGTTTTTTCTGTTTTAAAATGGATTACTCTATTAAATGGTCCCTTTGTTTAATTTGTATTCTTTCTTACTGCTTCAAAATTTTGATGTACCATTAGCATTAAGTCTTATGGAAAAATATTTTGTTTATTCTTCTATCTATACCATAAAACGAGGTTACTTTGCTTTTTGAGTTAATTCGAAAAATTCAAAGAAATAACCAAAAATTATACCATAAAAAATGTTTTTTTAGTTTTAATGAAAAACACATGGTATAGGAAATTAACAAAGGACATTTTTATTACAAAATACTTAGTATGATAAATATTTTTTAACTTGAAAAGTGGAGCAAAGTTTCTAGTCTGAGGTTACTTTGCCCCACTTTATAAAATATGAAAAAAAAAACATTGGTGTTTTATATGCTGGCACAAACTACACCCAACATTTAGTTAGCTTTTCCCCAAACATTCAAAATGGTGAATAAAATAATTTAAAAATATTGGTTTTTTAAGTTTTTATTGCATAGAAATCGACAACTGGACTAGACACCAAATTTTTCGAGGTCAAATTTTAAAGGAATATCAAGCTGCACTTCACTCTGGTATTAACTCGAGACGACGACTAAGCGGAAAACAGCGGCTACCGCGTCTTTGAAAAGTCAAATTCGCAACGGATAATTCACGCGTGGTGGCGTTGTGGTGCATGCGCAGATTTTTAATGTGGAATATCTAAGAACTTCTTTTTCGCAATGGAGCAAAGTAGGACCAGGGGGCGCAAAGTAACCTCGTTTTACGGTACTCTATCTGTTACAGCCGATGGAGCGACCGGCGCAAGGATGACGACTGGACGGTCCCGCTGCCCCGGGACGAACGCGTCGAGAAGGAACTGTTCGGCACGGGCAACACCGGCATCAACTTCAGCAAGTATGAAGATATTCCTGTTGAAGCAACCGGGGATCAAGTGCCGAGCCACATTGCATCTGTAAGTATAATGCTCTTAAAAAAGTGGGCCTGGTGCTTCGGTGGACGTGCGTCCGCTTCGCCATTAGATGGCGGTGGGCAGTGTTGCCAGATTTGAAGGATTTTGAACAAAAATTTTGACTATTGAAGGTTTGAAGGTTTTTATTCGAATTTGAAAAATTTTGACTATTTTGAGGCAAAGTAATTTATTTTGCAAATTAATTGCAAATTCCGATAATTTTCCCAAACTTAACTTGAAGGTAAATTTAATTACTTTATTTTAAATTTTGGATTTTATAATGTATGATTTAAGTTATAAATTTTTTATTTGTTTGGTTTTTTTCTTCCATTTTTGTAAAACAAATTGTTCATGGTACAAAGTTTTTGTTGGTTTGGTGTCGACCACCCATCCGTTACTGTTTTGAAGGATATGTTGGGTTTTTGTCACTTAGAGGAAGGAAAGTCGAGAGAAAAGTCTGGCAACACTGGCGGTGGGCTCTATTCTCATGTCTGCCACTAAAGTAAAACCTACTATCCGTTTATGAATACCGATCCACCGTAGGGTAGGGGAAACGTCTGTTTATGGAGCTTGCCGCAAGCTGATGATCAATACAAGGCCATCATTCGAAAGTAACATAAAGAGGATGGTGCCCTGTTAAAAGCGTAGGTAGCGCTAGTTGGATAAAGAACCCTGGGCTCAACAAAGAGTTTCAGGAAAAATAAAATTCTTTATGAGAGAAGGAAATCGCCTATGGTGCTTAGCGGGCCTGCGCTAGGTTTTGGGGGCACCAACAAGTCAGGTTATATTGGTGTCTACCGGTTTGAGCTGTAAATTTGTCTGCAGTAAGCGGACAGACTCAGTAAAGTAAAAACGAAATGCTAAACCATCGCTATGGGCAGCAGAACTGCAGAATAGTTTTGTTTATATATTCTCATTGTTTTTAATTATTTATTGTCTTATAACTTGCTTATAGAAAAATGGGAGACTTCCTAAAATTCCCTATTAAATTCAGTTAAAGCATTTAAAATAAATCATAAATTGTTTTTTGTAATAAGGCTCCTTTTATTAGCGTTTTTGCAGATGTTTAACTTATTTGCGGTTATTAAATGCCTGGAAGATGCATTACATCTACGAAATGACCGTAATTAAATTACAAAATGGTGTGATGAGAATCACAAATTAAAAATTAATATAAAATCATGTGCAGTGATGTCATTTACAACTAAAAAGATGTGTATTAATTTTCAGTACTGTCTGAATTTAATCTGAATAACAACAACATTTTTGTCTAATTTCGGGGTATACTTGTACAGAGTGTGCCAAAGTCGATATTTTTAGGGGGATTTTATATATATCTAGAGAGAGTCTGCATTCTGGGAGAGAGCTTATAACTTTTTTATTTATGAAAATTTTGTTTCTGTGTAAATCATTTTTTGATAGTTTTTTTATAAATAATCCAACTGTCAAATTGGATGTAACCTTCGCTTTAAGATTTTGAGATATTACATAAAATTGGTATTTTAGCTCACACTACTACAATAAGTAGTGTGAGCTATGGTGATCGTAATTTTTTCGAGAAAAAAAAAGTTGCTCCGATTTCAAAAATTTTGTATATCTTTGCGTTTCAGATGATTTTGAAACTTTTTTGTTTTGCTGTCTGTCTGTCTGTCTGTCTGTATGTCTGTCTGTAACGACCAACCCGCATAACTCAAAAACCGCTTGTCCGATTTTAATGAAATTTGGTACCTAAGTTGGGTCTTGGGCCGTGATGGTCCCATTTAAAAATGAACAAAATCCACCGAACGCAAGCCAAATAAAAGGGTGGGGGTAGATTCCAAAAATTAGAGTTTATGTGAAAATATGGCGTGTGTGATATCAAACGAAAGGTAATTAAGTCTGGAGTTAAAAAAAATGAATTTTAGTTTATTTTTAAAAAAAGGGTGGGGGTAGATGTCAAAAATTAGAGTTTAAGTGAAAATATGGCGTGTGTGATATCAAACGAAAGGTAATTGAGTCTGGAGTTAAACAAAATACATTTTAGTTTTTTTTAAAAGGGTGGGGGGTAGATTACAAAAATTTGAGTTTAAGTCAAAACATGGCTTGTGTGGTATCAAACGAAAGGTAATTGAGTCTGGAGTTGAATAAAATATATTTCAGTTTTTGATTATATTAGCTCACACTATAACTATAGTACCTAGTGTGAGCTTAGGTGCCCATAGATTGGCAGAGTATTTCTTATGGTGGACTGACCCTCTTTTTGTTATATTTTTGTAATCAGCGTAAATGTTCCTTTAAAAAGGGGTCATTTCATAAATAAATACACAATTATACAAGGTGTCCCAGTACTAATGGTACATTGTAAAACTGTAGATTTGTTGGATCAAAATATTACGATTTGGCTACACTGGTCTTAGTCCGAAAGTTGTTTCTTTTTTGTGCCTCGGTGTATACCAGTTTTTATTTAAAATATAATTTTTTCCATCATGTCTATGTAAAAAAAGTTATACTGTTTTGATGTCACTTAAAGATTTTTGCATTTAAAGTTTTCATTGCATAGGTAAAAATTTTGTGATATGCTTAATTCACATATTACTTTCTATAACTTTTTACCAAATAACATTTTTGCAAAAAAAAATAGTGTACGAGTTCTTTGGGATGAGCGATTCGATTTTGGTTGAAATTTTGGTATAAATTGTACAGGGTGTTCTCTGGGTTGGTACCATTAGATTAAAATAAGTGTAACTTCTTTGTGCATCGGTGTATACCAGTTTTTATTAAAAATATGATTTTCCATTATTTTTTATTTTTCAAAAGTCAAGTCGCACCGAGCAACAGTTTTCAAGATATTTGCATTTAAAGTTTTTATTGCATGGTAAAAATTTTGCGATATGCCGATGATTCGACATTAAAACAGTATAAATAAGTCATATTTTAAATAAAAACTTATATACAACGAGGCACAAAAAAGTTACACCGATTTTAATGTAATGGTAGTGACTCAGAGCCCCAATTTTCTTTGCAAAAATATTGATTAGTACAAAAGCTATTAAAAATAACTGGATCCATGACAGATCTGACACCTTCCTAGCACACTTCAAGTGAAGCCATGATATGAAGTTTTTGGTTCGGTTATTCTTGAGCAAAATGTGATCTTCTTTATTTTGTAAACCGCATATTGATGCGATGCTCCGTTAAAAAGTTAGCATTTTTTTAATTGTCAAAAACCTGTCATTAGCATTAATGAATTTTGACCAAAATCTAATCAGCTCGTTAGAGTATTGAACACTATTTTACCTGAATGAATGAAAATCGTTTCAGCGGTTTAGGAGGTATCGTGGTATGGACAGACACACACACAGACAGACCTCATGACGATATTGCTAAAATAGGTCAAAATACACCCAAACAACACATTTACTGCGTGATCTCAAAAAAAAATTTTTCGTCGAAAAGAATACCTTCTTTAGCCGTTGCTCAACTCAACTTTATTGTCATAAATCATATAAAAATACTCTGCCAATATATGGGCCCCTAAGCTCACACTAGGTACTATAGTTATAGTGTACGTGTGAGCTAATATAACTAAAAACTAAAATCTATTTTATTCAACTCCAGACTAAATTACCTTTTGTTTGATACCACACAAGCCATGTTTTGACTTTAACTCCAATTTTTGAAATCTACCCCCACCCTTAAAAAAAACAAAAACTAAAATGTATTTTGTTAAACTCCGGACTCAATTACCTTTCGTTTGATATTACACACGCCATATTTTTACTTAAACTCTAATTTTTTAAATATACCCCCACCCTTTTTTTAAAATAAATTAAAATGTATTTTGTTTAACTCCAGACTCAATTACCTTTCGTTTGATATCACACACGCCATATTTTCCCATAAACTCTAATTTTTGAAATCTACTCCCACCCTTTTATTTGGTTTGTATTTCGTGGATTTTGTTTATTTTTAAATGGGACCATCTCGGCCCAAAACTCAGCCTAGGTACCAAATTTCAGTAAAATCGGCCAAGCGGTTTTTGAGTTATGCGCGTTGGTCGTTACAGACAGACAGACAGACAGACATACAGACAGACAGACAGACGGCGCAACAAAAAAGTTTCAAAATCATCTGAAACGCAAAGATATATAAAAATTTTTGAAATCGGAGCAACTTTTTTTTTCTCGAAAAAATTAGGATCACCATAGCTCACACTACTATAGTATAATATATGTGTGAGCTAATACAAACAGCAACGTCAAACTTAGAATAGGTATTTAAGTAAAAAAACTTAATAAATAAAGTTAACATAATAATAAACAGCAAACATACAGGCACACATACATAAATACATACATCAGCACACTTTTAAGATTTTATAAGTTTCTTTGGTTTAATTCTCTTGAAAATTAAAACTATAGTAGCACTTGTTTAGAAGAAAAGCTGTAACTGCTGTTTTAAACTTTTCTAAATTTTTAATTTGCTTGATTGCATTTGGAGGTATTTCAAAAGCTTTTATTGCGCTATAGTGAGGTGATTTTTCAAAAAACGATGATCTATGTACTGGTAGAACAAGTTCTTGCCTATTTCTGGTAATTATTTGTAGTTCTTTGGAGTAAAGATCTTGATATGTCTGAAAGTTTTCTCTGTTTTTTTTTTTTTGACAAAGATGACCAATTGTCTAAAATATAGTGAGGGAACTGTGAGTGAGAACTCTTGAAAATACTGTCTACAGGAAGTAGATCTACTTAGCTTTAACATTGAACGAATGATGCGCTTTTGAACAATAAAGATTTTTTTTGCATCCGAGGCAGAACCCCAAAACAAAATGATGTAAGTAATTACTGACTGAATTGATGCAAAATAAAATGTTTAATGACATTATGTCTCTAAGTCTCCTAATAATTGCACAAAAACTGCGCAGGCTACGAAGGTAAAAATCGAAATGAAAAAATAAAGTTTAACACTGTATATCAGTTAATATCAACATTTGGACTAAGGCAAGTGTGGGTAGCTAAATCTTAATATTTTCATCCAGGTAATGTACAGCTACTATGTACCATTAGTTCTGGGACATCCTGTATATGACAGATACTATAAAAAAGTAATTTACACCCAACTGAAATTTTCATAAATAAAGTTTCCGGTCCCCCCGAAAATGCCGACTTTTCAAAAACCAGTAGTAGTTGAAAAATTTAATTAATTATTTAGCTTCTCTGGAAAATCGAGACCTGATTTCTATCTTTCCTAGAAACACCTGAAACCTCCCAAAAAATCGAATTTGCGACGCCCTGTACATCCAATAAGATGGATAAATCAGCCTTATATTTTTAAGTGTCTCGGTAGCTCAGTAGGTAGAGTGTCAGTCTGGCCAGACTGAGGTTCCTAGTTAAAATACAGGCTAGTAAAAATATTTTTGTTATTTTATTTTTTAAATTTATTTCTTGCCCTTCTGCCACTAACTGTCTACGTTGTTTTAGTTTGAGGAAGTACAGTTGACAGATATAATCCGCAGCAACATTGCTGCAGCACGATATGACTCGCCTACGCCCGTGCAGAAGTACGCTATCCCGATCATTTTGGCCAAGAGGGACGTGATGGCCTGCGCCCAGACCGGCTCTGGCAAAACGGCCGCCTTCCTTGTGCCTATTCTGAATCAGGTGAGTATCGAATTATTAAGCTGATCACACACAAACTTGCATAGTCCGCGGAACGCGTAGCATAGGGCTTTCATCCAATCAGCGATCGAATAGCCGCGGCCATATTGGATTTGCATAAGAAAAGTCTGTACGGTCCGTAAATAAACCGGTTGTCTGGTAACTCCCAGCCAATAAGAACTCGGCAGCCTATGACGCGGCAATATGCCTGCTCCACGATCAATAAAGAGAGACCTATACGTTATATTATGAGAGAAATAAAGATAGATGCCGTAAAAATACCAAAATTTATTAAAAAATCAAATAATTTAAAAATTTATGATAAAAATTCCAACAGTTTTATAAATGTCAGATTCAGCACACGATTATAAATACTTTTCCTAAGTTAATTCGACAGTCTTGTTCATATTAATTTAATTTTTTTCGCTGAACACTGCAATATTGATTTTTTTTGTGGATAGGAGGTAATTAAAATTAGTTTTTTTTGATAAATTTTATCAAAAAAATTAAAAGAAAGGAAATTGAAAGCCAAGGCAGTAAGGAAACATTCATAACATAACACAAGGATTTTTGATCCCCCTTCTTAACGCATTTCAAGAAAAATTATAATAAAAATACATTGACTGTAACGCTAATATTCCTTCCCTCCTATTTGATCATTAAACAGGGTGTTTCAAGTTGAGTGTCCACCATTGCTAACTTTTTTATTATTAAAGATAGAAAAAAGTTTAAACTGGCAAACTAGTAGAATTTTTGATGCTCTTTAAGATGCTCAAATAAAAAAATCGAAGATTGAGTTTTCGAGATTTTTCAAAAAACAAAAATATAATTTTAAAAAATTCTACCAGTTTGCTAATTTAAATTTTTTTCTATTTTTAATAATAAGAAAGTTAGCAATATGGTGGACTTTTAACTTGGAACACGGTGGACTTTTAACTTGGAACACCCAGTATATAATTTAAGAATGGTCCCTCATCAGTTTTGTTTTTAAATCATATTGCAAGTAACAAAAAACTAAACCTATCTAATTATAGAATAGTTACAAAATAATTTTCTTTAACTTTTTTACTGTTTTTCGACTCTCATTAGTCCCTGTATCATCAAGCTTTCGTTTCATTGTGCATTCATTTTGCTTTTTGGTATTTATAAATTTGATTCTTATCATCACTCTTTGTTTTACATCATGCAATTTTATGAACCATTTGTCCATTTTGTTAACATCTTCTTTCCATGATGGTGAAGGCTCAGTTAAGCCTCCAAAAGAAGATGCAGATTGCACCCAAGATGGCATGGCATATGAATGCATGTTGATTTGTTCATTTTCATATCGCAACCAAGTTCAGGGAACTCATTGTGATGCTTTCGTGCTAAAATCCTGCAATATAAACTAAACCATCTTTTTGTAAAATTTCTTTTAGTTAGTCTTAAAAATACCCTGTTTCCGCCAATGCATGCCCACCCCGATTTAAAAAACGCATCAGGTGACGCTGCATTTAAAACCGGTGCAAATCCATGGCCCATCACGTGCGTTTTTTGAATCGGGGTGGGCATGCATTGGTGGAAACAGGGTATAATACATTTATAGCAAGCACGGAACAGGTATAAACACTACGTACAAGACGACAAGACCCAAAATGTGCAAAGTTTCCTGGCAAAAGACGAAATTACGCTATAAACAGCGTTTGACTGCTGATTGCTAGGAAAACTGTGACGTAGCTCTGACGTCACGGCCGTCATGACACCGAGTTACCAGACAACCGGTTTATTTAAAGACCTTGTGTACGGTTGAACTTTTTACGGAGGTCTCTTATGCGTAACCAATAGAATTACGGCTTCGTGTCACGTGGTGACATGTCATGTAAGAAACACGTGGAAAAATAATAACCTCAAAAAATAATTGATTTTTGAACACGGAACTTAGATTGGTTTTAAATCCCGTGTTTTTGTAGGATTTTTTAAAATCCCTTTGTGTTTTGAAAAAATCTTAGAAAACAATGGAAAATTATATGTCATATTGCGAACTGTCAATCCAAAAAGTTCGTCCATTTTGAAACAAAATAAAAACTTGAAAAGATAAACAAAAACAATTAGTTTATGATAATGTTTTTATTTCCGTAAGAAGCATCATGCTATGCACCAGGTTACGGATTATGTAAATTGTATGTGTGAAGGCCTTTAGAAAGCTTAAATTATGCTACGTAGTTGTAAGTGTCTAGGTCTGGGATTTATAGGTAAGTACAGGAAGAATCCATTGGTTGTACACTTTCGTTTTACGGTACTGAGGGTCCATCGCACTGACTTTTAGAATTTCTGATCAGTCCTATCCTACCCTTAGCGCTGTACCTACCAGGCTGTGAACAACAGTTAACCCGAAAATCGGACGAAAATACTGTAATAAAAAGTAGATCTAATTTTATGTAAATTATTTTTTTTCCTTACAAATCTTTTTGTAATCGATACATAAGTATAATTTTTCACACAAATATTGTGCCAAAAGAACCAAAATCTAGCCTTATCTAAGTTTTTCAAAATCATTTTTATTTATTTAAAGATTTTTTTTGCAGTTTTTATTCATTACTCACAAAACACAAAAAGTGACCTTCACTTTAATCACAACACTTTGCTTATTTATAGGTTTTGTCAGTTGCTATGGCTATGCCAGACGGATAACATTATGTGACCAGCATCTTATCTTTAAGCAGCTCTTAAGGAACAGTAAAGTCATGAAAAAAGGTGACTTAATTTTAACAACACTAAGGAAGGAATAAGTCTGTCTGAAATTTTACGAAATAAGGTATTCTTTAGGTTAAGAAACGGAACAAAAAAGTCGGTGCGATGGGCCCTGAGGATATTTTTATTTTTTAATATGTAGCTTAATTTACCGAATGCTTTATTATTATTTCCTTAACTTAAAAATCTTTTTTTACAGATGTATGAAACAGGACCCCCAAATATAACCGGCGCCAGAGGGCGCAGGAAGCAGTACCCGTTGGGCCTGGTCCTGGCCCCAACTAGAGAACTGGCCACCCAGATTTACGACGAGAGCAAGAAGTTCGCATACCGGTCCCATGTTAGACCTTGCGTTGTGTAAGTATCTTTGTCTCTCTCTATTTTTTGTTAAAACTTACAAGAAAGCGTTTAAACCAAATACCCTAGAGCACAGATACATGGAATTACCCATGTATTCGTACACGCGATGCTTAAGCCAGCACCCCCTTTAATTCTAACACGTTCAGACCCCTGGGTCATAATTATGCATTTTTACGAAAAACAAAAAACTAAAATCACTTCCATTTATGGCTTATTACGGAAACCTTTAGCTTCATAAATTAATACTGTTTTGACCAACCGGTTGTCATGTTTTTGACAAATTGTTCATTTCAAGTGCGATGGTCAACCAACATTAGCAGTAAGTAAAAAGAAAATCCACAATCATCCACGGTTTTTTTAATAGTTTTTATTTTTGAAATATGTAGCTTAGGAATAATAGAGATTAAGTTTCTTCATATTTAAATAAAATTCTTTGCTGTCGGGTACGATTTTATTTTAAATCGAACCCTTAAACGAGGGTACCGTAGTAGATCTCTTGTGTATATAAAATAAATATAAAAGAGTTTAAAAACGTTACAAACTTTAATGAACACAAAATAAAACTCTGTTGCAATTTACAAATTGTCACAAGACTTTTCTTATGACCTATAAAACGAACTAGACCCAAAATATTAAAATAAAAACTTTAACTTACCATAATAACAAACTGCAAAATATTATTTAAATATAAAAATCTTATGTTTCTTTACTGACAATTAATTTCAGAGGTTTTAGTTTAAGTTCAACAAAACTTAGAATGTGACTACTGACTTGTCTCCTCTAAGTTTGGGTTTTTATAAACGGTAGGTTGGGCCTAAATAATCCATTATCCCCTCTTTGAAGAGCTTGGAGGAACCAAGTCAGTGGCGTTGCTGATAATCCTAAAATTTACTTTACATTCTAGGTAATGAACTAAACAAGTAAACCTAAACGAAAACAGAGATAAAATACATTTTATAGACATCATTTCCTTATCTCACAGTATTTCCATGTCCAATCACTTTAAAGGGAAAACCCTCTCGCTACTTGCTGTATTCCCACCCTTAACCATTACGACTCCCACTCTAGACTTTTCAATAGTTTTCTCGCATTAACCAGCTGCTGTGTGGTAGGCGGCAACCAAATGTTTTCCATTTTGGAGGGAGGCGGAACCACTTTCTTATCTCAACAGAACCATAATTGCGTTTTTCGTTTTTCCAAGATGGTTTCGTACAGTGGCACAGTCAGGGGAAATTTACATTCCTGAAAATATCATATAAACTCATCTGTTTTTTTAACTTTTATGGTGGAAATACGACTAAGACAATGAAGAAGATACAGTATTTTTGTCTGAACTATTTAATTTTTATAAATAAATGTTTGTTTATTGTAAAACAATATTTATTGTCAATTTGAAATAATGTCTTAAGGTAAATGCTTCAGTAACATCCTGGTGTGTATAATAATGGCCACAATTTTTTTTTCTCAACCATAGAGTGGAAAGCTGAAAATTATACATATCATTATTTTTGGGACTGATTTAAAAAGCATATTGCCAAAAAAATAATAGAAATTTGAGACCAAAAGAAGTGCATTCCAAGGCTCCTTCTCATATCATATTTCTAAAGTCTATAACGAAATCTCTGCTGATCACAAAAAACTAAAAGCAAGTATGTTTCGCGCTACTGTTAAAAAATTGCTTTTTCAAGGCAGCTAAAACTAAAACCGTTTTGTCAAAAATTTAGCAGTACCCGTTGTACATTGATTCTCTGTGCTGCACAACTTTTAATTATCATTATATAGCTATTCAGTAGCCCTTTTTTCTTTAGGGTTGAGTGGAAGAACGCTGCTTTCAGCTTTATGAGCTCGAAAGTGCGAACTCTGCCTTTTGTCAACTTCATTTTTAGTTTAAGTTATTAGACGTATTTTGTTAATTTTTTTGTTGTAGACAATAAAAGCATTGTTATTATTATTATTAAAATTATCAAAAATAAAAGAAATCCGTCATAGACGAGCAGTGACTCCGTATGGTCACTGACTAACCAATAACCCCGATTATTTTTTGATTTTTGATTTTTTTTTCGAAAGATGACTTTTTTTTAGCTATGGTGGAGCTCACATTGGCGACCAAATGCACGAACTCGACCGTGGATGCCATCTGTTGGTCGCCACGCCCGGTCGATTGCTGGACATGATCGATCGAGGCCGAATCGGGCTCGATTACTGTCAATACTTGGTGCTCGACGAGGCCGATCGTATGTTGGATATGGGTTTCGAGGTCAGTATTGAAGTACCTATTTTGCATTTTGGAAGTGGCACTTGTTTCAATCTCAAACAGGACCGAAAATCCCTTTCCGGTCTTTTCAGAGCAACATTATTTTCTAATATATTTAAGTGCACATGATAAAGCAAAAGTGTTAGTTATAAAAAATAAGTAGTTTTGTCAAGGATTTCATACCTTTTATATAAATTTTGCAAAAAAACAACTCAATTTGATTTTGTTATACAAACTAATGTCTTTTTTAAATATGAATAAAAATCGCATATGTCAATTTAACTTTGGATATTTGCAAATGTCTAAAATATTAATAAACTTTTTAATTTTTTGTGGATAGATCCAAATTCGTCGCATCGTAGAGAAAGAATCGATGCCCAGAACCGGCGAAAGACAGACCCTCATGTTTTCGGCCACCTTCCCCCACCCCATTCAGATGTTGGCCCGCGACTTTCTCGACAATTACATTTTCTTGGCCGTCGGCCGAGTTGGATCGACCTCCGAGAATATTACCCAAAAGGTAAAAGATATTGTTTCCAGGCTACCCATCTCATAACCTTTCACAAAACAGAAATTTTATAGCTAATACCAATCCTTACTTTCTTAGATTTTTCATTAGACTGTACAACGTCAGAAAAAATTTCTTTGTCGATTCTTAAGGCTAATGAAAAAACCAAAAGTAAGGCTAATAAAAACACGGTTTGTAGAACAATAATGGATTGGATTTTTGACCAGAGTTACAGTGAAAATCCAAAATGGTCGCCGTCTCGCTGTTTCAGTTTGACATTTGACAAAAAATTTTTTTTGTTAACGTCATATTAAATAAATTCTCCATTTGTTAAGCAAATTTTCGCACACACAATATTGCGTTAAATGAAGCTATGTGAGAATGTATGTGTTGGCTTTTTCCGTAAGACAGATTATGTCATGGCTTGTAAAGATTGTGACACTAACACATCAATATCTTTTTCTTTAGGTTGTTTGGGTAGAAGAACATGACAAGAGATCGTTCTTACTTGACTTGCTAAACGTGCAGGACATGCACGAAAATGCCGCTGAAAATCTAACTCTGGTTTTCGTGGAAACCAAAAAGGGGGCTGACTCCCTTGAGTATTTCCTTCATCAAGAAGGGTAAGTCCATGGTGGCATGTTAGCAATTTAAAATATAAAATATTGAGCGTGTCATTTCAAAAAAAACTCTAACTGACACTGACTTCAAAAATCAACATTTGGATTTTATTTAAACAAACATTTGACAAGCAAAGTTTTAATACAAACCCGCTCCCAAAATACAGACTTTCTAAAAGGCTTTTGCCTCCCCTCCCTTTCAAACTTTGTCATGACGTTATTTTGGTAGCCAAAAACGTATTACCGTTTAAATTACAAGAAAATTATCAATAAACAGACCCCAATTCTTTTTTTGATTTTTCGTCACGTCTAGTTGACATAAGTTAAAGAAAGATTAATAAATTGGTACCGTCATTACTTACAAATGGTTATAAACACAGAAATTTAAGTAAACTATAAATCTGTTTTATATATTTATCGGTTTCACAACGTTCTACGTCTTCCGATACCCAATCTCCACTCGTTTCTGTTTACCCATAATTCATCATCTAGGCCTTTTATTGCACTGTCTATTCCTTCTCTCCAGCTTCTCCTTGGCCGTCCTCGTTTTCTTCGGCCAGTTGGTTTCCATTGTAGTATTTGTTTAGGTAGTCTTTCATTATTCATTCTTTGTACATGTCCGTACCACACCAGTTGTTTTGTTCTTATATCATCCACTAAAGTACGTTCACCCACTGTCATAATTTCTCTTATTCTTTGATTTGTAACTCTCTCTTTTTGATTTCCCTGTTGCTCTTCTCCAATAGTCCATCTCCGTAGCGGAAAGCATTTTTTCTGTTCTATCCTTGATTGGCCATACTTCTGAGCCGTATGTAATAATACTTTTTACAATGGTGTTATATATAAGCTTTTTGTTATGTTTTGATATACTTTGGTCCCAAATTATTCCATTTAATAAAGTTATTGCTTTTCTTCCTTGTACGTTTCGATCTTTTATAGCTTTGTCTAGTGTTCCGTCAGCTGTAATTTTTAGACCTAAGTATTTATACTCACCACAGGACTGAATTCGCTGCCCGGTATTTAAGATTAGATCCTGTTTCATTCCACCGATACACATATACTCTGTCTTATTGAGATTAACCTCTAGTCCCCACTTATTGTACTCTTCTATTAGTTTTCGTGTCATATATTCGAGGTCGTCATAATCCTGAGCCACTACTATCTGATCATCGGCGAAACATAAAGTATACAAGGTGGTTTCGTCCAACGGAATTCCCATGTTTTGGCATTTTCTTTTCCATACTTCAAGTATATCTTGAAGAGCGTAGGCGAGATACAGCAACCTTGTTTAAGACCTTTATTTACTTGAAAGCCTTTGGTTAGTTTTGCTTTTATTTTAACTTTTGCCTTACTATTGCGGTATAACTCTTTGATGGCCTTAATCAGTTGTACGCTTATGTTTGTGTTTTCCAACGCTTTCCAAAGTAGATTTAGTGGTATACTATCATATGCCTTCTGCAAATCGACGTAACGCAGATGCAGCTCTTGTCCGTATGCCATTTTCTTTTCAATTACTTGGGTTACTGTTTTATAATACTTGTTTTTATAATCCTATTTTTGTTTGTTAAGGTATCCAGTGACCTCTATTCACGGCGACCGTACTCAACGCGAGCGCGAAGACGCCCTGAGACAATTCCGCTCCGGCAACACGCCCATCATAGTGGCTACGGCAGTGGCCGCTAGAGGGCTCGACATTCCCCATGTCAAACACGTCATTAACTTCGATTTGCCTTCGGACATCGAGGAGTACGTGCACAGGTAAAATCACTTCTCTATCTCTAATATTATTTTCTATTATTACTATTTATACAATGCTGCAAACATAATATTAAAAACTGGACTTCCTATAAAGTTTAACAAAGGTTAAGTTTTAAAAAAGCTTACCATTGGTGGGTGTGCTTTCGGGCTGTTCGGCCGTCGTCGTTGGAAATTCGTTCTCGACGTTTCGCCATCTCGAGTGGATGGCATCTTCAGGAGATGTTGACTGTTTGTCGGGTTCTCGAAGACTGGTGGTTAGTCTGTCGCGGGCGCAGGTTATATACGCTATGGTGGGCGGGGCGTATATCAGGGCTGGTCGGTGATTGGTCACTTTCCCGAGATTCAGTTTTCTTGTTGTAAGCGAGCCGTTTAGTGTTTTTAAGAACCGGTACCCATGTTCTGTTAATTTTAAGAGTTTCTTCAGATCTGTTGAAGTTCTGCTGGTGTTTATGAATTTCGATTGCTTCTCTATAGAGTCTTGGATAGTATGAAGAGGAGGCGCAGAGAACTTGTGTGTCTTCGAACTTTATTCGGTGGTCTTTATTGTTTAGTGTGTGGTCTGCAACTGCGGATTTTTCCGTATGTCCGAGTCGACAGTGGGCTTTGTGTTCTTTGATTCTTGTGTTTACGGACCGTTTGGTTGTTCCGATGTAGACACTTCCACAGGTACAGTGGTTAAATGTATACGACCAAAGCCGAGCACTAGAAGTAACAGTAGCGGTGGACTGAGCAGCCGCAAAGTTACTTCAAGAGCCTTTCTGCCCTACATCCCTAGAGTGACGGATAGGATCGGACGTATTCTGGGAAAACACAACATAAAAACGATCTTCAAGCCATCTAAGAAGCTCGAGAACCACCTCAGATCTGCGAAGGATATAAGGAACCCACTAAGTTCTTCGGGGGTATACCGCATTCCCTGTACCTGTGGAAGTGTCTACATCGGAACAACCAAACGGTCCGTAAACACAAGAATCAAAGAACACAAAGCCAACTGTCGACTTGGACATACGGAAAAATCCGCAGTTGCAGACCACACACTAAACAATGAAGACCACCGAATAAAGTTCGAAGACACACAAGTTCTCTGCGCCTCCTCTTCATACTATCCAAGACTCTATAGAGAAGCAATCGAAATTCATAAACACCAGCAGAACTTCAACAGATCTGAAGAAACTCTTAAAATTAACAGAACATGGGTACCGGTTCTTAAAAACACTAAACGGCTCGCTTACAACAACAAAACTGAATCTCGGGAAAGTGACCAATCACCGACCAGCCCTGATATACGCCCCGCCCACCATGGCGTATATAACCTGCGCCCGCGACAGACTAACCACCAGTCTTCGAGAACCCGACAAACAGTCAACAGCTCCTGAAGATGCCATCCACTCGAGATCGCGAAACGTCGAGAACGAATTTCCAACGACGACGGCCGAACAGCCCGAAAACACCCACCATTGGACTATGGCCGCGAAAGCCTTTCACATTTTGTAAAGCTTACTATTGTTGAATAAACCATTCCTCATCTGTTCTTCTATTGCAGAATTGGTCGTACAGGCAGAATGGGCAACCTCGGATTGGCCACGTCATTTTTCAACGATCGCAATAGGAATCTCGCCAGCGGCATGTCTGATTTATTGATTGAAGCTAAACAGGTAAAAACATTGACATGTTTGTGTGCTAGAAAGTGAATGAGAGTGAAGGCGAGACAAAATCAATCTAGGAACTTACATGTAGCATTTTTTAAGAGATTTCTTACGATAAGGAGCTTTCCAACGACATATTATATAATTCAATATGGCCACCCGTAATCAAGATATATACCTTACCCCTATATTTTGAATAGGGAAAGTGGGTCTAGTGATACCTTGTTTTGAAGCTTGAATATATTTACAACCGTGTAAAAATTTCGAAAATCCATCGATTAATTTTAAAGATATTTGCAAATTTTTAAATTTAACATGAAATGATAAAATAAAAATTAAATCCGAAAAATAATAAAATTCTAATTAAATTTTTATTTTATTATTCCATGTTAAATTTGAAACTACTTTGAAGGCAATTATCCCAAAAACTAATGGATAGATTTTTGAAATTGTTACGCGGTTATAAGGACATTTAAAAGGCCTTCAAAACAAGGTATCACTAGACTACTTTCCCTATTCAAAATGTAGGGGTAAAGTATACCCCTCGAAGGTTGTTCGTGCCACAAAAATTTCAAGAGAGCCAACAAAATCGACGTGTCTCGGGATTTTTAAAAATTTTCAGCAGATCTTGAGAAATCCCGGGTGGAAAGTTTTAAATGGGACACAGTGTGTATACAGGGTGTTCGGCACATGAACCGTCAAGTTTTTGGGATATTGTTGGGGTCATTCGCTACTTTTTCAACCTTAGAACTTGGTTCCTAAGAGACACGGCTAAAGAGATATGAATTTTTTTATTTTTTTTTTCAAATTACCCAAAATCCCTCCCTTAAACCCTCGTAAGCTTTTTATTAATGCCTGGAAAAGCACCATTTTTTTTTATAATTCTGTAATCTTATGCTTCTTAAAAATTAAAAAAGGTATCGACAATTGAGAACTTCATTTTCTTTTAAAAACTTCTCTAGTTGATTACCTTTCTAACGGTATGCTTCATATTAATTAAAAAAACAATTCTGCTTTAAAATAAGGATATTCCGTGAGACAGGCGATAATCGTTCGGACTTGATAAGAAAAACAATTTGATAATTATGATCGTTTTTTTAAATAAAAATTAAAAATTCACAATAATTTAATACCTCACTATTCGCCAGTTTACAAATTCCGTTTGAACAAAAAAGACAAACATTTCTCATATTACAAAAAACAGTAAATACACACCGCAGTCGAGTTTTAACTACAGCTTAATATTTTTCTTACCAATTCCGCCTTTCTCACGGAATATCCGTATTTTAATGCAGAAATGTTTTTTTTTATCAATGTGTAGCATACCGTTAGAAAGGTAATCAACTAGAGAAGTTTTTAAAAGAAAATGAAGTTCTCAATTGTCGATACTTTTTTTAATTTTGAAATTGATTTTCTTTCACAAAATCACTAATGTTCTTCAATAAAAAACCCTTTGGTACATACATCAATTTTAACAAATCTATTAATTAGTTGAAGAAGCATAAGATTACAGAATTATAAAAAAAATGGTGCTTTTCCAGACATTAATAAAACGCTTACGAGGGTATAAAGGTGGGATTTTGGGTAATTTGAGAAAAAAAATTAAAAAATCATATCTCTTTTGCCATGACTAAATAAGCATCGTTAGTCCACTGATGAGGGGGGACCTGTCTGAGAAAAAAGTTGTAAGGACATTATTTTTAGGGTTTTTTGAAGAGCTTTCCGACGATGTATCACATCATCAGTTTGGATGCCGTTTCGGGAAACAACGTGACCCATGCTGTTTCGGGAAACAACGTGACCCAGGAATTCAATTTTTTCTTGAAATAGAAAACATTTCTTCGGATTTAATTTAAGATTTGCATTTCTGATTCTTGAAAATCCTCGTAAATTGTCCAGACGATCTTGCAATGTTTTTCTCATTACTATAACATCATCCGAGTAGACTAGGCAGGTTTAGTGTAAAATTTCAAACTAGTAATCGGAAGTGAAATATTTTTCCTTTGTCACTAAATCCACGGCCTAAAAATCATAGTAGGTTCGCAAAACAACAGCTTAAGTATTTTTTGTTTTCTAGGAATGCCCCACTTGGCTGGACAGTGTCGCCTCCGATTCTCGCGTGCCTAGCGCGAACAGAAGGGGAGGAGGAAAGGGTCGTTATGGTGGAGCCGGTGGAGGCAGTAGCTTCGGAAGCAGAGATTACCGTCAACAACCTGGTGAGTTCTAGGCCCAGACGGTTCAGTACTATCCGTTTGTGCATACAGATTCATCGGACGTAGGGGTAAAGCATGTCTTGGGCGAAGTAGGCAAAGTTGATGATCAATACAAGGCCGGGTTCGGAAGTCACGTTAAGCGGATGGTACCGTGTTAAGATCGTAGCACGGCTGTCTAAATGTATAAATTACGGGGACATTCACAATAAACGAAATTATTCTTATTTATAATGATTTTAGGAAAAATTACAGTGATCGTAAAGACTATTTAGATTTTTACTTTTATACTTAATACATAAGTAGGATAGTTGTAAAGGATGGGGCACCATTAACATGAGAAAAAAGGTCTAGCTTAAATTAGCGATCTTGGTTCTGTTTAGAACATATAAAAAAATAAACATTTCTATCTAGTCATTTTTGAGATACAGGCTGTCCAGAAATTGACGATATTTCCAGTTTTGTACACTTAAATGGGTAAATGATAATTTTTTTTCAGCAAATATGATACAGCTCACTAAACTAATTTTTAAAAAAATATTTTTGGTCAGCTGATACATACAGAATGTACAAAAAGTGCTTGATTTTTATTTTAATAGGTTTAATTAAAAATTCAAAATCTTAGAAGATTGCACCTTCCTGCAGCTCACTATATTGTTTTAAGATAGGCAGAACTACTAGCTTGAAATTAGTATTAGTTCACTTTGGAGAAAAGGGACGTTTTATTTATGAGTCCTCCAATCTTGACATTTTAATAAAAGTGTAACTACTTCTTTAAAAATTAAATAAATGGAAATTAGTGCAACGAAATAATTAACTGAACTCACCTAACAACTGAGCAGAATACCTCAATAATAATAAAAAACAAGGGATTTTTACCTTCACACTACTACCGAACCGAACTCCAAAATAAATAATTTTAATTTAATTTTTCTTCACTACAGAACACCAAAAATAAAACCACTTAAAACAAACATATAAAAAAGCTCCCAAAATTTTTTTTGCGTTTTACACAAGAACAGTAAGTCATAAAGAAAAAATGTTATTTACGAGAAGTTTAGCACATGATTCTTTACAATTTGTCTCTATAAATCACACAGGTTTACAACATGTTTAGAAAATAAATTTTCGACGAATTCCCAACTTTTTATTTTCAGATGGAATGAACCCACCTGCAGTACCTCGTTCGAAAACGTATAAACAAAAGAAAAAACTAAATAATTTTTTAATTTGTGGAACGTATTTGAAAGCTTTTGAAAAAATAAAAACAACAGTATAAGTATTTTTTGATATACGTCAATTAAAATATCAACAAATATATTTTTTACTTTCGGTTTTTTGGAAAAAAACTCATTATAACTTTTTGATATTTTCATTGAAGCATGTCAAAAAAATATTTAATTTATTCATATTTTTTTAACAAGTGGGGTCATTCATCTGAAAGAAAGAGTTGAATGTTAATGGACCACGTCCCAAGTGTCCGTCCAAAAAATTTTTTCAAAGAATCAATTTAAGCCACTAGTGAATTTATTTCAACCGGCTCGTTCTCACTATATAAGTTTAGTATATCGAGATCACTGATTTTAAAGAAATAACATATAGATGTGTCATACGTATAGTCTCTAATGTGGGTATGAGACAAAGAAAATGTAATAAATATTTTACAATATTTTTAGGAGGAGGCAACTCAAGAAGTGGAGGTGGAGGCCGATCTGGTTATGGCGGCGGTGGCTACGGCAATGGAGGTAAGTTGCGTTTCTTATTCTGTAATAAATTCACACAACGGAGATAACAATTAATATTCCTTAGGATTCATTGCACCGACTATTTTGCGCGTTCCTTAGTAGCTTAGCTAGTAACGGAAGCAATTTGAATGAGCACAACGGATGTTACATTTTGCCTTAGTTTTCTCGATAAGTAAATTCCTTAGGACCCATTTTACCGACAATTTTGGGCGTTCCTTAGCGCAAAGGGTTTCTTATTTTAACGTTTAGTGAACTGAATTCAATAAATGCTTAAAATACTTTACCAAATAAAAATATTGTCACGAGGGGGTTGTCGTGACTATTTGTGTACGTGTTGCGCACAAATAAAGAGGATCGTGAGATAGTTTAAGGGTTTATTAATACTAAGTACAAAGATACTTACTCACTAATCACTACTGTCTGGCCCAGTTGTCTGATACAAATATTATTCAAGTGTAGGTCGGGTTCAGCTCTCGATCAGAATCTCTTTACTGCTTCTCTACTTAACTATTAAGCGTACTACTTAGCGTACTCACTGAACTGAACTCCAACTATCCGTACTTGATTGGTTTTATAGAAGCATGTGATTACAAACGTGTTTTAATCTCAAACATAAATCGTTTGCACCACATACTTCCTAGGTTGACATCCTAATACTTTTACATCGGGTCAACCAACCAAGTGCCCGATAGCATGCCCAAATTACATACATGACATATGCCCCTCTTCGAAGAAAACTGGACCCACAGTTTTAAATAAAATAATTTAAAATCTGATTTAAGCAAAAAGAAAAGAATAAAAAATTAACAATTTAACAATACAATCGACAAATTAATAAATTAACCAAATAATACTCTGATTCGCGCAGCTTTACTTGCTCTTGGATCTTCTTTCTTCTTCATGACTAGTTACTGGTTAATGTTACCACAGTCTTGCTATGTCAACGGAGATTGCGGGTTGCATGCTGCCTTATTCTTCCTCGACGTTTGCAGATCGCTCTGTAGCCATTGCCCATTTACTATTTGTTTATCGCCATAAATACTCTTCATCTCAAATTAGTTTCATTGGAAGATTTTGCTTCGGATTGCTAGGTTGTCGTATTGATTAGCTACACGACAAATTGGAGGGTTGACGTTGACTCCCCCCGCTAGATACGTTGCTGGTCTGGTGTATATGGTTTGTTATGAGCTTGCGATAGGTTGACGATTGACTATCTGTGCTTGAGCATGATGCTATCCAGTCAGCTTGGCTCACCCGCTTATCCGTCGATTGCATAACTTTGGTTAAACATAGGCCGCTTTGCTTGACCTTTAGAGATATTGCTTAGACATCATACACATACAGTCTTCATTAGATTGTTCTCTTCTGGATTCGGAGCAAGTTAGGCTGGCGAATCTAAAACACATTACGAGAGCTCATTAGACAAAAATTATTAATTTTAATACACATTTAATTTCATTTAAAAATATTATAAAAATCTGGGCTTTTTAATAATTAAAAAATGATATACCTAAGTAATTTATATAAAGGTCAACAAAAGTAACAAATTTTAGGCAAAATATATGGGTATAAAAAAATAACATAAATATTCTAACTTTTAATTATCATGCGTAGGTACATTGTGTCTTAGGATTATTTTTAACAGTACATCAAAATTAGTTGACCAAAAACCAATTTTTTGCTGAAAGTTTAAATGAATACAATAAATATAAATACTAATTAAAATTCAATCTAGATTTAAAAATAAATAATAATAAAAGTTTAACAAAAAATATTCAAATTTTAATCTATTTAAACTTATTAAAATTAATCAATCAAGTACCAGTTTAGATTTAGATATTGATTTCTTATTTAAATTGTATAAATATCAAGTGTAATTTAGAGTTTATTTTTTTTTAAATATTTTAGCAAAATGCTAAATAAAAGCTAAAGAAAAAAAAGTAAACATCATTAATTTATCTTTACTACTATATATGTTTTAACGTTTGACTGTTTCACTGTTTATGTGTGTGACTGTTCTGGGTTGACCCCATTGATAGGCATAAATATTAACCTTACAAAAAAATACATATTTTTTAAAATATCATATGGTATAAAAATAACCTTATCGGATTAGAAAATAATAAATCCTATGGTATAAGATGATTAAAGTGCGCATATTAAAATATCTTATTTAGCACCTTAACATTTTTTAACAAATATTTCTAGCTCATTCACATAAACTTCAAATTAAAGCCATAATTTCATTCTTACCAACATACGACATCTTATAACTTCATCTTATATCTACTTCTATTTACCTTTATTCATACATCTAAAAAATTACTGTATTAAACACTACTTTTAAATCCATGCTTTAATAGTTACATGTACCTTTATAAATTTTAAGTCGACTTAATGTTTTACCTTAATATTTATCCAATGCCTTTGTTGGGCCCTGACATTGGCGTAAACAAAAAGATAAATTAAAGTTTTGTGATCACTCTTAAACAAAATCAACTAAAACTCCTATGCTAAAACACTAGGTATAACTTGTAAACTATATCCGTTAAACCTAATAAAATTATGTTTGCTTTATCTTGTAATAGACATGTCTTACACCAACTATCATTCTTATCCATATATGCATTTTTACTACTTGGCTAGCCAATTTAAAACAGTATTTTACTCATTTAATCTCTTTTATCTTTAAATGGAGTAATAACCGAGAAGAGCGAACACGGTAATTCTATTGGGATCCCTGGAAAGTAATGCCGTCATTGGGTAATACCGTCAAAATTCACATAATATGTCTATACTAAAATCAACTTTTTCTAGCTTATTTCTTTTAAAGGACGGAGATCTGATGTGTTTTTTTTTTAAACAAGAGGCTTCTGAAAGCCCATATAAACTGAATTTTTACTATCGTAAAACTAAATTATACTATCGTAAAACTAAATAACCTATCTAGGCGTTAAGTCTTTTGCTAAGACCAGTTTGCATACTTACGGATAATACCTGTACAACTTTTGTTACCTCATGCTATTTTTCAAAAGAGGACCATTTTGTATTTCTCTGCCTCACCTAATATGTTTGCTAAAAATTACCTAAAACTCAGAAACTATGTTATTATTCAGGTATTTAACACGACATGGATGTTTGGATTCACAAACCACAGTACTACAAATTAAAATTCGTACCTAATAATGTTGTAAAAAAGAAAGACTGATAGTATGTGTGCCCTATGTTATGTGTATGATATCCTCGTATCTGGATACCGATATTACTATTAGAAAGTCGCGTTGTGGTGCATTTTTAGGTTAAAATGTTCTTCAAATTTTGAAGACATCTAGAATCATTGAAGTCAAAAATACAAGCAGGTCCTTATTAGTCGAACTTATAAAAAAATTATTCTAAAGAACGTCTTTAGAGCTTAGGTTAAAGGCCCTTGAGGCTCAAACTGAGATTAAGTTTTAGTCTGAATTGACACATATATAAACTTAATTTGATTTTGCATAGATGACCATAACATAGCCAAATGATAAGAGTTACTGTTTTCCTAAAAAGCTTATTCGAGAAGAGTAGAAATATTTATCCAGATAATTCGACAATATAATTTGGGGCAAATGAAAAAAATAATAAAAATGTAGATTCGGCAAATAACTAGCAATAAGTAGTGAGTGTATGTACTATGCTATACTATACAGTGTGTCCCAACGAAAACGAAACAGGCGTTTTTGGGTATTTAGAATATTTTTTCGAAAAATTCCTCGGACACGTCGATTTAGTTTTTGAGGGGGACACTTTTTGGCTATCTTGAAATTTTTATAGCACGAACCCCCTTGGAGGGGTATACTTTACCCCTATATTTTGAATAGGGAAAGTGGGTCTAGTGATACCTTATTTTGAAGCTCTCTTGAATATCTTTACAGCCGTGTAAAAATTTCGAAAATCCATCGATTAGTTTTTGAGATAATTGCCTTCAAATTTTCAAATTTAACATGGAATGATAAAATAAAAATTAAATCCGAAAAATAATAAATTTCTAATTAAATTTTTATTTTATCAGTCCATGTTAAATTTGAAAGTTTGAAGGCAATTATCTCAAAAACTAATGGATAGATTTTTGATGGTTGTAAAGATATTCAAGAGAGCTTCAAAATAAGGTATCACTAGACCCACTTTCCCTATTCAAAATAAAGGGGTAAAGTATACCCCTCGAAGGGGGTTCGTGCTACAAAAAATTCAAGATAGCCAAAAAGTGTCTCCCTCAAAAACTAAATCGACAAGTCCGAGGAATTTTTCGAAAAAATATTCTAAATACCCAAAATCGACATGTCCGAGGAATTTTTCGAAAAAATATTCTAAATACCCAAAAACGCCTCTGTTTCGTTTTCGTTGGGACACACTGTATATTTATAAGTTTAAAAGATAGAAATGTTATTTAATGTACTCTAAAATCGGGTACTTATGGTAGAAAAATAAAATACATAGAATGCTTCAGTATAGAGCTAAGCTATTTCTTTAAAAATTTTAAAAATATGTATATTTATATATAACCACAGCAAAGCAAAAGTACTAATTTTTGTTTCTAACTTTAGTAATAAAACATTTGTACCATACAGTGGTCCACAATAGATCCAATTGTGACCGCTTTAAAATAATGCATCCTTAAAATTCTTTAAAATGTTAGATAAGAGTGAAGGCTAAAGTTATAGAGATAAAATACAATTGCGTAATTATTATCTCATTGATTCGGGTTTCGAAGAAAATGTGTTGCCATATGGAAATCCATCTTGTATAATTTTCAGAAGGTGGTGGCCTAATAAGAGCATTGCTTCATAATGTAAAAAATATACTTAATTGTTTGAAGAATCAATAAAAGATAACTAATTAAAACTAAAAAAAAAAAAATTATGTATGGAGGGTTAAACTAAGAGTTAATTTAGCTTCAGTCGTTGCGAAAAAAAATGTGATAAAAATTTGTCTTCCAGATGCCAGATTTAATACTATTTAAAGTGATTATTTTAGAGATGCAGGCAAAAAATAATAAGTTAAGACGCACTGAATATTGACCATCAATATTGCTATCGTTATCATTATCATTATAAATATAGCCATCTTGAGTAATCGTGTTACATAAGTTTTCTGAGGAACTATTCTGAAAAGCCGAGAACAACCTTTGAACTGAAAATTCCAAATTATTTAAAGTATTTTGAGACAGGTAATGGTCATTTTGCTTGTTTATATTTAACAACGGATTTTGACTGCATTTTTGTTTACAATGTGAAATTTCATACTTGTTATTGCGATAAAAATTTCGTGAATGTTTTGTTTTTCTTTCGAGGCCAATGTCACTGGCTGATGTGTTACCTATTTGAAAATTATTATGATTGTTGATATAAACATTTCTATTAATTTGAGACATTGATTTTTTATTTTTAAAATACAGATTTTGATTATTAAGTTTGGTAAAAACGCCTAAATTTGCACCCCTGTAAATTTTTACCAACTTATGGTGCCTGGATAAAATTTGAAAATGTACAAAATCTTTAAAAATTTTTGGTTGTGAGACTAACTCCAGATGCTTAGCTTTACGGCCTTTAGTAAACTGAAAGTTCGGAAAATTATTTAAAATCTGACTTGTAAATTCACATGGAATTTTTATATTTAGTGTTTCATTTGGACCTAAATAAAATATTTTTGGCAATTTCACAAAAATCTTGTCATATTTGCGTTTAGTAAATTTATGTATGACGGAGAGGCAAGAGTCTAAAGGGCCAGAATACGAATTATAAAAATTAACTGAAAAGTCCTCCCCTATTGTCACCTTACTATTGCAATAGTCAATAATGACTTTACTTTGTTTAAGAAAAGAAGTACCCAAAATTAGAGGTACTGGTAGTTCTTCCACTACAAGGGCAGAAACCCTGTGTTTTAAATGGCCAAATTGGATTTCTATGTTTGTTTTCCCTAATGGGTTAACAAAATGACCACCTGCTGTAGCTAATCTACTATTCCCTTGAATTTTCAAAATTTTTCCAGCTAAACTTTTATGTATTATGTTTTGTGAAGATCCGCTATCTAATAAAATATTTAAATTTTTTTCGGTGATTTATGGAACCTTTGATTTGCAAGATATTTGAATTTGAACTAAAACACGACAAGTTTATATCCTCCTCAAAATTTTGATCCGATACGTATGAATTTTGCACTTTTGTTTCTGCGATTCGCTGTAACAAAAGTACAATGTCTTTAAGTTTGTCTTGTGTCATGTTATTTGTACATAAAATTTTAAAATTTTCATAAAATTCCCTCAAAATTCCATCTTCAAATGTCTCTAAGAAATCGAGAAATTCTATTTTAGGACTAATTAAATTTGACAAAGATAATAGTGAAAAATAGTAGCTTTTAATGCTTTCATTGGATAACTGTTTTCTTTGCCTAAACTGTTCTCTGAATTTTTTATATGCAAATTTGCCACCGAAATAGTTTATAAAATCTGTTTTGACGTCATCCCATGTCTTATTTTTGTTTGAGTTTGTCTGTGTGTAGCTTGTGTACCAAAAATTTGCGGGCTTTTCCAAATAGGATTTTAAACATCTTATTTTAAATGTGTTCGGCTAAAAGTTTTTGTCACAAATTCTGTCGTGTTCGTTTATAAAATTAACGGGGCAACTGCAAATCGGATCAAACGTGGGTGGTTCTGTAAATTGAGGCACGATTGGAGTCATATTAAGTGTGTTGCAAAGTGGTTCCATATTTCAAACAATAACAACAAAAATATCTGAAGAGAAAAAATAAAATAAGATAAACTTGTTAGTCTTAGAGGCCTACAACAAAAACCCTTAAGAAATGCTAAAATCTGTATAAAAATTACTTTAAAAAAATTACAAAAAGAGTAAATAAAGTAAGTATCTTTCGAAAAAGATAACGGCGCCTTCACCATATGTCACGAGGGGGTTGTCGTGACTATTTGTGTACGTATTGCGCACAAATAAAGAGGATCGTGAGATTTTAGGGGTTTATTAATACTAAGTACATTACATTACATACATGACAATATGACATTTATTCGGGTACTGCTAGATTCCTAATAGAAGCAATATGAATGAACACAACAAGGGTTACATGTCGCTTTGTTTTCTGATAAGTCAATTCCCTAGGAGCTAAAGTTTACAGTTTTATAAGACATAGATTATAGAACTTTTTAATTTTTTATAATCATAGTTTTATAAAAAAGGACTGAAACTCTATAAAACATTTTAGAAGAAAGATAATGATAAATACATAGGGATCTCGTTGAATCTAATATGTTTATAAAAATTTATTAACCTCATTATAAAATAACACAATCGTTATAAACCCCTCATAAGTAAAAGCCAAAATTATAAGTATTCCTCACAAGCCAGAATGTTATAGTCCTTGCCAGAGGCAGTTACACTTTTGTGACATTTCCAACATCTTTACAGCATCATACAGCAACAAAAACATTTCTGACGTGTCTTTGAGTTGTTTTTACCTGTGCGTTTATTTTACTCAACCTACAATCAGCATCTTTTCATCGAGAGACACTGACAGTTTTACCTTTAATATTAGACCAACATGACATCGCGCGGTCAGCCTTTTATCTAGGGGGTAGGATTGCATGGGAGAAGAGAAATGCGTAAGCGGGTTTAGCACAAATATGAGTATAAGCCGCGACTCAATTCGCGAAAGGTCAATTTAGTCAGCTTTCTGTAAGTGACAAACAGGCGATACACAACCAGAATAAACAGAATATTGAAAACATGGTAATCTTCACTGACTCACACTAAGTGCAATTCAAAAAATTAATTAAATTAAAATAGATGCTAAACTCGACTACATTACTATACAAGCAAAACACATGATACAACTCCTTAGACAAAACTCTAGTATATATTTAAGCTGCATTCCAGCCACACAAACATCAAAGGAAATGAAATAGCTAATCAGCTAGCAAATATAGGTAGAGATTTGAACGTTCCGATGAATCTATCATATACTGTGGATGATATATACAACTTACACAAAAACAGAACAATCAAAAAATTCAAACAAAAATGGAAAGAACAAGTAAGATAGTCTGGTTCATGGTATAGTAACATCGAAGACGAGTTCCCCAGTAAAACTTGGTATAAAAATAAAACCTTCACCTTTCTTAATAGAAGACAAATAACCTCAATGACGAGAATGAGAACAGGCCATTGTTCTATTGCGAAACACCTGAACAGAATTGGAGTTGTTGAGTCACCTCAATGCGAGTGTGGACAAATTGAGGAATTAAACCATTTACTATTTGAATGCCCCATTAACAAGATTGAAAATTTTGACCTGTACATGACCCTTGGACCAACTGGAATGACCCGGCCCTTTTCAGTCAAAAACGTCCTAAGAAATCTGAACAACAAAAGAATAAATTTAGTAACAAAATACCTCAGACATAATAAAAAAAAACTAAATCGCAAAACTGAATGCAGACGATCTCTTGCTGAAACAAAAATATAATATGGATAATTAAATAAATAAAAATAAATAAAAGTGGATAAATCAAACCAATTAGCCAACTTTTACCTTTATTGTTTAGAACCTTATTTATCCTAAATAATATTACCTTTTTAATGTGTAATTGTCTGCGTCAGAATGAATGTTTTGTGAAATCCCTCTATCCTATCCAAAACCCAGTAAAATTATAAATCTAAAAATTAAGTAATGGCAAGTTAGAATATATGAAGATCAAGAGAGGACTGGCTGAGAACAACAGAAGAAGGGAAAGAAGAAGAATAAACTATCAAATCAACCAATCAACAACTGGATAGAAGAGAAGAGGATACAGATTAAGGAAGGAGAACAAAACAAACAAAAAAAAAACAAAAAATCCGGATTTCAGGTGACCTACGAGTCAGACTATCTTGGAATCCAAAAGAGGAGTGCTGGAAAATTGCCTTACAAAAGGCAGAGCCAAAAATCTAAAATAGATAGATAGATAGATAGATAGATAGAATAATACACTAAAAAAGTAAATAATTTTTAGTTTTTGAAGCATTGGCGTGGGTTGGGGACTTGACCCTAGGGGGTGGCAATTGTGGTATGAACCCTCAAAAATAGATCCTGATTGAGTACTTTTCCTAGACAAACATCAAAATTATGAGTAGTAGTCCCTTTTTCCACAAATGAAAATTTGAAAAAGGGAGCAGACATTTCTTGAGTAAATGCGTCGAAGACAAAATTTTCATAAAATATTGGAGGAATAATACTTTAAATGCTCGCAGGCGAAAATAGATACAAAGCAAACTTTTTTGATAAATCAAAATCTACAGAAAAAAGTTTGAATCCGGAAAAATACGCCGCAGGTAGCAAAAATCTTCTCATGTTAATTATAATTATTATCGAACAATGCTGCACTTTTTGTCAAACAGCGTCATGCGCCACGGGCAAAAATGTTTTTAACCCAAAAAGAAAATTTTCAAACAAAAATCGATACAAGTAAACTTATGTTTTAACCTAAAATTGCTTAAATAATACTTTTAACCCTTTCTTTTTAACCAAAATCAAATTCCAACAAAAGACTTCTGTATCATATTGGGTTAAAATCGTTTGAGGTGTTCTTCATTTATCGTGTGTGTTCAAACAGCCAATTTATTTTATTCGCTGATTTCGGTGTTTTAAGACCTAAAACACATTTAATAAAATAAAAAAAATAAATTTTTACGTTTTTAATAGTCCACCTCTTGTATGGTGGACTAAACATCAAGTCATGTAATAATTCTTGCCCTAAGCAAAGGCAGCGTTGCCACCCTCGACACAGAGGTCTTCGGTAGAAGGCTTCGAGAAAAATCGGCAGATTTCGGTAGATTTTTTAATCAACTTAGCAAGCAGTGCTAATCGATCGATAGTTTGGATTGATTTAGTAGGTAAATTGTATTTCTACGATTTCTTTTTACTGACAAAATACCGAAATTAAGAATTAAATCAAAAAATTTGGTACATATTAGGTAGATAATATTATACGTGAAAATCGTGTGAGCAGTAATTTTCTTCATTCAATTTACTGGCAAGTAACCTCAGGGGATTCACAAGGTCGGAGCCAATCGAATCGCTTCTCGCATCATCCTTTTATAATAGCGTGATCTTTAATGCCGCTTGCGGCTGCCGGCTGAGTATATCGCAAAATCCAAGAGATGGCGCCATAAATACACTTTTAAAGACAATGGCTTGAAATAAAATTTTTATTCTTTTATTCTACAAAGGATCTTACATAAAAAGAATATTTTATTTATGGTGTTTTTTTTTTAATCGCGATCACGAGGCGTATCAAAAAAAACATATTTTTATCGAAAAAAAAATCGGTACAAAACTATGGTAATTCGGTATATCGTAAAGTAAAAGGTTAAATCGGTAGATCTACCGAAAAATCGGTAGAGGTGGCAACGCTGAGCAAAAGTTTCAGGTTGTCCGCCCCTTGACGAATGCGACCACTTGCGTCTGTAGTTATTTATTATGATTACATTTGGCAACGCTTAAACGCCTTCGACGGGAATCGGTCTTATTGCGGTCTCTTATTAATACATGTACTACTACTACATACTCTATCTGTTTTTTATCCTCTTATGGAAATTAAGCCCCCTCGATGTGGACTTGTTCACGCGGTTTAAGAAATACGTTTACTTTTTCTCAAAGTCGCAAAAGTGTAACTGCCTATGGCAAGTACTACGAGTATAATTGACTGATTCTTATCTTCTTAAAATCGTGAATAATTTTATTGCAGGTGGATATGGAGGTATGGACAGAGGACCGAATTTTGGCGGGAACTACAACACAGGCTCCAACAATCAAGACGATTGGTGGTAAATACCTGCCCATCCGAGTCCAAATGTCACATTTATACATTTTTGACACTTTCTAAAACCCTAAAAATGAAAAACATTTTTAAAAAAATTAACCGTATTACACCCCATGATAAGTAGTGACCACTTTTTATATAAAACAAATATTGTGAACTTAACTTCTTTTATTTCTTCTGCTAGTAAAACTCGTATATTTTTCAATTTTGATGTATCAGAATAAGAGTTTTTAGAGTTTCAATACACGTCCGTTATGTTAACTATAAAAAAGTATATTTATAACGAACAGGGTGCTTTCTATAATGGCGCAAGTGACATATATCTAATTACGTCAATGTAAAATGTCATGCCCATAAGTGTCAAAAGTTTGACATTTAACATTTGACGACAAGAAAAAATCTATTTCTTTTTATTAGATTTTTTAATGGACAAATTTTAATTACTAATTAATTTGGAAATTTCCAGAACGCATTCCTTTTCCTACAAATATTTTGAAGTTAGGTGCTGCTCTTTTGTTTTTAATTGAGGTTAGGTAACATGTTTTTCAATTAGCTCCCCTATCCTTTTCTTGGCAAGTTTGCGATCAACTTAGCTAAAAAAATAACGTGGCCTAACCACAAAATATTTGGACCAATAGGAAACGGTCAAAACATTTGAACCAATAGGAAACAGAAGGCGGTCTGGAAATCAGTTATCCCTGTGAAAACAAACGTCGATATTTTTAAATGTACACTTTATCGACTAGTCCCTATTTGACTATTAAAAAAAATCAATAATGTTTCTAAAATGTCCAATTATAGAACAACACCCTGTCTATACATTTTCATTTAAGTTTGAACAGGATTCAAAATAAAAAATTAAAAGATGTGACATACACGTCCAAACTTAGTACATATAGACTTTATAGAAAATGTTTCTTCTTTATTTTATGCACAAACTTGAAAAGAACCAACTTTGCAATTTTGTCCGTACCATATACGAAAAAAACTATACTTTCTCTAGAATAGAAAGACTAAAAAATAAAAAAATCCATGTTTGGGTTAGGTCTTTTTATTAATAACGTCTAAAAAAAAGGATTTTGCGAAAAAAATAAGGCATTTTTGAGTAAATAATGTTACTGTTTCCCCTTGTGACAGGTCCCACTCAGGGCAAAGTGGGACCTCACCAAAATCTAGAAATGAAAGGGGGAAAATAAGGTGCGTCCAAACCAAGAACGTGACTCCTCGGTGCAATTTTGATGTACATTCTACGTGACAAATGTCACTTCAAGTGCACGGATTTCCAAAACGAACTCATTATTGACGTTACACGCCCAAAAATCGCCGAATTTTTTACGTAAATTTCTGATAAAGATGTATCACACTAAAAACATTGTTTTGTTTAATAATATTCATGTGACACGTGTCAATTATGTCAAGATAGTTAGCTTACAGTTTTATAGCGGCGAGGGTAAAAAAACCTTACATATAATAAAATGGTGTAAATTTGGTGTTCCAAGGCCCTAGTCCCCTTGAAAATGACAGGAAGTTTTTTTTTTACCAATAATTGGAGTCTTTTAATTATTTTGCAAATTAGTTTATCATATTTCGAAACAGGCTCGAAAGACAGACTGCTCGCAAAGTGCTTTTCGTTAATAGGCAGGGAATGGCACTGGATCTCTGTTTAATAAGGAAGCCAGTCGTAGCACCGTTTTATTTCGAATCGTGCTCTGGACGGGTTACCATCGTCAAGATGGCACCAAAGACAAGGGGAAAAGCTGCCAAAACAGCTGGCAAAGCCCAAAAGAACATCACCTAGACAGACAAAATGAAGAAAGGCAAGAGGCAAGGTCTTTATACTTTTACACAGGTTGCCTACAGAATTTGACCAATCCTGTCAACTTACCTGGACGACTGTAGCTACTTCACCGTTGGCCAGTCGGGTTCAGTGACCTTTTAAATTTTGTAGGTAACCTGTGTTATAAAGACCTTGGGCAAGAGGAAGGAGACCTATGCCATCTACGTCGATAAAGTACACGTTCATCCTGACACCGGTATCAACAAGCCTATGTCCATTAACCATTATAAACTCTTTCCTCAACATTTTCAACCGTATTACTACCGAAGCCTCTCCTCTAGGGCACACTATAAAAAGAGGACGACCATTACAAGCCTGAAGAACTAACGAAAAACGCTGTCAGTGAAGGAACCAAAATTTTTCTTCCCTGAAGCAACTACAAGTAACCAGTCTAGTAAAGAGTTTAAGCCTAGGGTTTTTTTTAACTTGTTTGTTTATTTTTTTTTTTGGTGCACTCTATGCTTTTGAGCCTGTTTTGAAATTTGGAGCAATGAATGTGCAAAACAATGTCTAGACACTCCAAATGTATCTGATAGAAACTTATTTGCGTTACTTGCCAGCAGTGTAGATGAGGGCTTAGAAATAAATTACCATAAAAAACAAGTATTTTGAATGGAATAAGACAAACAATATGTTTTTAGTGTGAAACAATTTAAAAGCGGGTCTCAGGGCTCAACTGAGGGCTCAAATAGCGTTGCAGTTACAGCTATTTAGGGCGCTAAGAGTGTTTTCTTGAATTTTGACTGTGATATTAAGTAATTATTTAAAAAATGTACCCGTACAAACCAGTAGGGGCCGAGCGATAATGGATTGCTCTCAAAAAGTCGATCAATGTGTTTGATCCAAAAGTGACAGAAATTTTCTGTCGGAATGAGAGTGAATAAAATAGAACAGTCAGAAATTTGTGTTTTGCACCAATTGTAAACGCAAACCGATCAAATAAGGTTAAGTGGCGTTGGTGCAAGTAGTCCTTACAAAAAGGACAAAAAAGGGTAATTCTTAGCGTTAATAAAAAAATAATAAAATATTTTTTAAGTTTGATATAATATGTGTAAAAGGTTAGAGTGGGCATATTTAAAACTGTTATGCCTGAGAGGATGAGTTTATTTATTTTTTTTTGTAATTTAATTAAATAATTTATAGTACAATTTAACCCTGTCATATACAGAGTGTCTGGAATCTGGTACCATGGATTTTTTTGTTGATAAATCGACAAATTAAGTTTTAAAACCAGAATTAATGCTCCAACCTATCTCATTCTATAGGTTACCATTGTTTCACACTCTGTATTTACTTAATCCGTATTATCCCTTACAAAAACATAGACGCATTTTTATTTATTTTTTTACATTTAATTACCTCCCAAATGTTGTTCGCTGTGATAGTTTTTACATAAATTGTGCCTATTCTAACAGTTTTTTGCCAGTATAAGAACTATACTGATGTGAATTATACATTTTTTGAAATTCAGATAAAAAAATGTCATACCGCTGTGACTGCAACTGGTAACTGTCTAAAAATAGGGTTGCTAACTTTGTAACCTTATCTATTATATATTTTCAAAAAGTATATACAGGGTGTCCTAGAACTAAGGGTACAGAGTAAAACTGTGGATTCCTTGAATCAAAATATTGAGATTTGGCAGACTAGGGACCCTATAGTTGATGTTGTATTAAAGTGACACCGCGTCATCAAAACCTTCATGGGCGGGAAGGGAGTAGAGGGGTACATACAGTGGTACGCACTTCCTTTAATTTTTTTATTGATATTGATTCCCAAAATGAGGCACTGCACTAATTAGTCATTAGCTTACTATTTTACTTGCATTTTATTGATGTCTTCTTCTAAACGATTTCATTAGAAAGGACTTATATACTCTTATCTGGTTGTTACGAACATATTATTGATTTAGCCGGGCTTTGACGTTTTCTATTTGTTGTTGTTTTGACTGTTTTATGTCAAACAAATTACGACCAAGCTTTGTACAAAACAAATTACCGTTTTTGCAACTAAATCAATATTTGCGCACATTTTAATATAATTTTGGATCCTCTTTTATGTTTCGGATCTTTATTTATTAGGTAAGTACCTATTTGATCTCTCCTTTAAAAGTCTTAGTGTTTTATCCTTCGAACATTAAGCCCCGAGCGGCACACTGCATGTACCAAGTGAAACACTAATTTTTTAAGGCTTCTTTACTTAGATTTTGCCGCAGAATTTGGTTTACCATAGCTATGACGCGGTGCCACTTTAATACAACATCAACTATAGTTTACAATTACTATTTTTTTAACTAATTTATTTTAAAACCAATATTTTGGCATACAATTTGTGATTAGGGTGTTTTACAATTTAATTTAAAATAAAAAACAAATTTCTCGTCCAAAAAAAATTTACGACAAAATGTTAAAAAAATATTGTTTACTAAAATTTCTTATAATATTGTTACGGGTTCTCCACAAAAATTAAAACTCGCAATTGTTGAAAACGATACGTCAATTTATTTCGACAAATTATGTACAAAAACACGCACTTAAACTTACTACTAACTTGCTAATAATTCACTACTTTAATCCGTCTATTAACTTCGCGTTAACATCTAGCGATCACTACCATTGGTTATCTTTGACTCTCGATGCGCCGCGTCCGGCTCTATATATAGGGTCTGCCTACTATTCGAGAACCATCCATCCTTCTTCGATTCACGAGCATTCTTGTTTCTTCCAGAAGGTACGCGGCATGCATGAGTGTCATAGATAACGCAACTAAAACCTAGACTAAGAATACAACCATAAGATACGTCAACCTAATACTACACTAACTATAAAATTTAAATAACTTAAATTTGTAACACTATCCTCCTCTCCAGGTTTGACCGTCTCGATCAACATTTGCCAGGTAAGGTTTTAGTCTGTCCAGATGAACAACCTTCATCTTGGATTTGGGGCTTCTTTGGATTCGGTAGACTATATCATTAATTCCCTTAACAACTTTATAAGGTCCTTCCCATGGTGGTGTCAACTTAGGTGATCTTCCTTTCTTTCGTTGAGGATTGTATAGCCAGACTTGATCATTCTCTTTGAACCCAGAAAAGTTTGCTTTCAGGTCATATCTTGCTTTCATGCGGTCACTGGCTATTTCTATTCGCTCTCTAACCACTTCATGGATATCGTGCAACTTTTGCCTTAAACGTTCGACATAGTCATTAACCTCTAAGTGTTCTTCTTCATGTGAACCAAACATGATATCACATGGTAAACGCAGTTCTCTACCAAACAGGATACTAGGTGGGGTAGCTCCTGTCGTATTGTGAATGGCGGTTCTATAGGCCATCAAAAACAATGGAATATATTGGTCCCAATCTGTTTGGTGCTCATCAACAACTTTGCAAAGATGTTCTATTGTTTTATTAAATCTTTCAACCATGCCATCTGACTGCGGATGTAAAGCAGTTGTCCGTGTTTTATGTATTCCTAAAGGTCACAGAGATTCTGGAAGAGCTTTGATTCAAAGTTTCTTCCTTGATCTGAATGTAGTTCCAAAGGAATGCCAAATCTGCTAAAAACATCATTTACCAGAACTTCTGCAACTGTAGCGACCTCTTGGTTAGGCAAAGCAAAAACTTCTGGCCATTTGCTAAAGTAATCCATGACAACAAGGATGTATTTGTTGCCCTTTTTAGTTTCTGGAAATGGTCCGCCCACATTAATAGCAATGCGTTCAAATGGCAGACCTACGTTATATTGTTTCATTTGACCTCTGGACCTTGTTTTGGGACCTTGGCTGGCTGCACAAGTCGAACATCGGCGGAACCAGTTTTTCACATCTTGAAAGTAATTGAGTTATATAATTACGGATATCAGTAGGATAAATGTTCCCTACTATATCCCAAGGGAAACCTTGGAAGAGCTTCATCGTTCTTCCAATTATCATGAAGGCTGTGAGTCCACTTCCTACTAATTGTTGGATGGTTAATCTTAATCGCAAAGCTTCTTGAGGTATCAACTGCTCCCATAACCGCTTAAATATTTCAGCACGAATGTCGTTTATGTTATTACCAAAGAATTTGTAGAATTTTTTGATTACATCTTCATTCAGGTTTATGGTTTGATTAATATCGTCTAATAACCCGCGTTCAATTTTAGATTTAAAATCATCGGTAAGATTGCATCTTTTCGCAATTGAGACTCCCACATGCATAATAATGTCAAGACCAGTTAATAAATTCGCGTTTAGAACTTTAGTAGATAGATAGAATAGAATTCGAATAGCCTTATGAATGTCTAAATCTCTTATTTCATTATCATTTACTGGCCAATCATTATCTGCAAATTGTCCAAATCGTTGGATAACCTGAGCATTAAATCTTCCTTCACCACCTCTAGCTATTTCACCGATAAAGTCAACCTGATTTGTGTTTGGTGCTATACGTGTCCTCATTTGTTCATCTCTGATCAGCTTTTGTATGATAGAGACGATCTTCCTACGGCCATCATCTCTTGTCATGAATTTAGCCTGGGGTAAATATTGACCCATGAAGTCCGCTAAGACTAAAGTCATAGCGTCTTCCCGATTGATTTGGTGTCCTGGTTCGCTTATTTCTCCTAGATAAATTAAGAAGGCCATAGTAGGAGCATGTGTCCCTGCCCAAGCTTCACTGAATGGGTAAATATCAACATTGTTAAATATTAACTTGTCAAATGCTTTACTCGTCGACAGGTATTTGTTAAAAAATTCCGGATTCTGAACAGGTGGAATCTCTCTTAGTGCTGCCATTTTCCAAGAATTAACGGTGATACTACCAAATTAGCAGTTTTTTTTTTAAACAAGATTGATTATTACTATGCTTTTTCTTCATATGTATTGTATTGTATCTTATTCTAATTGAGTATCTAATATAAGATATAAAAATTGCTTAATTACTAATCTTTACATTCTAATTACTTAAATAGAAGAACATGTTTGAGAAGTTATTACTCCAATCAAAATTACGGATATTCATCAGATGGTTTTTTAATGCTAGGATATAGACCATTTGGATTATTATGATCTACGTAAGTAGGATTGTACATTAATGGCACTGAATGTTCTGATAGTTGTTGGACTATCGACATTGATGGTGCATCTATATACTTCTTACTCTCTTCCTTATCCTGCGTGTTAGTTCCAGTTGCTGATTCGGAAGACACTTGTAATAATTCATGACTTTCTCGGAGCTGGCCAAGTTTCTGTTTAACATGTTTCTTAATAAGACAAGCAGTAAAGCTATCCAAAAAGCACCCTGCCAGATAGTAACTCAATCCGTAAATCTCATATAGCATTGTTCCATTTATTATTGCATCAATTATCCATTTAATGATTTTAATAATGGTGATAATTCCAATAATTCCAGCAGTCAAATTGCCAAAGGTTGATACCCAACCCCATATTTGCGCACGAATATTATCTGCTAATTTTGAGAATCCAGTTTCATCAAACAATCGTAAGGTGTCTAATCTTTGCATATCTGGATCTTGACCAGCTACACTCCTAACTATCACGCCTTGAATTGCCTCTCTTTCAGTACCATAGAGCAAATGATCACGGAGAATATCCAAATCAGCTTGAGAGTATATTCCGCTATTTGCAAGACACTCAAGCGATCGATATGTCCAGCTTGTCATGTCGTTATTTAACCCTGGTTCCAACATAATTGGCTTTATAGTCTCAGTACTTCTATGATTGATCTGATAACATATGTTATTGATTTTAAACATTGGTGCATACACATTACTACATGTTACCTCTGTTCCATGACGTTGAATCAATCTAGTTCGTGGAGTTAGATAGTAGGTAGTGTTCTTGTATAGTACTGGTAATTCCATAAAGCATCTCTGAGATTGAACAATTGTTACCATTACTGGTTGACATTTTGTTATGTATAATACTTCACCAAGCTTAGTGGCTGTATGTCCTGGCCCCTGCATATGTAAATATGCAAATTGTATCGGATTGATATCTGCAATTGCTAGTTTATGGTTTAGACTTGTCTTCTCTAACTCACATCTTTGATGAAGCATAGCATTATATAAATTCTCCATGTTGAGTTTAATATTGCGCTCAATAAAGACAAATTTTGAGTTGACGTATGTGAATAGGTCTAAATCATGAGCAATTGTTTTCCTTTTCTTGAGGAAAAAGTCGAATGCACCTTTGAAGATGATTAGCAATTTTGGGTGTTCAGTCTTGTATGCTTGCATGAAGCATATCTGAGTTGGGGTTGTTAATCTAAGAGAGAAGCTGGTGTCTTGCTCAATAACCGTAACTATCTTTGTTTCTGTTTTTCCGTTTGTCATCAGTTCGTTGGTTATATTGCTCACCCCCTCAAAAAGAACGTTATAAGACTGGATATTGCAAGGGCCTTTTGGTGAGTCAGTCCAGTAGAATTCACCAAATTGACTATCAATACAATGACCATTTGACGCTTTACACTGTAATGAATTTGGTAAGTGTATTTTATCCTTATTGCTATCAATAATTGCTTGATGTTGACCAATAGTCACAGTTACATAGCCTTGAACAACTACATCAGACCATTTACTAAATTGATCTGAATATGTTGATCCCTTACAATATCCTGTGTTATCAACTTGACCACTAAATAATGACGATTGATATCTTGACTGACCTATTTGTAAATTAGACAGAACTATCTCTTGTCCTGATCCACAGAAAATACATAATTCACCAGTTTTTATCGCCGTCATACATCGTAAGGATAAGACATAAACCCGTTGTTGACCATGGATGTATGTGAATGCATACCACAATGATAGATAGTTTGAATGATTACTATCAAACAAGAATATGCATCAACTTCTACAGAGTCAGATAGTTGAACAAGTTGTATAATATTTGAAGTATTAGTCACATTTTTGGATGGGAATTTGCATGATTCTACTTCTGTCATATCGATCTTAACATACTCGGCTCTGTTGTAGCTACAATCGTAACCTATAATCGAACAGTCAGTACTAGCCAGTCTTAACACGACTATAAAGATTAGGAGATAGAGGTTATCCCTATTTAAAATCATTGTAACTATTCAGCCAGAAATCGGATCAGAAAAATAACTAAAAATCTAAAAAAACCTATATTATAATACGATCCGGGAAAATGGTTATTATACTTAAAATAAGTAGGTTTTTCTTCACGGTTAATTATATGCGATTATAGTACTGGTTTTTTTCAATGGTCTGTCTCATATTGTTTTGGTTTTGTTCCATGATCTGTTTCATGTCGTTCTGGTTTTGAGCCATTTGAGCTGCTAGAGCCTGCATCATTTTAGTTAGATCTTCCATCTTTGCCGATCCTTGTCTGGTAAGCATCAAATCTCTATAAACGTTTGTTTTTGGGCTATAAAGCTAATGTCGCAGTCGGTTTTTCAATATCTCTACCAATTCTTAAATAGAACCTAATGGAATGTTCTGCAATATACTGGTAAATGTTATTCTTTGTGCTACTAGACAAATGTAGAAGTCACTTTTTGATTATCTCTTGTGTTTCTTTAATAGACCGTCGTAGAATGTTATGGAATATTCTAGAAATAATTTCTAATTCTTACTTTTAAAATAACTAAGCTACTGTCGAAGTCGGTTTTTGTATATCTTTTCTGGTTTTCGAATAGAACGTCGTAGAATGTTATGGAATATTCTAGAAAATCTCTCTAATTATCAATTTTTGGACTGTAAGGTTAATGTCGAAGTCGTTTCTCAAATATCTCTTTTGGTTTTCGAATAAAACAATATCGAACTTCTTCGAATATTCTGGAAAAATAACTTATTGTTCTTCTGTCCAATTGTCCTAGCCGGTGGTACTATGTAAGGGTAGTCTTTGCACTATTCAGTTCTGAATATTCTGGCAAAATCACTTACTGTTCTTCTTTTTAATTGTCCTAGCCGGTGGTACTGTGTAAGGATAGTCTTTGCACTATTTATTTCTTTTAATCTCACTTCTGACACCAATTGTTACGGGTTCTCCACAACAATTAAAACTCGCAATTGTTGAAAACGATACGTCAATTTATTTCGACAAATTATGTACAAAAACACGCACTTAAACTTACTACTAACTTGCTAATAATTCACTACTTTAATCCGCCTATTAACTTCGCGTTAACATATAGCGATCACTACCATTGGTTATCTTTGACTCTCGATGCACCGCGTCCGGCCATATATATAGGGTCTGCCTACTATTCGAGAACCATCCATCCTTCTTCGATTCACGAGCATTCTTGTTTCTTCCAGAAGGTACGCGGCATGCATGAGTGTCATAGATAACGCAACTAAAACCTAGACTTCTTAGTCATACAACCATAAGATACGTCAACCTAATACTACACTAAACCTAAATAAATTCTAACTATAAAATTTAAATAACTTAAATTTGTAACAATATATTTTTAAAAAAATTTACATCTCGATTATTAGTTTGTGAACTTGTGAAGGTCCGTGTCGTCATAACTTAATATTTTTAACTAAGAAATCCACATTTTTTTGTCTTCCTATTAGTTTTAGGACGCCGGTAGAAATGCTATTAAATAAAATCTATTGTTTTTTGAAGAATGGTTTAGTCAAACACTTTGCAATAGTCCCGGTTTGAGTATGAAATTACATAAATAAAAATTACATACAAAAGAGACAATTAAAAAGTGCTGTACAAATGGGTGGGTATGCTTATGTATTTTTTTCAAATTATGGGGATCCAACAAAAAACAATCCTTTTTTGAAACGATTATAACATATTTTTTATATGTTCGCCGTATTTTTTTGTTGGCCTGCTTAGTCAAACGAATCCCTAAGCTTGAGTCAATCTTGTGGTCGTATGAGAATTTTGCAGTATCAGTTTGTGCCAGATACGTTAGAGCATAAATATGGGGCATACCCATGTATTCTCACACGCGATGCTTGAAGCCAGGACCCCCATTTAATACTAAATGTTCCTTTTTCTTACTTACTGCGCATGCATAAGTTTTAATGGTTTTGGAACATACTCCGTTACGTCACTACATTTTTTGACAGGTGTCAAAAATTTAAGGTTATGTCTATTTTTTTTTCCTAAAAACTTGGGTGAAAATTTATCAAATTGTGGATTAAAATTGTAGTTTTTCTAAAAATAGTTGTGCAGATTTATTGTGGACACCATGAAGAGTGTTTAATGGGATCTACAAACCACTCCTAACTTTGTTAACAAATTATAAAGAAAAATACAATGGCACTTCCTTAAACGACAAACGCAAAACACCGCAAAGTGTAAACAAACAACAAAGATGGCGTCAACTTACACAACAGCTGTGTCTACCTGAGAAAACACACGCATGCGCACTTGAAAATTCGCGTCTGCGAACCGAAATTTGCCATTGTTTCCAAAGCAAGCTATGAGTGCTTCACTTTTTGAAGATGTATTTATGCTCTAACGTATTTGGTTTATGCACAGCAATAATAGTTTCTGACATAACTGATTCCGAACTACCTCTCGACTTGGTCTTATGATTGAGCTTCGTCCCCAAAAGTGTAAGTCAGTTAATTAATGCACTCTTGTCTTGATATTTAACTCGAACACATAAAGAAACTGACTGACTATTGCGAAAATTGTAATAAAAACTAATTAAAGTGCTTGTCTGAACCATACTAGACACTTTAAAAGTGGATACGCATTAGCGTTGAGAATTCGTCACTAGGAAAATCTCACAATCTCATTGGTTAGTTTCATGGTTTGAAAGTTGCGTCGAAGCAGGGACATAGTCCACTGTCAAACTGCAAACCTGACCAATAGGATTGCGAGTTTTTCTTAGTTTCGAATACACCAACGCGGTATAAGTGTCTCTCGTTGTCAATAAAGATTTTATTTCTCTTTCGTAAAAATTTTCACAAGCATTTAAAGTAGAAAATGATGTTAAGGCATATTTGAAAAATTATAATCTTAATAAAAAGTATTTAGAAAAGTATTCAAGTGTTTTTTTATTTATTTAGTGATCTAATAATACCTAAATCCCTATAGAAATCAAAATGCTTATTAAAATTTTAGCCCAAGGGATTGAAAAACTACTTTTATTGCCTAGGAAATAGATCGAACTTAAAAAATCAAACAAAGTGCTTAAGACCACACGGCAGAAGTGTAAACTTCAACAAGGCGAAATTAATAATACAAGATTTTTTGCGTTGTATATTGACAAAAGTAATCTACAAAGTAATAACATTTACATAATTATAATTGGGTATAAATTACTCTGGTAAATTTTGCTCTGAGTGGCCTTCATCTGCATCATCATATCGCTCTGCTGACTGTTCCTCTCACAGTTAGTCGACTCGAGCCGACTTCACCCAAATGAGCGTTACATAGCCGAGTGTGACGGCTCAGTTCAATTTAGTACCCACAAAAAGTACTAAACGCGCCTAAAGAAGTTTACACTTCAATAAGTACCGAATTGGTGTTATAAGTAAGTTTAATTAATTTGAATGGTCAGCTTTTTGTTTCCTAGGGGAAAAATTAACCCCCCCCATTTGCCCACCACAAGGATTATTGCATTTATGGAGGGGGCCTATAACCCGATAACAGCATGTATGTATTTGCTGTTCTCGGCTATAACTTTTCAAGTTCTGAAAATGTCCTTTTGGTGTAAATTGCTCTTCTATAGCTTTGTTTTTTAAAGAATCGAAATGTCAAATTAAATTTTATGTGTCACTTTTAGTTTTAAGATATAGCATAAAATTTTAATTTTTTTTATAAAATCACCTAATAAGTTGGATTTAGAATATAATATAATATCAGCAAATTAGAAAATTAATCCCGCCGCGGATTCTGTACTGTCGAATTTTATAGCAACATATCGTCCTCTCTCTATATTTTGCAATTAGCAGGCAACATAACATATCGCTATGAAATTCTACAGTGCACAGAATGCGGGCCCAGCGTATAGACAAGCGATTTTTGTTTTTCGTTCGCCTGTGTCTACTCAATATGCCGCAGGGTGAAGGCGTCCGTTGGCTGTCATGACAACGTCGCATGCTCTGGCAGGGCAAAGAATCAGGTGGTAAACCTGCGTACATTGTTGAAATAGCGTCCGGTTACCGGCGTATTGTTTATATTCGGGTCTGATTGGGTTTTTTATTTTAATTATTTCACTGCAAATTACAACCCGTTTTCAATCTATAGCGACTATCAATATCACAATATGGAACTAAATAAAGCTTAATTTCAAGTAGGGGGAGGCCACCCTAGATCCGCCACTGTCTATAGTTTTATGTAGATTTTATACACAACACTTTTTATGGTTCAAAATTGAGAACCTTGATTTTTTTTCACGACCGCCTTATTGAAAAAAATCCGGTACCGTAAAACGAGGTTACTTTGCGCCCCCTGGTCCTACTTTGCTCCATTGCGAAAAAAAGTTCTTAGATATTCCACATTAAAAATCTGCGCATGCACCGCCACACGCCACCACGCGTGAATTATCCGTTGTGAATTTGACTTTTCAAAGACGCGATAGCCGCTGTTTCCCGCTTAGTCGTCTCGAGTTAATACCAGAGTGAAGTGCAGCTTGAAATTCCTTTAAAATTTGACCTAAAAAAATTTGGTGTCTAGTGCAGTTATCGTTTTTTATGCAATAAAAACTTTAAAAAACCAATATTTAAAAATTTTTTATTCACCATTTTGAATTTTTGGGGAAAAGCTAACTAAATGGGTGTACTTTGCGCCGACATATAAAACACCAATGTTTTTTTTCATATTTTATAAAGTGGGGCAAAGTAACCTCGGACTATGGGAAACTTTGCTCCACTTTTCAAGTTAAAAAAATATTTATAATACTAAGTATTTTGTAATAAAAATGTCCTTTGTTAATTACCTATACCATGTGTTTTTCATTAAAACCAAAAACACATTTTTTATGGTATAATTTTTGGTTATTTCTTTGAATTAACTCAAAAAAGTGGAGCAAAGTAACCTCGTTTTAGAATAACCAAAACTAAATCGGTGGTTTTCAAGATATAAGCGAATTTGTGGTAAGTACGTCTGAAGGAGCGACAAATATAGTCTGCCCACTCTCTTTTTGATCCCCAAATCACTTTTTAAGGCCCCGAAGTATTTTTTGCGGCACCTTCAGGGTTGGGCCGGGGCCCTCGACCTGGTCAGTCCGGGCCTGCCGGTAGGTAGCCAATTATCTTTAAACAATTTGACTTAAAAAGTTGTAGTTATTCCCATTTGTCTAGTTTATTACTTTTAATGGATTTATTACATTTTAATAACATACCTTTCAACTTACATAGCTGATTGTATTGACTTTTGAAAAAATATTTTAATATTTAATAGAACAATTTACTTTTCAACAAAAAAATAATATTCGTTATTTGATAAAATTGTTTTTTAGTTCGACTGAAAATAGGAATAATAACCTCAGTTTAGGAAACGAGTGACATGTTAAGCTGTTGTCAGTCAGCTTTAGGTATTTTAGATATTGAAGTTCCAAATAAGACTCAAAAAAGTAAGTAAGTAGGTTTTATTGTTGGATACGGAATTTATTTATTTTTACCTTCCTAGCCCGCGCAGCTATGGCTAAAGAAAGTATTGTTTTCGACAAAAATGTTTTTTTTTTATATAACGCCGAAAATGTATTATTTGGGTGTATTTTGACCTTAAAAATATCGTCGAGGCGTCTGTCCGTGTGCGTGTGTGTATATGTTTGTCCGGCCCACGGTAGCTCCTAAACCGCTGAACCGATTTTTATAAAATGTTTAGGTAAAAATAGTGTACAATAAGTTGCTGCAATTTATTATATAAATTTCTTGATTCGAACATCAAATTTTTATAGCCATTATAACTAAAAGTAAAAATTTGTAAATTTCGAGTTGTGTTATTTTTGTTCTGAGGGTGCGATATGTCCATTTATTTCAAACATCGGTATGCCAAAACTTGACTAATAAGGACTTATTGCAATAAAGCTTGGCACTAATTGTGCCGGCTACTATTCTAACAGTTTCGCATTATAAGAAGAACTATCTTTTTTCAAAATTAGGCCTTTGTGTATTCTAAGAGCCGGAATTAATAGTTCCGCCACTATTAATGGAAAATAAACGACTTGATTTATAAATTCGACTTTGGTATGTCAATTTTGAAAGATCATCTGTCAGTTTTCAATGGAAGACTGTCAGAATAGTGCCCGGCACTATTACTGCCTGGCCCTATAGCAATAAGTCCATAATAGGGACTTATTGCAATAAGGCCAGGCAATAATAGTGTCGCGCACTATTCTGACTGTTTTTCATTGAAAACTGACAGATGATCTTTCAAAATTGACATACGAAAGTCGAATTTATAAATCCAGTCGTTTATTTTCCATTAATAGTGGCGGCACTATTAATTCCGGCTCGTATAATACACAAAGGCCTAATTTTGAAAGAAGACAGCTGTTCTTATAATGCGAAACTGTCAATATAGTCGCCGGTACAATTAGTGCCTGGCACAATTAGTGCCTGGCACTATTGCAATAAGTCCCTAATATCTCCTGGAAAATATTTAATCAGCTTCTGCTATACTAACACAGAACTACCATTAGTATTAATGGATTTTGACCAAAATATAATCAGCTCTTTACAGTATTTTACACTATTTTACTCGAAAATTTCATGAAAGACGGCTCAGAGGTTTAGAAGCTATCGTGCCAAGAAGAGACATTTACACACACACGACGATATTGCTAAGAAAGGTTAAAATGCACAAATAACACATTTTCGTCGTTACCTCAATTTTTTTTTTTCGTCGAGAACAATACCTGTAGCAATTATTGCTGCTAGGGCTTTTTTCATAACGATACCAGATACAAAAAAAAGCAGAGAATAGTATCCACCCGCGGCGAACCGGAAAAAATGTCAGGGGTCGGAAGAATTTTTTATCTCTCGTTTATTTGAATGTTCCAAAGGATTTAGAAAAATTACCATGAACTGCCTAACAATTTAAGATTTTGAAAATTTTTTAGGTTACAAAAATTTTTCAATGGATCGTTGGAACGGAAAAGTAGCGATGGTCACTGGCGCAAGCGTAGGCATAGGAGCAGCGGTTTGCAAAGAATTAGTGCAATATGGCATGATTGTAAGTTAAAAAAATACTCTGCCAATATATGGGCCCCTAAGCTCACACTAGGTACTATAGTTATAGTGTACGTGTGAGCTAATATAACTAAAAACTGAAATATATTTTATTCAACTCCAGACTAAATTACCTTTTGTTTGATACCACACAAGCCATGTTTTGACTTAATCTCAAATTTTTGAAATCTACCCCCACCCTTAAAAAAAAACTAAAATGTATTTTGTTAAACTCCGGACTCAATTACCTTTCGTTTGATATCACACACGCCATATTTTCACTTTAACTCTAATTTTTGAAATATACCCCCACTCGTTTTTTTAAATAAATTAAAATGTATTTTGTTTCATTCCAGACTCAATTACCTTTCGTTTGATATCACACACGCCATATTTTCACATAAACTCTAATTTTTGAAAGCTACCCCCACCCTTTTATATGGCTTGTGTTCGGTGGATTTTGTTCATTTTTAAACGGGACCATCTCGACCCAAGACCCAGCCTAGGTACCAAATTTCATTAAAATCGGCCAAGCGGTTTTTGAGTTATGCGCGTTGGTCGTTACAGACATACAGACAGACATACAGACAGACGGCGCAACAAAAAAGTTTCAAAATCAAAGATATATAAAAATTTTTGAAATCGGAGCAACATTTTTTTCTCGAAAAAATTAGGATCACCATAGCTCCCACTACTATAGTATAGTATATGTGTGAGCTAAAACTACGATCAGATTGCAATCGAGAAATAATACAGTTTAACTCGGTATATTACAGGTGAAAATAAAAAAATCAAAAAAAAATAATTGGTATTTTTGTCTAATTAAAGTAAAATAGGACTTACTGTTTACGTCTCTTTCAAATGATTCTTGCCATTTTTGCCTAAAATTACAAAAAATAAAATATTTTATAAATTTCAAAAACAATATATACCCTTTTCGATCTTTCGCGAACTATCTATCCTTTTTCGGCGCCTAGAACATTCGCGTATACAAGCAACTAACCTAATACTACACTAAACCTAAATAGATTGTAACTATAAAATTTAAACAACTAAAATTTGTAACAATACTTTATAGAGAACTAATATAAAAAAATTGCTGATACCTCATTTTAAATTACGTTATTTTAAAAATCGAGTAAAAAGGCCAACAAAAATACAAACTTTATATAATATCTCCAAAAACTAAAAGTAAAAAATATAATTTAGTTTGTCAGTTGAATTCTTCACAAAAATAACTATATAAAAAGCAAACCCTCCCAAAATTTATATTTTTTAAAACGTAGCTTGAAAACGGCTTGCCCATATTTTTATTATATATATATTATATTATATTTATTTCGACAACTCAATGTACAATAACCGCACTGAAACTTTCTACTCAATCGGCTTATTAACTTCGTGTTAATATCTCGTGCTTTCTACAGCTCGTTATCTCTAACTTCTCGTCCTGCGGTGTCCGACCGCTTATATAGAGTCTTTGATCTTTCTCGAACTATGTATCCTTTTTCGGCGCTAGAATATTCGCGTATAAGAACGAGCGTGAGTCATAGACAACTTAACTAAAACCTAGACTGATAATACAACCATAAGAGAAGCCAGCCCAATACTACACTAAACCTAAATAAACTCTAACTATAAAATTTAAAGAAATAAAATTTGTAAAGCCCGGTGCCCACCTAGGACTTTCTCGTGTGTGCCTGCGCACCCGTCACATGACTGTCGTAACAGTTCATATTGAGATCATGTGACGCGTGAGCGGGCACCCACGAGAAAGTCGTAGGTGGAACAGTGTAACGTGTCATTTTTACGTTTAAGGCAACGTTACATATTTGTTTATTTAGGTAAATAATCAAGGCTCTTCGACTCGTCTTTCTGTACACAAATTAAGGGTATTTTATAGAGCTAGGTTTGGAGGTTATATAGTGTCCAAAAAGTTACCTTATAAAGGAGACATTCCATCGAATTACTGTGGACACTACGCACATCGCATTATCTGGACATCGTAATTGGAATTTAAGATCACAGGTTTCGGGGAAAAATCACATTAAAACTTTTGATTGTTTTGTTTATCTGTAAAATTTTGTAATTTTCTTTGACGTTCACGGAGATAAACAGCTGTTCTGCTGGGGCATGGCGGCGTTGCCGCATCACAAATGATTTCAGTAACAGGAAGGATACATTAAGATGAACATTTCATTCGCTTATGTTTATTTTCGAGGATATTGGGAAAATAATTTCTCTTCCGAACCTCATATCCTCCACGGATTAGCTAGTTTTGATAGCACGAAAACATAGTTAGGTCCACGGTTTGACCAGGAACAACTGAGGCTCCGCCCCATTTGATATCTTTATTAATTTGATGAGGAGAAGATAAAATAAATACGAGTTATGCACTTTTGTAAATGGGAGATAAACGAGGGATAAAAAACCAAGACTAAAAGAATAAACGAAATCGTGTGAGTTAACATCTGAACACTCTTGTGCCGAGTTTAAGCAGTAGTTCAGTGTGTATTTTTAGGTTCAGGTTCAGAAACAACTTTATTAATGTAGAAATGTTTTACAAAAATGGCGTCAAACCATATGAATCTTAGAGAAAACATTTATAAAGAGCAAAGGAAACTTTTGACTAAAACTGTAACTAAAATTCAACTAAATTCTACACTTAGTATAGCTTTACTCATATGGGAATTGGTTGAATGTTCAAATATTCCAGGGTTTTCCGACATACTCCTGCTACTTCTGTCCTAGTTTGTTCGCGCCTCCCCTCGTATTATTATATATATATATATATATATATATATATATATATATATATAGAAGAAGGAAGTAGGTAGAGTTTCATTGTTTGGCTACAACGTTTGAGTATACTATATAAAAGTTACCGGGCATATCAATGTTTTACCTAGCTGGAAAATACAGTTCTGCTTCCAGATATTTGTTTAGTTACTCAGTAATTTGATTTTAGTGTCACAAATTGGCACAGCGTTATTGTTCTATTTACAGTGTCACAAAATGGCGGCAACATCTTTTAGGTTGCCACAAATGTCACCCAACGCATTTTAATTGGCCACATCAGGTATAATATTATTTTTAGGGAACATGTAAAGGAACCCGATTTCTTAAAAAAATTAAATTATATAATTCAGGTTGTAGGTATAGCCCGCAGAGACCATCAAATTCAAGAACTTGCCCTGCAACTCAAAAACTGTAAAGGCCAACTCCACGCTTTTCGGTGCGATATGCTGGAGGAGGAAAATATTTTGGAGGCTTTTAAGTGGACCACTCAGAATTTTGGACCGGTTTGCGTTTTGATAAATAACGCTGGAATCACCTTACCCTCCACTTTAAGAGGTGGGTAGGTCAACATACACTGTTTTCCTAGTTATGTTTCGAACCTTTTTCAAAAAAAATAAACAACACTAAATCGCGTAAGTAGTGGAGATATATTCCTTTCAGGTCAAAATGTGGTGGTAGTGACGTCATCATGATAGTGTGGGTGGTCTTTTTGACCATAAGCCAATAGTGTGAGTGGTAAACCTGGTATCCACGTGTACAAATGACTGAAATTTTTGTGTGCAGAGGGGAATTGGTCTAGTGGTTTTTTTTTACCTTGAAAAGTTGTGAAGGTCGTTATTTTGTATGTAACGGGCAATAGTCTGTGGTGGTATTTTTGATCTTGATATGATAGTGCAATTATTTTGTATGTAGAGGCCAATAGTCTGACGCTGAATTAGCGGTAGCACCTAGAACTTGATTTAGGTAAAATATGTCTTGTAATCACTTCCTGAATTTGCACAACTTACTCTATAGCGAGCAATCCTTGATTGAAAGGCACTTCTTATCAATTGTGTACCGTCAGAAAACTTTACCCACGCATTATTTCTGTGTTGCAATGTTTTCATTTTATTCTGGCTATTCATTTTATTTGCTGGTACCTGCATATTGCATTCTGCGCATTGTAGTGTGACCTTCTTGTTGATCATTATTTGTAGTATTGATGGCAGAATTTTGAGAATTAATGATACATATTAGCTCACACATATACTATACTATAGTAGTGTGAGCTATGGTGATCCTAATTTTTTCGAGAAAAAAAAAGTTGCTCCGATTTCAAAAATTTTTATATATCTTTGCGTTTCAGATGATTTTGAAACTTTTTTGTTGCGCCGTCTGTCTGTCTGTCTGTCTGTCTGTATGTCTGTCTGTCTGTCTGTCTGTCTGTCTGTATGTCTGTAACGACCAACGCGCATAACTCAAAAACCGCTTGGCCGATTTTAATGAAATTTGGTACCTAGGCTGGGTCTTGGGTCGAGATGGTCCCATTTAAAAATGAACAAAATCCACCCAACAGAAACCAAATAAAAGGGTGGGGGTAGATTTCAAAAATTAGAGTTTATGTGAAAATATGGCGTGTGTGATATCAAACGAAAGGTAATTGAGTCTGCAGTTAAACAAAATACATTTTAACTTATTTAAAAAAAAAAGGTGGGGGTATATTTTAAAAATTAGAGTTTAAGTGAAAATATGGCGTGTGTGATATCAAACGAAAGGTAATTGAGTCCGGAGTTTAATAAAATACATTTTAGTTTTTTGTTTTTTTTAAGGGTGGGGGTAGATTTCAAAAATTTGAGTTTAAGTCAAAACATGGCTTGTGTGGTATCAAACAAAAGGTAATTTAGTCTGGAGTTAAATAAAATATATTTCAGTTTTTAGTTATATTAGCTCACACGTACACTATAACTATAGTACCTAGTGTGAGCTTAGGGGCCCATATATTGGCAGAGTATTCTTATAGGTAATGGTTGTACGTTATTTTCATTGAACTTCATTTTTCGCTTGTACGTGGATTTCAAATGTCTATTTAAACTGTCTTTTCTAGTCTTTGTCCTTTAGGTGTCCTGACTTTTAAATCTGTATATTTTTAATTATATTTACTGACTACAAATCAAAATATTTTTCTTTTATACTTTTAAACGGATTATTTCAATATATCAACACAACACTTTGAAATTTTAAATAAAATCTGCTCTTACTATAACAAAGCTTTTAAATGATAATGCTTGTTGTGTGGTCAGGATCGGCCTTTTAAAGACAACCGGTTTAACCCCTACTCTTTCACAATATAAGCGATCTTGACTTAAACTTGTCTTGTCTTCTCGAGTTCAAAAATATCACTCGCACAATTTCACTAACCACACAAAAGAAAATGGCCTTCGCAACTATGCGATAATATATCAAGGCAAAAATAGCAGTCAGACTATTGGCCTCTACATACAAAATAATGACCTTCACAACTTTTCAAGGTCAAAAAAACCACTGGACAAATTCGCCTGTGCACAAAAAAATTTCAAATTCAAAATTTTACAGTCATTTGTGCACGTGTACACCAGGTGTTTCTTTACCAATCACACTATTGGCCTATGGTCACAAAGACCACCCACACTATTCGCCTATCATGATAGCCAATAACCTATTCATTCGATTATGGTGCAATATGGTGTGTTGATGTGGTTTATTGAGTACAAATGGATTTTATTTCAATTAGGTCACGAACATGCGCGTTAAAGTTCTATCGTGTGAATTGTTGGTGGCATTTAAATAGCAGAACATTATTTTTAGATGGTTTGACAGAAGATTGGCGTAAAGTCTTCGATGTAAACGTGTTAGGCCTTTGTGTTTGCACCAGAGAAGCACTAAAACAAATGGACGAAAAACACGTAAAGGATGGTCATATTATCCACATCAACAGTATCACAGGTAAAATAATAGCCCTAATAAATCAAAAGAATTTTTTTTCAAATTTTTTATTCTCTAATCGGCCGCCATCTTGAATATCTCAAAATGCTCAAGGGTGCCAGAGTGGTATCAACCGGATCTTTAAAGATGAGTTCTTTGGCTATAAGAATCAGCAATAAAATTTTCTATATACGGATGATTCTACAAAAATGGTGCTGTGGAGTGGGAATGCATATTTTTCAAACACAGACTGCAAATGAAGCATAGTTTTAGTTAAAAGACTTAAAACGAAATGTTTTCTTTATGGAGCATTTGAGTTTAATGTATAAAAAAAATTGCAAGTTTACAATTTTTGTATTACAAAGCAAATACCTCATTCCTCTGGTGTAGTCCCAAACCAAATATTAAAAACTCAAATTGAAAAAAATATCCTAATAAATAATATTTAACCAAGTCTTAACTATTTATCAAAAAATTGATAAAACTTAAGTTTGCAGTCATATATTGAAAATCCGAATTTACATCTTCTCTGGAAAATTTTACAATTTTAAACGTGCTCCATTTTTAATAACACAATATTTGTGAATACAACCGGTTAATTTCTAGAGAAAGAGACGGCCCTGGATATCTAATTTACTTGTGAGGGTGACAAGTTGTGACAGATAATCAACTTTAGTTTGGTTTAAGTTATAGATCTTTTTATTTTCGGCAGAAAATTAGTTTTTTTCGGAGAAATCAAAAAGGAACGCTTCAATTATCATTCCTCTGGTAAGTAAATATTCGACTGATATCAATAGTATAATTTTTTTGTTGATTGTTTTAAAATTATAAGTATAGGAACTTTGTTTATTTAAAACTTAAGTAGTCTAAATAGATTTTGATTTAAATTGGAAAACCATTAAAAAACTCATTCCTCTGGTTTTTATCCCTCTGAAACTTTTATGCAATAATTCCTAAAATTCGGGAAAATAAATGTTTCTTAGCTTACAGCTAATTAGTTACATAAATTTAAAAAAACAAAATTATTTACTGTGCTGTACTGTTATTTAAAGGCAATTACCAAAAATTATATCCATATAGCCCACTTTTGGTAGAATCATCAATACCTCAAATCCAGGTCCTTTGAAAATCTTCCTGACTATTGTAGGTCAACAATAATAAGAAAATATCGACCGTAGATGAAAAATGCCCATATCCAAGTATGTAAGTGCGCACTTCAAAAAATCATATCTTTTATAATATAAGCTCAAATGTAACGAATCAAGTATCAGTTTACTTAGAAAACCGTACTCTTATAGAAAAAAAATATACCAGAATTGTCTGGTAGTGTATTTGTTTTAATCCGCGATTAAACTCTGATTTTGTTAAAATTTGCGCGCCGTAAAGCAAAAACTATTGGTCGAAGCGAAAAAATGCATAAAACCAAAGTTGTGCGCAATTTTGTTCTCTACATATTTTATTTCAACTTTTTTTTATAGCACCTTTTTAATGAACCAACGGTGCTATTTTCTTCCAAGCGCCGCGATGCAAAGTCGCAAACTTAGATGTACTATCAGGGGACTATATCTATAGAAATCCTCTGACGCTTGTCCTAATACTAATGTAACGTTACATTGTAAGTGCTCAGTGGGACCCTGGACCTCCTTACGGTTCTCAATGAGACTGAATAGGAATCAAGTGCTCTTAAGGCTGCCTGACTATCGGAGAATATTTTTATTGTCCTTTTCGTCCATTCTTTCGTTATGGTAGTATTTTTATTGTTTAATTTTATAGATTTTTTTGTGCGGCTTTTATTAAACATTATACATTGTCATAATTTTCCAACATACAAAAATTTTATTTTGTAAAATGTAGGCAAAAACATAGGTGTGTTATGGTTTGGTTTGTTATGTGTGTGTAAAGCGGCCCGTGGGAGCAGTAATGTTTGTTAACAACTACCTACACGGATGTCAAAGTTGCCAAAATTTTAAGAGTTTAAAATATTTTTGAACAACTGATCCTCTTCTGCGTGTCTGCTGTTCATTTTAAACTACTAGTCACTTTAAAGACGTTGCCATTTTTGTTATAGGTCACTACGTTCCAGTACTCCCTAACACAACACTAAACGTATATCCCGCTTCGAAATTTGCGGTTACAGCGTTGACTGAAGTTCTGAGACAAGAAATGATGCTTCATCCAAAGAAGCAAGTTAAAGTCACTGTAAGCATTCCTTAGAATTATTTCTTCCTTTTTACATAACCTACCTGTGATGCGGCAACCTGGCATTTCCTAACAGTGCCTGTATTCATGATCGTCCGTGAGTCGAACGCAGGGCTCACCGACAAGGAATTCAAGAGTAAAGCCCCAGCAGATGGCCCAAAGGAGAGTGTATGTGGTTTTGTGTGCATTTTAAATAAAAATTGAAGTGTGTTTTTTTATAAAAACATGTTCTTATCTTAATGAGTTTTAAAATCGCTAAATTACCGTTTTGAAAAAGAATCGTCATCAAAAAATGTCTCGTTTGAGTGTCCGGATAGTTCACCGAAATCCAGAAATCTACAGCAGAATGGTTATTCCGAGAAATTAATAAACTCAACGATATGTTAAATTAAAAACACACTAAACGTAGTCAATTCTAAGAATAATAACCCGTTGAGTGTTATTAACATTCTAAATGTTCAAGGGGTTTCAGAAAACACAGACAAATAGCCAAACACTATAATATTAAAACAGTATTCTCATCGGGAAATACGATAAGGAGTTTCGTAACTAAAACAAAACCAGAAAATCCCTTAAATAATAAGGAATACATTTACCAAATCCCGTGTGAGTGTGTGGTAAATCATATGTAGGAAAGACGAAACGCCCGGTTTAGGTTTAAGGAACATAAAAATACTCAATTAGGGGATGTTGAAAAATCTGGTTTAGCGGATCATACTTGGTCAAATGATTACAGGAGTCAATCGTCTGAAGCTAAAGCTTTGCATAAGGAGTAGCATTGGCGAAAACGAAAGTTTATTGAAACTGCATTTATAATGCAGAACAAAGAAGTTTTCAGTCAATCAAGCACAAACATACCACACCCCTTATGGAAAACAAGCGTTTTAGGATTAAGAGGGCGGGCCAGCACACCTGACTGCACACCAAGGTGACTAAATAATAATTTATTTTTCTAAATAGTCCCCTTGTAAGGTAATACATTTGGCCCAACGATGTTCAACTGATTTGATGCCATCACTGAAGTCGATTTATCCAACTCGTCAAAATAGGCGTTTGTAGCTGCAATGACTTTAGGCAAGAAATTTTTTTAGGTTTGGAAACAAATAAAAGTCTGTCGAGGCTAGGTCTGGCGAATAAGGTGGATGGTTTAACAGTTCAAAGCCTAGCTGATGGATTTTAGCCATTACAAGAGCGGACTTGTGGCAAGGTGCATTGTCCTGATGAAACAAAATTTTCTTTATTGCCAAACCAGGGCGTTTTTCGCTTATATTCTGCTTGAGCTGGTCCAGTAAGTCGCTGCGTAGTACTCTGAATTTATTGTTCTTCCTTTTTCGAGATAATCTATGAGGAGTATCCCTTTAGCGTCCCAAAAGACCGTTGCCATGACCGCTCCAGCAGACGGTACTCTCTTTGCCTTCTTTGGAACTGGTTCGTCCTTTGTCGTCCATTGTTTGGACTGTTGCTTAGTTTCAGGGGTATAATGATGAACCCATGTTTCATCAACCGTAATAAATCTACGCAAAAAGTCCCCTGAATCACGTCTAAACAGTGCCAAATTCTCCTCTGAAATGGTTAGACGCACGAGCTTTTGATCTGGCGTGAGCAAATGCGGCATCTATCGGGCGGATAGCTTTCTCATACCTAGACAAACTCAGCTACCTCTTCCAGTCTTATTGTGCGATCTTTTAGAATTAGTTTCTGAATGGTTCGCACCATTTCTTCAGTAGTTGCCAGAACGCGGAACATCATCAGTGCTAGTACGACCACGTTTAAAGTCCGAGACGCAGGCTTTAACTGTAGTATAGGAAGGAGCAGATTCCCCTAGTGTAGCATCTAGTTCAGCTTTTATTTCCATCGGCGATAACCCTTTGATATGAAAATATTTTATCACGGCTCTTATCTCATTTTTTCCATCTTTTAAAATTGACACACTGTATAAACTTTCAAAATAAGCAGGACACAAACTACTTGACGCACTCACTTAAAACTTCGAGCGTATACTGATCACAAGCAAGGCTAATAAACACGTTGGAACACCAAAGCAAATCGAGCTTGCTATAGGCTAGGCCGGAAACTTTTAGACCTGAAAACGGTTAGAAATACTTACTAACCGAAACATCGTGTTAGATAAAAGTAAAGATAATGAAAGTCCGATATTTTGTTTTTAAATTAATTTAATTTCTATGTGTCTTTTTAGAGCATAAGTCCTGGTTTAGTGCGCACCGAATGGCTTGATGGGCTGACTCCTGAAACCAAAACTGCTCTTTCAGCCCCTCGTCAGCCCATTTTGGAAGCAGAAAACGTAGCAGAGGCTGTAGTATTTGCTTTGTCTACGCCGCCTACAGTCGAGGTAAGCCATAGAAATAAAAATCAATAGTCCACAGTACACCGGTCTATTTTTTTAAGTTATGAGTAACCATGCTTCACACTGCACTTCTGATTATTTAAAATGAAAATAACTTTTTTCTTAGTGTAGTTTTTAGTTTCTTTTTGTTAAAAAGATAATGTCTTAGGTATTTTTGGTTTTTAATGTTCAATGCCACATCGGAATAATCAAATTATTTTGAATAAAAAAATTAAAAACAAAATTTTTTTTATCAAAAATAATTTAAATTTTCCGGTGCGAGATCAAACACTAAAAACCGAAATATCTCGAAAACGGCTAACTTCAGCGGATTTCAATAAGGGTACCTTACCTATTTAGCTTACAATTAAATAGGAAATTACTTTCTTAACAAAAAACGTAAAAAACTTCACTGAGTAAAGTTTACTACAGTAAAGTAAAGCGTTTTGCATCCCAAAAATCCAATGGGTTTAAAACTGTTCATAATATTTAAAAAAAATCGAGTTTTGTTTTTTAAATTTAACACTAACGGGTCTACTCTTTTGGTTAGACCCTGACGTGACTTTTTTTTTTAATTAACAATTTTATTTTTTGTTGTAGATTTCGGAAATAATCATTCGTCCATTTGGAGAACCATATTAGGAAATTGATATTTTCAATAAACAATAGAAAACGATGTTACTTTTAGATTTAGCAGTCTATCTGAACCAGTTGTAGCCATAAATAATCTATTGTTATCGTCAAAATTATTAAAATATTAAATAACAGAACCTACCATAGGGTGTTTGACAAATTTTAGAAAAGAGTTTAGAATGATACATAGATCCCTAATTTGCTACGCAAAATTATTAAAATAGTATATTTTATCATGACTACATTTAAAATCAAGTTTTCTAATTTCCGATTTGAATTTGCCGCTAAAACGCTCATTTCTAGCATGACGTTGCAATTACGTCACAGCGCAGTAAACTGTGTAACAAGTGTTTATTTGTTTTTGGTCTGTGTTTTTATTGTTTTTTATGTAAAAAAATGTCCTATAAGTGGTGTGTAGTGCCTCAGTGTTCGAATACTAGCATAAAAACACCTGAAAAACTATTTATTCATGTACCTATTAGTAAAAGAACGGAAAAAGTGGCTAGAACTTGCTCGAAGAAACCCAAGGGCCTTATCTAATACATGTTCACTTTACATTTGTGAAGATCACTTTGATGTGAGTATAACTAAATTGTTTCTATTGATTTTTCTCACGTTGTCTATAATATATATAACTATTTCGTAAATGAGGATGAAATTTTTGAGGTTATGTTTATTACAAGGGGTGAACAACTATAATAGGCAGAAAGGTGTACAAATTTTTAGGCGGTGCTAGGCAGCTTTTAGGCAGGAGTAGGGAGTACCTCTAAATGCCGGATTAGGCAGTGCACATGCAGGCTAAATTTAGGACTGAACAGTGCATATGCAAGACTAGCAGTGTAACCTATGCAGTACTTCAAGTATTGCTGGTGGTTGTATACTTTTTGCCTACCTGTTCCCCCCTCGGTTTATTACATGATTTTTATTTTTGTTCAGATAATGAATCTATTGTAAGTGGCATATTAAATAATAACCTAACCTCAAAATCTAAATGAGTAAAAGTAGGCGAAGAATATCGTAAAAAAACTTTCAGTTATATACAAAACAACTCATCGAATACTTACATCAACATTTTAACGTTTCTAAATTCCGCAGAACAACAATTACTGTTGTTGGCAAAGAAGCCTGCCACCATAAAGGAATTCAGCATTGGCAACTTGGAGCTATCGGCTTAAGCAAAACACAAAATAAAATCTAATTTAGGACGATAATTCGCACTTTAAACCAAAGCAAACATTACCATCCATAAGAAGATAACAAAGAAAATAGGTTGGTTCGAGGCGTTTACTGTTTTGTGACGTTACTCGCAGCTGATTGGTAGACCGCCTGTTTTGAATCATGTGGCTTATTGTTTTAATTCAATGCATTTATTTAATTAAAAGAACTATGAATTTGAGAAAAAATCAAACAAAAAAGTTTGTTTTTAGCATTCCTAAGACCTAAAGAGATATCTAAAAATAAATATATATTTATTTTTTACTACTGTCAAACACCCTATTCCTTAATAGTCCCAATTCCAATTTTAATATAATACAAATAGATAACACCCTGTATACATTTTTTAAGAGATAGCAGATGCTTTTTTGGGTACTTGTCGAACGTTTTAGAAAAAAATCTAGAACATGTCGTTGATTTACTTTGGTTTTTGGCTATTTTAAAATAATTTTTGTAGCAGGCACCCCCTTCGAAGGGTAAACTTTACTTCTATATTTTGAAGACAAATATCTCAAAACTGAATCGATAGATTTTCAAAATTACCCGGTTGTAAAGACATCTAAGAAACCTTTAAAACAAGGTAGGTATCACTTGACCCCCTTGCAAACAAAATTGACGTCCCCAAGGGTTTATATGAGCTGAATTTGAGATATGTTGAAGGCCAAACCTTCCTGATATTTTTACCAAAAAAAATTGGGGGGGCTCGTGGGATTCGTTTTTGGGAAACTGTCAAGCGGAATAGTGTGTTTACCAGGATGCCTCAGATGAGGTGAATTTGAGATATGTTAGAGCCTGAGCCGTCCTGAAACTTACTTAAAAAAAATGGGGGGGGGGTCATCGGTTTCGTTATTGAGATATACTCTTATGGATTTTTGCTACAAGTTCTATCGCCTTATAGCGACAAAAAGTTGATATTTAAAGTTTTGTCAATTAAGTTTGTTTACAGGCTTTCTTTCTGATGCAATTTTTTTTTAGTAGAACCCCCGGAAAGGGGTGAGTAGACCCCTTCTTGTCCCCACGTTTCCACATTCTACATTTCCTATATTCCAGCATTTAAATAAGTATAACTCGAAAATAAAACCGACCACCACCCACTTTTTCTTGAAACAAGTATTAGGACGGTTTAGGCTCTAACATATCTCAAATTCACTGACTCTGACGCATTCCAGTAAACACACTATTCCATAGGCAATTCCTGTATTTCTATTATTTGTAATTTGGGCCACTCTGTAGATATGTGATGAAAACTATATGTCAAAAATTGAGAACATACTTAAAAAAACTCTTTTTTTCAACAAAATACAACGAATATTGGTTTTTCATTTCTCTTTGACAGGAAGTTATAGCAAAAAAACTACAAAAACTCACATTTGTCCATAATCCAGTGACGCGCATTTAAATAATTATAGCTCGAAAACGAAACCGATGACCCCCCAATTTTTTTGAAAAAGATATCAGGACGGCTTGGGCTAACATATGTTAAATTCACCTCATTTGACGCATCCCGGTAAACACACTATTCCGTAGACAATTAGTAATCATAACATGCGTTGAATTATACATTTTTTTAAAATATCCTGTAAGCTGATCACATAATCTATTATGCAAAAATCACTCTAGAATAGTTAAAACGACTCACATGAAAGCAAGTAAAGTTAATTTTGACTATGCATTTTTAGTTTCCTTTCTTTATATTTAATATACCTCAGGTCTTTGTTTGAAACTCGTAGACAATGATTGTGTAGAAATAAAATTTTGGACTTCCATTGTCTTTATTTATTTTAAAACACGACGTTTCGGTTAGTAAGTATCTCTAACCGTTATCAAGTGTAAACTAAACAATCTAGTCTCTAGGCTACTCCTTATACTACTTGGTGTGCAGTCAGGTGTGACGGCCCGCCCCTTTTTAAATCCTAAGACGCCTGTTTTCCTTAAGGAGTGGTTTCCATATGTTTGGTATGTCCGTGCTTGGTTGACTGAAAACTTCTTTATTCTGCATTATAAACGCGGCTTCAATAAACTTTCGTTTTCGCCAATGCGACTCCTTATGTAAAACTTTAGCTTCTGACCACTGAATCCTGTGATCATTTGACCATGCATGATCTGCTAAACCGGATTTTTCAATATCCCCTAATTGGGTACTTTTTAGATGTTCATTTACTCTAACCTGAAGAGGGCGTTTCGTTTCACCTACATATGATTTACCACACTCACACGGGATTTGGTAAATACATTCCTTATTATTTGAGGGATTGTCTGGTTTTGTTTTAGTTACAAAACTACTTATCGTATTTCCCGAAAAAAATACTGTTTTTATATTATAGTGTTTAGCTATTCGTCTTATGTTTTCTGAAATCCTTTGAACATATGGAATGTTAATAACACCTAACGGATTATTATTTTGAGAATTTGGTACATTTAGTTTGTTTTTAATTTTAAATATCGTTGAGTTTATTAATTTCTCGGAATAACCATTCTGTTGTAAGTCCTTTTTAATGTTGTTAATTTCTTATTATTACTACAAATATTTACGGCTCTTAAATACAAACTTCTTATAACTCCTTGTTTTGTTGCAACAGAATGATTAGACTTAAAATTAAGGTACTGTCCCGTGTGTGTAGATTTCCTATATACAGTGGTTTGAATCTTTCTGTCTAATTGTTTGACAAGAACATCCAAAAAAGGTAAGGCCGAATCTTTTTCAATTTCCATGGTGCACTTGATTGTTGGTCGAATACCGTTTAAATGGTGCAGAAAATTCTGTAGTTCGTCATCATTTTCCGGCCATATAATAAATGTGTCATCCATGTATCGTAGCCATAGTTTTGGTTTGACTCTTGCTGTGTTGATCGCATGGTCCTCGAACCACTCCATGTAGATGTTTGCTACCACTGGCGAAAGATATGAACCCATTGGGAGTCCATCATTTTGCGCGTAAAACTTATCTTTCACTTGAAAGTAAGAGTTACGGAGACAGAGCTCCAAAAGATCCACCGATAGCGTTGTTCTCTCGTGAAGTGTATCATCAGTTTGTAATTTGTTTTTGATGATACTGAGTGACTCATTTATTGGCACGTTGGTGTAGAGACTTTCTACATCAAAACTTACAAATCTATCGCCGGGATCTAATTCGATACCTTTTAAAACCTCGACAAAATGTTCCGAGTTTTTGACAAAAGATTCGGACTTACCCTGTAGTGGTTGAATTATGTCCAACAAAAACCTCGACACAATGCTGGTCGGTGAGTCTGTGGCGGAGGACTTTGAAGAAGTATGCTGAAAATATCCCGGACGCTGTTAGATCCCGCCTGACTCCACACCACAGTAAGGCACCACATTTTTATGGATTACCAAAGATCCATAAGAAGGATATACCACTGCGACCAATTACCAGCTCCAGAGACTCACCGTCGTGTTTTAAAATAAATAAAGACAATGGAAGTCCAAAATTTTATTTCTATTTATACCTCAGGTATTTTTCCTGTATTTTTTTAAAATTATTTTGAGCCACTCTGTAGGTATGTTATTACAAAAAAACTACAATAGGTCATATTTTTCCATATTTCAGTGGCACGCTTTTAAATAAGTATAGCTCGAAAACGAATCCTATGACCCCCCTCCAATTTTTTTTGGTAAAAATATTAGGAAGGTTTGGCCTTCAACATATCTCAAATTCAGCTCATCTGATGCATTCCGGTAAACAATGTGCCTCCTTCTTTTATTTTATTATGTAAATAAATTAATATCAATTTAAATTGTTAACATTTGCCAATATATTCTAAATATGGGACATTAGACATTTTTTTCCAGACACAATACCACACATTTTATAGTTTTGCAGATTAACAGAAAAAATTTCAAGTGAAGAAGTAATCCTAATTTTTATAGTGTTTCCTATTATTATTATAGTAACAGTGAAAGACAACTGCTAAAAACACCTAGTTTTTAGAATACCTAATCAAAACTTATTTTGCTTATTCACCGCTGAAATCTGCGAAAAATTTTCTCTCATGATGCAAACAACACAAAGTAGGTCTATAATATGATGCTTTGGTTACTTTCGCACACTTATTGTGACCCTCCTGACCTACAAATTGTGTTAGGTACTGCCATAAGTACCATAAACATTTCACTTCATAAACTAACTAACCAATTTGGAATTTGGTTTACGATAGGGGCAAGACAAGCAATGTGTTTCGGAGGGATACAAGAAGGATACCTCCCCTCCATTTAAATTTAAAACAGCTGAAACTACAGTGCATTACAGGGAGAAACTATAGTATATTACAGGAAAAGTAATTAAATTATAATTAAAAATAAATATAAATTAAATTAGGTAACGTAAAACGAGGTTACTTTGCTCCACTTTTTTGAGTTAATTCGAAAAATTCGAAGAAATAACTAAAAATTATACGATAAAAAATGTTTTTTTGGTTTTAATGAAAAACATACGGCACAGGTAATTAACAAAGGACACTTTTATTACAAAATACTTAGTATTATAAAAAATTTTTAACTTGAACAGTGGAGCAAAGTTTCCCATAGTCCGAGGTCGAAACAGAGGCCTTTTTGGGTATTTAGAGTGCGCATTTGGAGAAACGCTCGGACACGTCAATTTTGTGTGCGAGAGGGACACTTTTTGGCTTGAAATTTTTGTAGGACGATAATACCCCTTCGAGGGCTCTATTTTACCCCTATATTTTGAATGGGAAAAGTGGGTCTAGTGATACCTTGTTTTGAAGGCCTTTTGAATGTCTTTACACTATTATAGTTATAGTATACGTGTGAGTATATATATATATATATATATATATATATATATATATATATATATATACAAATTATTAAACTAAAAAAAGAAAACCAATCGGCTGAAATCACGAGACGATACGAGAAGATTGGCCTGGGCAGCATTCGGTAAATTAAGCTACATATTAAAAAATATCCTCAGTACCTTAAAACGAAAGTGTATAACCAATGTACATATCCTTCCTTCTTGTGCTCAGATATGGATCCCAGACCTGGACGCTTACAAAATCAAACATGGATAAGGTAACAAAAGCCCAAAGATCAATGGAAAAACAAATGTTACATGTAAAGCTTGTAACATTTGTTTTTCCATTGATCGAAAAAGGAATGAATGGATAAGATATCAAACAAAAGTAAGGGATTTCAGAGGAGAGGTAGCAAAATTAAAATGGAAATTTGCCGGTTATGATATCAGACAGAAAGACGATTGATGGGACAAATGTATTGTAGACCTTAGGAAAATAAAAGAAGTAGGGGAAGACCCCAAATGAGATGGGCTGACGATTTGAAGAAACATGCGGGAACTAGATGGATGAACACGGCGACAGACAGAAAAGAGTGGAAAATATGGGGGAGGCCTATGTCCAAAGATGGATCGAAGAAGGCTAAATAGATAAATTTTAATATTTTTAGCCAAGATATCTTCAGTAAATATAGAGACTCATGTTACTTTTGTGGACCTACAAAAAGCATATGACACCGTGCCAGTAGAAAAATTATGGACAGTGTTAGAACAAACTAATATCAATCATACATATATAAAAGCGATATAACTTTACAAAGGGTCAAAATCTAAAATTAAAATTGGAAATCAACTTTCAAAAGAATTCCAGGTAACGAAAGGCTTAAGACAGGGATGTTGTATCTCTCTCCAACTCTTTTTAAAATATATATTGCAGTAGCTCTAAAAAAATGGAAACGTAAAGTACACGGCATGGGAATACAACTTAACGACCGATTTACCAAATACACACTAAGTAATTGTAGCTAATGATAAAGAAGACATGGAGTATATGATGAGAAAGTTAACGGAAAAATACCAAAAGTGAGGGTTAACAATGAACGTGGACAAGACACGGTACTTATGTATTGGAAACGAATCAAGTGAGTTAGAACTAGACAATGGACAAACAATATCTCCATGTAATAAGTATGTATATTTGGATGTCACATTTGATAAGACAAGAACAGACTGTAAAGAACTAGAAAAAAGAATAGTAAAAGCAAAAAAGGTAATTGGTTGTCTTAACAGTATTTTATGGAGCAGAGAGATAAAAAAGAATGTAAAATTTAACATATATAAAACAATGGTGAAAAGCACGCTGCTGTATGGAATAGAGACTTGTCACGTAACAGAAAAATACAAAGCAAAAATGCAGTGTCGAAATGGATGCAATAAGAAGATCAATGAGAATAACTAGAACAGATCATATAAGAAATGAGATCATAAAAGAAAGAATGGGAATCGAGGGAAGCATAACGGATGACATCACTAAAAGACAACTGATATGGTACGACCATGTACAACGGATGCACGACTAAAGATTACCAAAGCAGGTCCTAGAATGGCAACCAATAGGGCGCAGAAAAAGAGGGCGTTCTAAACTGGAATGGCAACAGTCAATCCAAAGATCAATGAGTCAAAAAAACCTGACGGAAGATGATTGTCAGGATCGAAGGAGGTGGAGAATAGGCGTCGGACAACGTAAAAAAACGTTCTAAACCGATATAGTAGTAGTATCTTCAGTTTTACTCTGAGTTATTGGTTCTAAAACACCCTGTAAAAACCACTTACAATAAGTTAGTTAATGTTAAACTAGTTGCAAACGGTACGTCTACCACATGGGATCTATTATAGCATAAAACAATAGAAACCTTTATATTGGCCATAACCTTCACCACTATTGAAGTTCGAGGTACTACCTTGATCGTACCAACGATATTTAGGGTAACTCCGGGAGAGATGGCCCATTTAATGAACGCAACTGTTCACTAAACACATTTATTTATTGCTAAAGCGATTTACCATATCGTCTGCTATTTACTATTTACTAGCGATGTTCGGGCGAAAGCCGACTGGCGATCGTGGGTGTTGTATATAAATATGTGTGTGGTCTCTTCGCTGGTCAAAGATGGAAGGATAATTTTGGTTTCTTAGCACTGAAATGGGTATAAATCTACTCACTGTGATTGAATTTCCTAAATGTGTATAGCGCTTTGAATTTCGTGCTTTTCATTCAATAATACATTTTATTTTTTTCAGAAGCTCCAAATTATTATATTTATCTATTTTATTCTATCTATTTAGCCTTCTTCGATCCATCTTTGGACATAGGCCTCCCCCAACGTCTTTCACTCTTCCCTGCCTGTCGCCGTGTTCATCCATCTAGTTCCCGCATGTTTCTTTAAATCGTCCACCCATCTCATTTTCTATTTTCTCAAGGTCTCCAGTTTACAATACATTTGTTCCATCGATCGTCCTGTATTATATTATGACCGGTAAATTTTCATTTTAATTTTGCTACTTCTCCTCTGACATCTCTTACTTTTGTTTTATTTCCTATTCATTCATTCCTTTTTCTATCTGTTAGCTTTACATGTAACATTTGTCTTTCCATTGATCTTTGGGTTTTTGTTACCTTGTCCATGTTTGATTTTGTAAGTGTCCAGGTCTGGGAACCATAGGTAATACATTGGTTATACACTTTCGTTTTGAGGTATTGAGAATATTTTTTATTTTTTTAGTTTAATAATTTGTCCCAGGTATATTCCTCTACTTGTTCTATTTTCTTTTGGTTTCTTTTGATCGTGATATCTTCATCTCTGTTTGTTATGTTTTAGTTTTGGTGTAGTTCATACACAATCCTATATTTTTAGCTGCTGTATCCAGTTCTTCCAGCATTTTTATCAGTTCTTCTTTCTTGTCTGTTATTAAGGCGATATTATCAGCATATCTTAGGTGGTTCGAGTGATGTCTTCCCAGTCTAAGTTTTTAAAAACATATTTTAGGGCCTGGTTAAATAGTTTAGGGGATATTGTGTCACCCTGTCCGACACCTCTTCTTATGCGGATTGGCTTGGTTCCTTCGTGTATGTTGATTGATGTTGTTGCTTCGCTATATATATATTGGCTATTAAGTCTGTATATCTGTGATCTATTCTGCTATTAATTAAAGATGCTTTTACTGTTCAGTGCTCAATGCTATCAAAAGCTTTTTCGAAGTCTATAAACGCAATATATAGTGGAATTTTGTATTCGTAAATGGTCAACTGTACTGAAACCTTTTCTGATAGATATGGCCCAGTAAGAAAGGCCCAAGAATCTAGAGACAATCCTATAAAGAATGATTCACGTAGATTGCAGAGAACCATAATAAAAAGGTACATTTAAAAATATTACCATGGCTTTATAAAAAATTGTTTGAATTTTGTAAACCTATGAATTTCTGTGGAAATGTGTTAATGAAGGAAAAAACAAGATAACTTAAATATTAATGCCTGAGCCATCTCATCCGTAGCGATTGGGTCATCTTACCCACGTATACTGGATAAGTTGAAGCAGCTCTCGACTTGTTTTGATAGAAAATAAAATATATTTTTTAAACAGCTATCTTGTTATACTTTTTTGGTAAACTAGTTTTAAAAAATATGGGCCATCTTTCCCGGAGTTACCCTATACCATCACGATTGACCACAGGAGGTCGCTATATCATCAGCGTAAACCAAAGATTGTAGAAAGAATAACCCAGACGCGTATTTCTCTGAAAATCCAGTCCAGTGACTTACAATTTTATACCGGTACCAGCGAGCAGCGGGTCGTACGCGAAGTCATTCTGGCGGTACTTTGATGGTTCTTTGTATTCCAAATCGATTTAAATTCAGAAATTTAGCTTTTTCATGAAAAAAAATGCGAATTAAATAGTGAATTAAAACGTGGTGGTGCTTTTTTGTAAATTTTTAGTCAAATAGTAGGTACTTTTAGTTCAAAATTAGTGCGAAAATGGGTTTTCAAAGGATAGCATTTGCGGTAGGTATAACTGTTTGTTATGTATCACACGGTGAGCTTATAAGGCATGTAGGTGAATCTTTTAATACTATTAAAGGAAAAGTGGGATTTTTTTAACAAGACTTTTTATAAGCTTTATAAAATAAGAATTATTTCTCCAAAGGAAAAAAATATAGAAATCGGTTTACGAGTTTGAGAGCTACAAGCAGACAAATAGACGCAGCTAAAGAGTGCAAAGGAAAAATATATAGAAATCGGTTTACTAGTTTGAGAGCTACAAGCAGACAGATAAACGCAATTACAGGGTGTTTCCTAGAGGAAAATAAATGCTTGTTTGTCTAATAAACTTTGAAATAGATCAATTGACTAGAACTTTTAAATTTTATAATCTACAGTACACTGGTCTATCTTTGCTAAGAATCACTTCCAAGAATTTTCGCAGAGGAAAAAGTTTTTATTTAACTCAACCCCCTTAACTAAGGGGGCTGTGCTCAAGTCTATTTTATTCTAACCAAATTTGGTAAATGTTATTACCTGACAGAGAGCCCAAAAGTTTTAATTTAAAAATAAAAACTTTTAGTATTTTAAAATTTTGGATTTATGGTGTCCCAAATTCAATGTTTTTGAGGGGTCTCTAGAAAAGATTGGAAAAAACTGTCCCCCCTTGATTTATAAGAAAAGCTCAAAGCTAACAACCGCATTTGAAATACCAATCAGTTTTTAAGTTAGGGAGGTATCTTAAAAAGTCAGCATTTAGGTAGAGACGTGTTATTTTTACCTTGCAGCAATGGCTAGAGAAGGTATTGTTTTCGACGAAAATATTTTTTTTGAGATAACGCCGAAAATGTGTTATTTGGGTGTGTTTTGACCATTGAGTTGTATAAGCCTTATACTACTCGTTTTGACCTATCCTAGCAATATCTGTCTGTGTGTGTGTAGGTGTGTATGTGTGTGTGTGTGTATTTTTTTTCTGCCCGTAACGCGATAGCTCCTAAACCGTTTAACCGATTTTCATAAAATTTTCAGGTAAAATTGTGTTCGATACTCTAACGAGCTAATTAGATTAGTCAAAATCCATTAATGCTAATGCCAGTTTTTTGACAATTAAATAATTTAAAAAATGCATCAATATGCGGTTTTCGGAATATACTAGACCATATTTTGTCCAATAATATTGTGTCAAGTAAAAACTTCGTAGGATCTTTAGTGTCCAAGATATTTACAAAAAGCTGTTTTTAAGGCTGATTATTATCATAGCTTCACTTGAAGTGTGCTAATAGGCTAGCTAGAAAGGTATCAGATCCGTCATGGATCCATTCATCATCATCATAACAAAAACATTTCATGTAAAAAAGTCAAGTACGCGAAAATGGTATTCCGTAAAAAGAATTGAGTTTAAAGTAAAGCCAAGTTCTCCAATACAAATTTCAAAATGAAAGGTTCTTACTAGTTTGGAAATGTTTTATTTAACTTTGCTATTACAGCCAAACTTCTTTATGTTCAGTTTAGCACTGTACCCAAAAGTCATTTGCAGCCGTAATAGCCATGTTTTTTATACATGAAATGTTTTTAAACAAGCTCAGCTCTCTGGCGTTTCTGGCAGTTGACAATGTTACTTTTACATAACTTTACTTGTATGTGGGACGGAAGTAAATTAGAATTTTGGAGTGTTTTAATTTTTTCCTATAGTTTTATCATATTTCCGTCTCCCAAAGCTCAGCTCTCTAGCGTTTCTGGAAGTGGGCAATGTTACTTTTACATATCTTTACATGTATGGGGGAGGGGAGTAAATTAGAATTTTGAGGTGTTTTGATTTTTTTAAAGGGTTTCGTCATAATTTCTATCAGTCTGCCAAATTTCAGTAGTAGTAGTAGTAGTGGGGCGGTTGACCCGCAGGTCTGACAGGTAGGCCAGAGTAGGCCCTTTTTCCATGCCCCAAGTCTGTCCCTTAACCCACTCTCTGCACTTCCCTTTGATGGTCGGGTAACTCATTGGGCCTTCCTGTTCTCTTTACAAAGTCCAGTAAGTCTGCCCATTTGAGCATGTGCAGTTCTTCCTCGCCCAGAGTTGGCGCTCCGAGTGGCTGTTGTCTCATCCTTGCGTAGGCCTCGCATTCTGCCACGAGGTGTCTTGATGTCTCTTCTTCCTGTCCACAGGCTGGGCCGGTAGGGTCATTCTCGACTCCTATACGTGTCATGTGCCTCCTCAACCGGTTATGTCCGGTTAGAGTACCTATCAGCAGTCCGAGGTCTTTTCGTGTCCGTCCCAGCATCCATCTAATTATGGTCGCTTTTGGACTGTCTACGAATTATCTGGTCTGTCTGCAACCCGTTCCTGTTTCCCAGGAGTTTAATAGCGCGTCCTGGGCCCATTTGTGCCAAATTTCAGCTTTGTAGCATGTCTGAAAGGACAGTAGAATTTTGATGATCTATACTTGAGTGAGTGAGTGGCAACTTCAATGTTTTTTAAAACTTCGTAACTACTTTACTACTTGGAAGTCTATGAAACTTGGAGGGTTTTAAGTAGAGTTTTAGATAAGCCAAATATGGGTTGAGATTTTACATAATATTGTAATTTCTTTATGGAATTACCTATTTATTACTTTATATTCTTTCTATATTTGTTTATATTGTTTATTTTTATTTTATATTTTAATTTATTTACTAGGTTTAAAATATTTTAAAATTATTAAAATAGATAATTAATAAAAAATAAAGAGATAAATAAAAAATTAAATATAACAAACAATAAAAAAATTAAAATAATAATATATTTAGTGTGATACGTTATTGTAGAGTATGTAGAGAAAATTGAACGCAGATTTCATGTTTCGAATAAAAAAGAGGGTCATTCCATAAGACAAATACCAATTTTATGTAATATCTCAAAAACTAAAAATGACATATAAAAATAGTTGGACAGTTGGATTAGTTATAGAAGTAAATATTACAAAAAAGTAATTTACTTACTTAATAAAATGTCCTCCCAAAATAGAGACCTCAAAAACTCCTGAAGCTCAAAAACGGCTTGCTATATCAAAATGCGGTTTTTACCAAATTAAGCGTCTCTTAAAAATCGAGTCTTGCAAGTGAAAGTCAGTTTTTTTATCTCCCTTAGAAACAGCTTAACCCCCCCCCCAAAAACATCGAATTTGGGACATCCTGTACAAGTAAAGTACCTTGCGGTACTCTGTTTACTATTATTTAACAAAATGTAGTTCAGCATCATTCTGTACACTTAAATAATAACTTATTATTATGATATCCTATTGTTTTCAAATGAGCGTTGCAAGAAAATTATTGAAAGGAATTTAGGTTTTTTTTCTATCAAAATGGAGTCGAGTGAAAAAAAATATGTAAATTTAGTGGTAAAAGATGATCATTGGCAGCCCACTTTACTGAAGAACAGTTACACGGTGAGGTCAATGATCAATTTGCAGTTGTGTGTATTTCTTAAGTCAAGAGGTGGCCGCCATTATCTAATTATTTAAAAAATCAATAAGTAATATACAGGGTGTTCCAACTAAGAGGTAACAGACGTGTTTTTTGGTATTTTTTGTGTGAATTTGAAGAAACGCTCGGACACGTCGATTTTGTTTGCGAGGGGGACACCTTTTGGCTATCTTGAAATTTTTGTAGCGTGCACCATCTTCGAGGGGTATACTTTACCCCTATATTTTGAATAGGGAAAGTGGGTCTAGTGATACCTTCTTTTGAAGTTCTCTTGAATATCTTTAAAACCGGGTAAAAATTTCGAAAATCAATAGATTAGTTTTTGAGATTATTGCTTTCAAATTTTACATGGATAAAATAAAAATTCTGATTAAATTTTTATTTTATCAGTCCATGTTAAATTTGAAAGTTTGAAGGCAATTATCTCAAACACTAATAGATAGATTTTTGAAATTTTTACACGGTTGTAAAGACATTCAAGAAGCCTTCAAAACAAGGTATCACTAGACCCACTTTCCCTATTCAAAATATAGGGGTAAAGTATACCCCTCGAAGATGGTGAGTGCTACAAAAATTTCAAGATAGCCAAAAGGTGTCCACCTCGCAAAAAAAATCGACGTGTCCGAGCGTTTTTCCAAATTCACACAAAAAATACCAAAAAACACGTCTGTTACCTTTTAGTTGGAACACCCTGTATATATTTATAAATGGTTACTTTTTTGTCGCAAGTACGGAATTTATTAGGTATCTAAATTAAATCAACTTTAATTTGAAATCATAACAAAAACATTTTATGTAAAAAAAGCCAAGTACGCAGTATTCCGTAAAAAGAATTGAGACAAAACTAAAGGCAAGTTCTCCAATACAAATTGCAAAATGAAAGGTTCTTACTAGTTTGGAATTTTTTTCTTTTTAAACTTTAGAAAAACATTTCCAAACTAGTAAGAACCTTTCATTTTGAAATTTGTATTGGAGCTTTTTTACATGAAATGTTTTTGTTATGATTTCACTCCTTTTAAAAGGATTTGGATAATATTTAAATTTTAAAGTAGTAAAATATTGTTCAAAATGTTTGCAATGCCTTGTTAAAAATTTTGAGGTCTTTTAATTTTTTCCTATAGTTTTATTATAGTTCCTATCTCAGTCTTCCAAAGCTCAGCTCTAGCGTTTCTGGAAGTGGGCAATGTTACTTTTGCAAAACTTTACATTTATTATAGGGAAGGGGAGTAATTAGAATTTTGGGGTATTTTGATCTTTTTTGCAAAGTTTGGTCATAATTTCAATCAGTCTGCCAAATTTTATTTTTGTAGCATGTCCGGAAGTATAGTTTTTGCAAAGTCAGTTGCACAAAGGTTAAAGCCGACCATCGGCATATCCTTTAAAGAAAGTGACATGGGCGGCGGTAGATATACTCATGAAAATTATTTCATTTAATTATGGCGTAAACTAAAGAAATAAAAATAGATAAAACTTTCTATTCCTATACCTACAGAAACGACACTGATTTATTTTCTAACTGCATACTGCCGACTAAAGGGGTCCCTCAAAGAACACCTGAAAGCAATTGGTGCCGTCTAGCCACCTGTACTGGGTCGGTCAGAAAACAATTACTTTGTGATCGGCCCGCAAAGAGCGCGCCTTTTCTCTGTCGGTAGGCTTGAAATTATACCAGGAAGATTTTATATAAATTTCGATAACTTTTGAAGGGCAGATTGAAGCAAAATTTCATGAAATCGATAGAACCCCGTATTGGGAGCATTTCAGGTGAGTTTGCAAAAACTATACAGTAGAATTTTGATGATCTATACATGAGTTAGTCAGTGAGTGGCAATTTCGACGTTTTTTGAAATTTATATACTTTACTACTTTACGGAAGTCCATGAAACTTGGAGGGGTTGTTAACTCTATGAAGATCTATACGACTGTAAAAGCCAATCCTTTTGCATGTAATTAGGGGTTGTTTGGAACAGAGATTTTAATAAAACAGGGCCAGTCTCTGCGTCACATTCAGTAGAACTTACGATTCGATTTTATTAAAACAAGAACTTCTCTTCTGGAACACCCTGTATAACAGTATTTAAAACTATGTTGCATATTGACTGTAAGCTCACGGACTATCATTAACGACTTAAGACAGATCGGCACAAAAAACAAGTGCAGGATACCCGGTACACTTGTTCTAGGGTTCTTCCTACACAAAATTTCAATTTCTAAGGCTGATTTCCATTGAAAACGAACGGTAATTCAAAGACATTAAGCGGTGGCCTAGCGGTGTTAATTGCATTGTCTATAGACACCTGATATTATTTATACAGGGTGGGTGGAATGGAATGCTGCCACTAGTTAATATTTGTTTCTTTTCGAAAAAAGCAGAAAAACTTTTTTAAACGGGCTTCCCGACGGAATTTTTTTTATAAACAACAAGTGAAATTAAAGAAAGAAAAATAAGAAAAAGGTTTTTCTGCTTCGGCCGGGACGCGTATTTATGTTTCCGTGCTCATTTCACGTCGGCGCGGTTTTGAAATAGACACAGAAATGTTACAATATATTTGGGTTCAAATACGTGTTGATTTTAAGAGTTTTGATCTCGAAATGAGCACAGATCTGTAAGACAACATCGCTCATTAAACTATTACAAAAACGTATTCAACTGTCAGGTTAAAACGCTAGCATAACGAAAGCTAATCAATCAAATCTAACCGAACCGAACCAAAGCAAACTGAACCAATAATTTTTTTCAAAAAAAAACTTTCCTGACTTCCTACCCGGGATCCTAGAGGATGTGAATCCGAACCGAAACGAACCGAACTGAACCAAATCGAACCAAAGCAAACTGAACCAACAATTAAAGAAAAAACTTTCGGATTCAGATTCTCTAGGATCCCGGGTAGGAACTCAGGAAAGTTTTTTTTTTTGAAAAAAACTATTGGTTCAGTTTGCTTTGGTTCGGTTCGGTTAGATTTGATTGATTAGCTTTCGTTAGGTTAGGTTTTTGAAACTTTCTATTTTCATGTGGTTAGAAATCAAGTGAAAATCATTTAAATCATTAAAATTTATTAATAACAGAACAACATCTGTCGTCGTAGTTGCCGGTGTAAGACAATGAACACTGAACTTTGCAGGTATAGTTAATGGAAGAGTGTTCTTCAAACTTCAAAGAATTTCAAAATCTTGAGTAATAGTACAAATACTTTTAAACTGCTCCATAATTTTCATATTAACAAACATATAACCTCAAAATCAAACTAATAAACAACGTGAATCCAATTTAAGTTTCAAATGTGCACTAATAAGTAAACCCCTGCGCTGCGTAATTCAATAGAAATCCGTGCCTTGTTCGAGCCTCGGCGCCTTAAAATCAACACGCATTTGTAACCAAATATATTGCAACAGCGCTGCCGTGAAATCAGCACGGAAACGTAAATACGCGGCCGGGACTCGAACCTGGGATCTCTTGCTCTGTACGCAAACATTCTAAACATCGAACTACCGAAGCCATACATAAATTTTTCGGAAAACTTTCATCTATGCAGGCTGCGGTGTCTCAATACAAGAACGAGAGACTCTCAGGGTATTAACTCGACCAAGTCATCCAACTGATCTCTATAATTCTTCCTTCCCACTGTCAAAGGTATGAAAACTTAAAAGTAAGACGTAAACTATTAACATATGAAAACATGAGATCACCTTTTCGAGTGTTAAAATTTCTGATCGCAATGGGCTATTGCCAATATAATAATAATATAATTTAGAAACAAGAGATCCGGGTTCGGTTCGGTTCCCGGTCGAAGCAGAAAAACTTTTTTCTTATTTTTCTTTCTTTAATTTCACTTGTTGTTTATAGTTTTAGGTCCTTGCATTATTTGCAATTTGGTATTTGAGAAGGAATTTTTTTTGTCGTACCCCCGGACAGGGGTCTACTTTTAAACATCGGATGACTCCACTTGTGGAACCATTGTGGTACCTCATTCGAAGGCTTATTAAAAAAAAGAGAAACAACGAAATTATTTTATTGAAAGGGATATTGCAAGGACATAGATGACCAAAAAAAAATAAATGGATCCACGACGGATCTGATACTTTCCTAGATTTATTTATTTTTTTTAAATGCTCACTTTTTAATGGAGCGTCGTATCAATATGCGGTTTCGGAACATAGTAGACTACAATTTGCTCAATAATTTGTGTGATAATCAAAAACTGTTTTAAAAGCCAGGAAGGTATCAGATCCGTCAAATATTCATTTATTTTTTACTTATATCCGGTGAATTTTATTCAGTTTTAATAGAGCCAAAACCCAACCTAGGTATCAAATTTCATTAAAATCAGGCAACCACTTTTTGAGTAATTTACGTTGGTGATTACAGACAGACAGACACCCATACAGACAGACGGCGCGACAAAAAAGTTTTAAAATCATCTGAATCTCGGAGCGACTTCTCATTCTATTTTTTAGCTCTCACTACTACTATAGTAGTGTGAGCTATGGTCATCCAAATTCTTTAGAAAAAAAAATTGCTCCGATTTCAAAATTTTTTATATATCTTTGCGTTTCAAATGATTTTAAAACTTCTTTGTCGCGCCGTCTGTCTGTCTGTCTGGCGCGCATAACTCAAAAACCGCTTGCCCGATTTAAATGAAATTTGATACGTAGACTATGGGTCTTGGGTCGAGATGGTCCCATCTAAAAATAAACAAAATCCACCAAACACAAGACAAATAAAAATTAGAGTTTATGTGAAAATATAGCGTGTGTGATATTAAACGAAAGGTAATTGAGTCTGAAGTTAAACAAAATACAATTTAGTTTTTAAAAAATGGTGGGGGTAGATTTGTATGGTATCAAACGAAACGTAAGTGAGTCTGGAGTTGAATAAAATATATTTCAGTTTTTAGTTATATTAGCTCACACGTACAGGGTGGGCCAAATTCGATGTTTTTTGCTGGTTTTAGGTTTTTCTAGCCGAGATACACAAAAACGGGGTCCCGGGCTCGATTTTCGAGACGTCTTCAAATATCAAAACCGCTTCTTGATAAACCTTGTAGTTTTTTAACTACAAGGGGGTTTTGAAAAGTCTGCATTTATGGAGTTGGCCTATAACTTTTTTATTTATGAAAATTTCATTTTGGTGTAAAACGCTTTTTTACAGGTTTTTTGATGAAGAATCTAACTGTCAAACTAATTTTTATCTGTCACTTTTAGTTTTTGAGATATTAAAAAAAGTTCATATAAATTTTCTTATGGACTTTTTTGTTTTTGTTTTGAAATCTACGTCAAATTTTCTGTTTAACGATATGTCATAAATGACAGTTCGTTACGCAGTTTTCAAGATATTTATGACATATCGTTAAACAGAAATTTTGACGTAGATTTCGAAACAAAAACAAAAAATGAGTCATTCCGTAAGAAAATGTAAACTTTTTGTAATAACTCTTGAAAGTGACGCATAAAATTTAGTTTGACAGTTGAGTTCCCCATAAAAAACCTGCAAAAAAGCATCTTACACCAAAATGAAATTTTCATAAATAAAAAAGTTACAGGCCACCTCCATAAATGCAGACTTTTCAAAATCTCCTTGTAGCTAAAAAACTACGAGGTTTCTCAAGAAGCGGTTTTAATATTTGAAGACGACTCGAAAATCGAGCCCAGGACATGTCCACTCGTTTTTGTGTATCTCTGCTAGAAATACCTAAAACCAGCAAAAAACATCGAATTTGGCAACCCTGTACACTATAACGCTAGTACCTAGTGTGAGCTTAGGAGTATTTGCCACGGTCACCATTATAGCTCACACTACTATTATAGTTATAGTATACGTGTGAGCTATTGAGTTGTATAAGGCCCTGAAAGGGCATTATACAACTCATAGAGGTCAATGGTGTGAGCCAATAAGGAAATTTCGTTTAAAATAAAAATTTGTCATTTGCAATGACACTCCACACATTGGGAACTTAATTAACCCATTAACGGCCAAGGGTCGAAATAAAACTTAAAATTTTTAAAGATTATATTTGAAATATCATTATCATATTAACACATTACAACATATGTTGCGTCAAAAAAAATAACTCCTCTACTTCATGTTTAACATTGGGTCAATGGTATCGCCCATATTTTAAGCCAAAAAGTCTCCCATCTTGAATAAAAGAATAAATTTCTGCTGTGTTGCGTATACGCATCAGCGGCCATAAATGGGTTAAACAACTCTTTTTAGGCCAAACTAAGTTTAAGACTTGCTAATCTATGTTGGTTTTTCAGAATTGTCATAACTTTGTAATAAAATAAATTATCATTATACGTAATTTTAACTGTAAATCGATAGGACATAAAATAATGTCCTGTGAGAAACGGTAAAGACTGACGTTCTTTTGCGGCATAACCTGAATTTTTCTCTCACGATTCTTACTTCATTAAATAATATACAGAGTGTGTCGTCTACAATTTTAAATCAGCATAGATGATTTTGAGTAGAACAAGTACAGGGTGTCCAAAATTCGAAGTATTTCGGGTATTTCTGGGAAAAGAAAAAACTTACACCAGTATTTACTAAAGGGTCTACACTAGGTCTACAAGTCTAGATTTTAGTTGAAAGTTTAATTTATTTTTCCCGTGCATGCAATAGTTTTTAATATTTATATAAATTGTTCTTAAATACCTTGCGATATGGGTCATCGTTTTTCGTGATAACAAGGACATTATTTCCACACAAAGGTTAGAAATAAATAAAACGAATATAATATTTTGGTTTAAAAATGGTAGCCATATTTAAACCTCCATACGTCACTAGGAGATGTTTAATAAAAACGGTATAAGTCAGTGTCAGCTATATTTTACATGTTAATTTTTTAGACAAGTTAGCGATGATTAAACCGATGTTTGGATGTGTAATTGAAAACGCATTCTAATATATCTTGTGCTTTTTACAATATTGAAATATTGATACGTATTTAATACGGTTATACATCTACACACATAGTTTTAAGTTATTTATGTATTATTTAGCTTTGAAAATTTTGGTTCATATGTTTTTATATCAATCATGAATTATTTCTAATGCTTTTCGAACTTTAAACCACCCCACGGGGGTGGTACTACAATTTGCGACTATTTTTAACGGGAATCCTACGACTGCACGGACGAAATTTCCAAAAAATTACATTTCGTTACAAATTTTTTAATTGGTTTGTCTTTATTTCTAATTTTAAATTATATTAAAGTTAATTTGAATTTATATAAGATAAAACTCACTGAGAAATGCTTACATTAGGGTGAACCAAATCTTTGCAGTTATTTGACCTGTGAGTATTAAAAAAATACACTTAAACCAGTCTGTATCAAGCCTATAGACTTGATACTTAAACCCGGTCTAAAATGTAGTGTTAAGGTCTTAGTAAATACTGGTGTTAGTGTTCAAGGAATTAACCTATTTACTTGAAATTTTGCATACATTTACGCTTGAGTATGCTTAAGAAGCATGATGAAATTGGGCCCGATCAGAAAAATGAAAGCGCCTCATTTTGTGGGTTCTCTGAACTTATGCGGTCCCATTTTCAACAATGTTTCAAGTCTTTACTTTAAAATTAGTCAGTTAATTTAAAACAAATTTTAAACAATTCTACCAAAATAAGGCACTTGCATTTTTTTGATCTAACCAAATTTTACCAAGCTTTTTTAATATACACTCGAGCGTACATTTGTACAAACAAGCGTCATCCCCGGTATGTATGGATAGTGATGCAAATGGAAATATTTCCATGGAAATGGAAATATTAGAAATTTCCGAACGTAATTCGGAAATATTGGGAAAATTGGAAATATTTAAAAAAATATTATCCTTCATATTTTGTAACCTAGCATTAAACTTACTATAGAACAATTTTTATTTCCGATACTGAAGATTTTGAGGAAGTATGATGATACTGATGACAGAGATGAAGATATGCCTCTTGCTCGACTAGTGAATCGTGTAGTGTGTCGAGAATGAGATTTTTTTGTACAAATTTGACCTTATTTCTGTTTATTTGTTTGAAGAATACCTCCTGATTTGTTTTCATGTATAAGCCTTCTGCGTTTTACTGTGTTTTGTTATGATTTTTATAAATAAATATTCCATTTTTTCTTATTTTTTTAATATTTCATATATTTCCAATATTTCCAAATATTTCCAATGTTTTAGGAAATATTTCCGAAAATATATTTCCGGAAATATATTTCTGGAAATTTTACAACACTATGTATGGATCGATGCACGCTGAAATACCGTGAGTGTTGGTATACTCGGTAACTGGGGTAAAATTGCGTGGAAAAAAGGTAGGGCACGTTTTTTTTGTGTACCTTTCATGAGAAAATCGATTAAATTTTGTTGGGGTCAGTCGTGTCATGAAAAATCATAGCTTGAACAAAGAGTAATTTTATGTCGGTCGGTACGGTACCCATATCCGGCCAATTTGTTCTATGAGAAATAGTCCAGTCATTATAGAATTTTAGCTTGCAAAAGGTGGTGGTGTAGTCGCGATTTTGACATACGTTGTTGACATTGGAGTCCTAAGAACAAATTTGAGTTTTCGACCTTGGGGGGGTGGCGGCTTCGAGGGGTGGCTCGGTATTTCCTTTTGGTGTACAGGTTAGGGGAAATACCAGGAAATACTTGGGAAGTACCGTGAAATATACTAGGAAATACTGTTGAAAATACTAGGGGGGGAAATACTAGGAAATACCATTGCTTGGGAAATACTAGGAAATACGATTGAAATTTGAGGAAATACTGGAAAATACCTCAGGAAATACCGTAGGCATTTCCTTTTGGTGTACAAAAATCGGCGATCGAGCCACCCCTCGGGCGGCTCCCCCCGCCATCTTGGATTTAATGTGCACAAAAAGGTTTTTTTAAAAATTGCTTGGTTACTGTACGTTTTAGAAAAAAAGTTTTAACCAAAAGTTCAAGACAATAAAATTTTCGCTTTTGAATGTTTTTTTGTTAGACGAATGGTTTTCGAGTTATGATGCTAAACATTTCGCCGCCATTTTGGATTTTGACCAATTTCTCTTTAGTGGCCTTTAACATCGAACCGAACCGAACTGCTTATTTTTAAGAAATTTATAATAACATAAAATAAGGACCAACTAATAGCCTATAAAATGATACGAACCCTGAAGTTTTAGCAGTACACCCGTTTCCTATGTATTTCCATAGAATATGCAAAATTATTCAGTTTTATGTCATTTTCTTAAAAGGTAAAGCATTTTACAGAAAGTGTGTAGGCAACTTTATTGTAGAAAATTAAATTATCTTTTAGATGATGTATCACCTAAGTGAGCCAAGTCCACGGGTTAGCACATAATTGAGAACCATAAATTGGGGTTATTTTTTAGAAACAAGAAAAAATACTCTGCCAATCTATGGGCACCTAAGCTCACACTGGGTACTATAGTTATAGTGTATCTACGTGAAAGCTAATATAACTAAAAACTGAAGTATGTTTTCTTGAACTCCAGACTCAATTACCTTTCGTTTGATACCAAACAAGCCATGTTTTGACCTAAACTCTAATTTTTCAAATCTACCCCCACCCTTTTTTTTAAAACTAAAATGTATTTTTTTTAACTCCAGACTCAATTACCTTTCGTTTGATATCACACACGCCATATTTCCACTTAAACACTAATTTTTGAAATTTACCCCCCCCCCTTTTTTTTCAAATAAACTAAAATGTATTTTGTTTAACTCCAGACTCAATTACCTTTCGTTTGATATCACACACGCCATATTTTTTCATAAACTCTAATTTTTGAAATCTACCCCCACCCTTTTATTTGGCTTGTGTTCGGTGGATCTTGTTCATTTTTAAATGGGACCATCTCGACCCAAAACCCAGCCTGGGTACCAAATTTCATTAAAATCGGGCAAGCGGTTTTTGAGTTATGCGCGTTGGTCGTTACAGACAGACATACAGACACACAGACAGACAGACATACAGACAGACAGACAGACAGACGGCGCAACAAAAAATTTTCAAAATCATCTGAAACGCAAAGATATATAAAAATTTTTGAAATCGGAGCAACTTTTTTTTTCTCGAAAATATTAGGATCACCATAGCTCACACTACTATAGTATAGTATATGTGTGAGCTAAAATCATGTTTTTTTAAACGGCGTATCAAAAAGTTGTATTAAGGCTATTATTGACACTCCAGTTGTTTTACTTCATTTTCCTAAAAACTAAGGTTTCTGAAAAATCTTGTTCTTCTCTAATTTGTTCAAAATAAAATTATCTTTAAAACGATATGTATCTAGTGGGTTTTTGTTAATGGAGAACACTCAAATAATATACGCATATACGCGTTTCTGTAGGCAACTTTATTGTCTTCAACTTTTGTCTAAAACGTTTTTTCTAAAATGTACAGGGCCCAAGTAATTTTAAAAAAAGCCTTTTCTTGCACACTAAATCCAACAGGGCGGGGGGAGCCGCACTCCCTCCAAGGTCGAAAACTAAAAAAAAAACATATCTCAAAATCGCGACTACACCACCTTTTGCAATCTGGGGTCTTTTTTTCGTTCTAATGACTGGCCTAAAATATCTATGAGTATTCATTTAATAAAGTAGAACCAACTTGAAAAATCAGAGTTTAAAAGATAGACCAAACAGAAAGAAAAATGACAATGCAGTTTTAACAAAACAAAAGATACGTGGTTTAAAATGACCGAGCGCGGATCTGGTTCAAAATCTAGGGGGAGGTAACAGTCGACGAAAAAATGCTTTGTAATATAATTTTTTTTCTAGGGGGGTGGGGGTCATTCTCCTATTTTCCCTTTAATTATTAACAAAAAGTGCATATTTTATTTTCTAGGGGGGGGGGCGTAATTACCACGTTACCCCCCTCAAATCCGCGCTTGAAAATGACCTCATATAGGTTTAAACATTTTCTATTTCTGGTAGTAAACGTCTTTCGTAGACTTTTCGATGAAGATTTTATGACAACTATTTTGATGGATTACTAATAATCCCACCAAGACTGCTGGGGAAAGTCTTTTTAGAGTATCCCTTATATCTTCTACACAACTGCACCTGCACATCTAGGGGAGGGGAGTAAATTAGAATTTTGAGGTTTTTTCCAAGGGTTTGGTCACAATTTCATCAGTGTGCCAAATTTCAGCTTTGTAGCATGTCTGGAAGTACAGTAGAATTTTGATGATCTATACATGAGTGAGTAGGTGAGTGACTGAGTGGCAATTTCGACGTTTTTTGAAATTATTTGAAACTATTTGACTATTTTATGGTAGTATAATATATTTTTTTTTCATTTTCAGACTTCAGTCCTCCTCTGCGCACTCCTAGACAGTACTTTATCAAAATTGGAAACAAAGAAATGCGAAGGAGGCGGAGGTCTAAAGTACCTTTGGGGAGATGCCCTGACAGACGAACCTGAATGTGTGGGCCCCACCAACAAGCCTTATCCAACGTAGGTATATATTGATTTTTGACAGATACTCATTTGCCCAGTAAGGCTGCAGAAATTAAATACATATTAATTAAAATTAATAAAACAAAAAAACAAAAAATTAGATAAGTTTGAATAGGGATCGTTTCTTGTGCGTGCATGTCCCAATGATAGACCAAAAGTGTTTATCTTTGAATATTTATTTTACAGGATAATTTATTTTTAATTTAACAATACTACTACTTTATTTTTAAAATCCACAAAGGAATCCGCATAAGAAGAGGGGTCAGACAAGGTGACACCATATCTCCTTAACTATTTAACCAAGCCCTACAAGATGTTTGTAAAAACTTTGTTTGGGAAGAAATGGGCACAGGGTTCTCAACAGATAAACAGCAAAATATGAACTCTTTTAATAAAATTATGAAAAATATGAAATTAAGAAAACAAAATATGGAGGAAATATGAATAAAAACTTCAGTTTTTTTGGGTCCTCTACCAAGTGGCTTGATGTCAAACCCAACTGTTTTTTAGGAAAACTCATTTACTCAGCAAAAAAATATATTTCTTGATTTTATTTATTAACAAAAGTATTAGCAAACATTTTGAAGTTGAATTAGGCCTGGATCCCCATCCAAACGACTATGGCCAAACAAAAACAAGGCACATTTTTTAAAGCATATTTTACAACAAGGTATAAGGTGTTTCCATATTTTTAAACCAAGGTCTACTGCAATTATTCAAAGAAATAGAAAATAAATTATAAATGCAAAAGTTGTAGGCTTTATCCTATACCATCAAATAAAGTTATATAAAAACACAAACATTGTAAATCTCTTACAGAACATCCTACAAATTAATATGTTAATAATTTAATTTAAAAAAAATAGATATTTTCTTTCTAAACTCAAAAATATATGATAAACTGCCATTTTATAAAGCAACCGTAAAAATATTAGTATCTACAATTTCTAGCGGTTTGGGACCTACTCTACATTTCTTGAAAATAGGTACCCTATTTTCTATCTCTTGAAATAAGTGCAGTAGACCTTTGTGGAAATATACCAAAACACTCTGTACATCTAGTAACACAGAAAACTTAAATATACTCGATGATATAATTGGTATACTTTAAATACCTATTCCGAGCTCAAACATTTTAAAAAAGTCAACATTACAGAGTAAAATAATAAAATTCATGAAAAAGCCCTGCTCAATTAGACTTTTTCAGAACTAACCACGGATGACCAAAAACACTAATTAACATCAGAAATGCAACAAACATAAGAATAATAAAACAAAAGGCAAAAAAGCCCCGTTTTATTCAGACTTTCTCAGAGGCAACAAACTAATAATAAACTAAAAGGAACTCAAAATTCAAGACTAGGAAAAATATTGACAATTTCCACACTTATTCTATGACTGAAGTTTCTTCATTGGGGAAAATATGAAAAATATGAAGGTTTAAAATATGAACATTTTCATAAAATATGAAGGTGCTGAGAGCCCTGTGGGCATCAATGTAAGCGGACCATACTTGAACCACCTAAGATATGCTGACGAAATCGCCTTAATAACAGTAAGAAAGAAGAACTGATAAAAATGCTGGAAGAACTGGATACAGCAGTTAAAAATATAGGGGACAAATTATGAAACTAAAAAAAGAAAATCAAACAGCTGAAATTAAAAGACGAGCAAGATTGGTCTGGACAGCATTTGGTTAATTAGGCTACATATCAAAAAATATCCTTAGTATGTGTCCTCCCTGTACTCATGGATACCAGACTCCTACAAAATCAAACATGGATAAGGTAACAAAAGCCCCTAGATCAATGGATAAGTGGATAAGATATAAAACAAAAGTAAGGGATTTCAGAGGAGAGTTGGCAAATTAAAATGGAAATGTTCCGGTCAGAATCAAGAAATTGAAGAAACTAGACGAAAGAACACGGCGACAGACAGAGAAGAGTAGAAGATATAGGGGGAGGCTTATGTCCATCTAGCGTTTGGTTTGGGAGATTATAAACACAGACATTTATATAGAAGGAAAACAAAATACTTTGTTCTATAGGCGTGAAATTTAGTTTTAATTATTTTTCAGAACCGCCATTGAAAGATCATTTAGAGGAGGAACGAACCCTTGGTTATCGAGCTATAGGACTGGAAGGGCGGCTACTCAAAAAACTATTGATCCGTTTCTAACAAGGAAAGCATTGCTAAGGGCCCATCAAATCAACATGGGCGAAAAGTCCAGTGTGACGGGCTCTAGACAAGGTAAGTACAGGGTTTTCGAAATTCGATGTTTTTTAGGGGGTTTCAAGCATTTCTAGGGGAGATTGCAGGGTTAAGAGGGTTATCGGTAAAAGCCTTATTTTGATATAGCATAGCAAGCCGTTTCTAAAATTAGCATTTATGGATTGGGCTTTTAACCTTTTTATTTATGAGTATTTCATTTTCGTTTGAACTGCTTTTTTATAGGTTTTTTTATAAAGAATCCAACTGTGGAATTGGATTTCATCTGTCACTTTTAGTTTTTGAAAAGTCTACATTTTGAGAGAGGGTCTAGAACTTTTTTATTTCTAAAAATTTTGTTTATGTACACATAGTTTTTTTATACATTAAATTATAAAAGAACCCAACTGTCAAATGACATTTTATCTATCACATTTGGTTTTTGAGATACTACATAAAGTAAGAGTACGTATTTTTATTTAAAAAAAACGGTTTTTTATTTGATTTTTGAAAAAAGTGTAAAAATTCTTTGAAAATGTATTACACTAAATATTTTATTATTTTTATTTTACTATTGTTTACTATTTTGTACGTAGGTTCTAATATTTATTTAGACAAGACTCTCGTGTGCTAGAAGCAAGCAAGAGAGAGTAGAAGAGTAGAGGGATCTGTTTCTGGTTAATTTTTCTAACCTATTAAAGGTAGCATCACCAAACAGATGTATCTGTGTGTTTAACTTCGTCAGGAGAACAGCACCAAGTCCACTTTCAATCCCTGACTTCGCATGCACAGATCTACCAATATTATTTACCTCATGTCTTAGAATAGATTAATACAGGGTGATTTTCACTTGAATGATTCTAACCACATGAAAATAGAAAGTTTCAAAAACCTAACCTAACAAAACCTAATCAAATCTAACCGAACCGAACCAAAGGAAACTGAACCAATAATTTTTTTCAAAAAAAAAAACTTTCCTGACTTCCTGCCAGGGATCCTAGAGGATGTGAATCCGAACCGAACCTAACTAAACTGAACCAAACCTAACCTAACCAAACTAAACTACAACACGTACTGCTAATTAGGTTTAGTTGGGTAGGGTTAGGTTTGGATAGGTTCGGTTCGGTCCGGTTCGGATTCACATCCTCTAGGATCCCGGGTAGGAAGTCAGGAAAGTTTTTTTTTTTTTTAAATATTGGTTTAGTTTGCTTTGGTTCGGTTCGGTTAGATCTGATTAGGTTTCGTTAGGTTAGGTTTTTGAAACTTTCTATTTTCATGTGGTTAGAATCATTCAAGTGAGAATCACCCTGTACATCTATTCTAATACATGCGGTAAATAATATTGGTACGCATGCGAAGTCAGGGATTGGAAGTGGACTTGGTAGCGCTAGCGTCTTGTGAAGTAGGCTTATTACTTATAACCAGAAACAACGGTGGAATAGCAGCGCTATATAGTGCGTGGCGCCATCTGTCTCTACTATTTATTAACACATTCTGTTCATGATTTTAGCGAGAGCCTCGAGTATGTCGAGCCAATGTGCCGGCACGCCTTCAAGACTGTGCAAAACTAGGTACAACACCACGGCACCCATGTACGGAGTTTCTCTAACTTCAGGTCAACCGGTTACGATAGTCCAGAAGTTTCCTGATTTGCTGCAGCAAGTTGTTTTCGAGGTAAAAGTTAATTTTAAAAAAATCCTAAACAAAACTGAATCTCGGGAAAGTGACCAATCACCGACCAGCTCTGATATACGCCCCGCCCACCATAGCGTATATAACCTGCGCCGGCGACAGACTAACCACCAGTCTTCGAGAAGCCGACAAACAGTCAACATCTCCTCCATTCACTCGAGATGGCGAAACGTCGAGAACGAATTTCCAACGACGACGGCCGAACAGCCCGAAAGCACACCCACCATTGGACGATGGCCGCGAAAGCCTTTCACAATTTGTAAGGTGTTTCTGTGTTTTAGCTTATACTAGATTCTTTCATTTTTAGGTCTGCGAAAGTACAGAATGTGACGTAGTACGAGGCGAATGCACTCAGACCTACGTACCATACCTGTTCCTCGTCATTCCCCTTGGGCCTGTCACTTTGACAGGCCAGGACTACGTCTTGGTCGAGAGCGGATGCGTATGCAGGCCGAAATACGCCTCACAAATGACACATGAGCAACCCAGTATGTCGTCGATACCCAGATTTTAGTTTTAGCCAATAATGCATGGGCTTTCCGCTGTTGCCACTTGTTATTGTTGAATGTACAAATTAATCAGATTAAATATCTGAACAGCTGTAATTCAAAATAAGTTGTGTTGCTGTTATCGATACGATTTCACCTCTAAATCAAATATTAGATAGATGTGGTCATTTACAATGTTTTGAATAAAAGCTTTTATTTTTAATTTAATTTAAAAAATGAACTACATTTCTAGCATCTATAATATCTGGGCGAATATTAGGTTGGGTTATTGGAGAGGGAATTTTGTACATAACTTTAATTTATAATATTTATGGTTATATCTAATTAATTATTGTAGAATATTAATTTATTGACTAGGTATATTTTTAAATTTTGTTTTAGAAATCATTATTTATTTAAATTTTTATTGACAAAGTGTAAGTTAGAATATTAACCAATATTTCTAAAATTAAGTGGTAATTTTTTTTAATGTTATGCTTGGAGAATCTTTAAAAAAAATCGTTTTGTTAACTGACTGTACCTTAATTATATTTATTTTTTAACATTAATTAAGTAAATTATTTTAAATTTATCGTAACTTATTTTATTTATTTATTAATTATTAAGTAATGAAATATTTTACTTTTGATGTAATTTATTTTTATGTTAATTTATTATAGACTTATAGGAATTATATAATAAAAAAAATATTCTAACAATTTATACAAACCATTTTCCAAGTTTGTAAATTATTTAAGGAATGATATTAGCTATAATTAAATATTTTACTAATCTTAAATATTGACAAATTTATAATCCAGAGGGAAAAATAGCTGACCGGAGTTTTTTATTTTTGCAAAAGACAAAAAACCCCATAGTTTTCTTCTGGCGTGCCTGTACCGGCCGATTTTTTTAAAATAATTTCAATATGTTATAAAGGGAGTTTAGAGTTTTAAAAAAAGGAAACAATAAAAATTGTCAGGTTATACCTTATGTATCTCTGGTACTCAGAGATCCAGTATTAAAAAATTTACAAAAAACAATGCTTAAATAAATATAAAAAGTTATGCAGTATATACAGCATTGAAATAAAATAAAATAAAACTTGGGAAACCCACAGTTTTTAATAAAACTGGAAACTCAGAGTTTTTGATCAAAAACTAAATTGTAAAGGTAACTTGTTTTTTTTTTGCAAGAGCTAATCTTTGTTGCTTTTCTAATTCGACTTTTAAAAGTTTTTTCGATATACAGTTACTCACGATTTGAGCAACAATAAATTGAAAGTTGAAACAGTAGTCCCAGATCTAGACACAACATCTAGGAATAAAAGTGACATTTGACATGAACAGGTCAGTGTATGAGAAAATAATAAGGAACTACAACTTCGTCAAATCTGAGTTTAACTCTATTATAAAATAAAACGCAAGAGGCACAAAAGTTTATATGAATAAATTTTAGCACTAAGGGAATGCAAACACAATACATGGTTCGAAACATGTACAGAAATTAATCGAAAACAAGGAAAAAACTGTCAAGATTGAAAAATTCTCTTCTTAAACACAGCCAAGGCCAACACAAAAATAGAGGCCACGACCCTGAAAAAATCAGCTGTTCTCCCGGGGCTGAATTTTACATTGGGTCTTATGGGAGGTCAGACGTTTTTTTATGATTTTCAAAATGGCACTACAGATTTCCGCAAAATTTCAGTTAAATATTCTCAGACACCATCCCGATATTCCACCAAAGGTTTGTAAGGAAGCAACATGATTAAAAGGTTAAAAGCAACATGATTAAAAGGTTAAAATCTTCAAGATTTAGCATTCCTTATTTTGAATTCAAATTACCTGCCATGTACCACATGCCAACTGTTATATTTGACATGTATTTGACTTTGTCATATGTGATTGTCACATTCGCTTCTGCTTTAAACTTAATTTTTGTGTGAGCTAATGAAGCGGCTGAAAAATTAGGACTTACTATACATTTAAAAAAAATTGTTCTGCCAGAATAAAGTAAAAACAATTTTAAAAACGGCTTTATTAAAAAAAAATCAAATATCCATGAAACGTCATTCCAACTTCAATATTTTAAAGACAATCAGCTGTGTCGTAACGTGACCATCAAAAAAAAATCAGCCCCGGATGTGACGTCAACAAAGTGGAGGATCGTGGCCCGTCCATTTTACACAGCTTTAAAAAAAAAGTGACGCCTAACTAAATTTGACACCAAACCTTTGACTTCGATCATAGCCAATAGGGTGTTTGACAGTAGTAAAAAATAAATATATATTTATTTTTAGATATCTCCTTAGGTCTTGGGAATGCTAAAAACAAACTTTTTAAATTTTTTCTCAAATTCATACTTCTTTTAATTAAATAAATTCATTAAATTCAAACAATTAGCCACGTGATTCAAAACAGGCGGTCTACCAATCAGCTGCTAGTGACGTCACAAAACAGTAAACGCCTCGAACGAACCTATTTTCTGTGTTATTTTCTTATGGATGGTAATGTTTGCTTTGGTTTAAAGTGCGAATTATCGTCCTAAATTAGATTTTATTTTGTGTTTTGCTAATAAAAAACATTTTCAATGGAAAACAGATTCTCCAAAGCCGATAGCTCTAACTTGCCAATGCTGAATTCCTTTATGGTGGCAGGCTTCTTTGCCAACAACAGTGATTTTTGTACTGCGAAATTTAGAAACGTTAAAATGTTGATGTAAGTATTCAATGAGTTGTTTTTTATATAACTGAAAGTTTTTTAACGATATTCTTCGCCTACTTTTTCTCATTTAGATTTTGAGGTTAGGTTATATGTTTTGCTTTTTTGTTTAATATGCCACTTACAATAGATTCAATTAAATACCCAATCACTATTATTTTAAGCATTAAGAAACAATCAAAAATTGCTTTTTTAAAACAACATTTTCTAAATACATTTTGTTTCAAAGAATTCTTATGACCCTTCATAACAAATATGCACTACTCAGTCCTACATTTAGCCTGCATGTGCACTGCCTAATCTTGCATTTAGATGTACTTCCTAGTCCTGCCTAATAACTGCCTAGCACCGCCTAAAAATGTGTACACCTTTCTGCCTATTATAGTTGTTCACCCCTTGTAATAAACATAACCTCAAAAATTTCATCGTCATTTACGAAATAGTTATATATATTATAGACAACGTGAGAAAAATTAATAGAAACAATTTAGTTATACTCACATCAAAGTGATCTTCACAAATGTAAAGTGAAGATGTATTAGATAAGGCCCTTGGGCCTCTTCAAGCAAGTTATTCTAGCCACTTTTTCCGTTCTTTTACTGCTGTAGGCACATGAATAAATAGTTTTTCAGGTGTTTTTATGCTAGTATTCGAACCCTGAGGCACTACACATCACTTATAGGACATAAAAAACAGTAAAAACACAGACCAAAAACAAATAAACACTTGAATGCCGTGTATCTGTCCGCGAGTTTACTGCGCTGTGACGTCATTGCAATGCCATGCTAGAAATGAGCGTTTTAGCGGCCAATTCAAATCAGAAATTAGAAAACTTGATTTTAAATGTAGTCATGATAAAATATACTATTTTAATAATTTTACGTAGCAAATTAGGGATCTATGTATCATTCTGAACTCTTTTCTAAAATTTGTCAAATACCCTATTGAATCTTGGATTTAATAAATACATTATTAGTTAATTAATTAAAATTTTTCTTTACAAAAATGTCACTTTCATAAAAATCAGTTAATTAACTGCAGGGATATAAACGTTAAAAAAATAAACGCTTATATCTCGGCTGTTAATGCACCAATTTTTAATACTATAGTTTTTTAAAATTAAATCTTCCCACTGAGGAGCTGTAATGGACAAGAGACAAACAAGTAAAACATGAAACTAGATTCGAAAATCGGGTTATATAAACGCGAATAGAGCTTTCTACAACGTTTTTATTTAGTCTGAGTTTAATTTTATTTTATTTTATTTTATTTTAAAGCTGCATATCAACTTACCTTAAACATTTACCTAGTCTTCTCCAGCAGGCATAGCATCCTCCAACCTCCTAACAAACTTCACTCTTATCTCCGTATTTGAATCACCCTTAAGCTGATCCTGCACTATCCAACTCTGAACCTCCAACTGCACCATTTCCAGGGCTCCTCTGATGGCCCCGCAGATTATATTGCAGTATTTGATTGATTTTATGTCTTCGGGAAGCTCGACAAGTTCGGTTAAAGGGTTGCTGTCGAGTATGAATGAGAATTCATCGCCCGCCGCGCTCCAGTTTACGATGTTTGGTTGGATGCCCAGATAGAGTTTAAACGCCATTTGCATTTTGTCGGCTGTGTCTTTAAAGTCTAGACATCTACCTAAAAAAAATGGATCCATGAAGGATCTGATACATAGACATACCGCGTGGCCAGCCTTCTATCTAGGGGTAGGATTTTTGTATGGGCCATAAGGATTGCATGGGAGAACAGACCAACGTTGCCAGTTTGATGAAAATATCAGTATAATCCACTACGTGGTTCGCGAAAGGTCAACTTTTGTCCTCTTATTGGAGGTGTCCGCTTATGAGAGGGAACTGCGAAATTTTAATATATATTTATTAACAATTTCCGCTGCTTGAGTTTTTTCGATATTAAATTTTTCAGCGATCTTTCGTGCTGATAGATGTTCCTTCTCCGAAACGTTAACAACTTCAATTTTTTCAAGTAAACTAAGAAGTTTTTTACTAGGCACTATTTCAAAGATATCTATTACTACCCAATTGAACAATAAAAATAAAACACAGCAGTCCCGCCCCCCCCCCCCCGAATAAAATATGTTGTAAATACGGCAGAAGTATTTAGTCTTCGCATTAAAACGGCAAGAGATAATTCTCCAGCTGCAGAGTGCGTTGTTGCCAACATACTACATAATGTTTATGCCCATGTCGTGCGGCACTCCGTCCAGTTATCAGAAGTTCGCGTCCGGTTAAGGAAGGTTTCAAAATTTTTCGCGTCTGGTTATTAGAGTGTCCGGTTATAGGAGTGAATTTTACATGTAAAGAAATAGTGAAAAGCTTGGTCCCAAAAAATTTGTCCGCTTAAAGGGAGTGTCCGCTTAATAGAGGTGTCCGTAACGAGAGGTTTCACTGTATGTAAGTGCATTCATCAAACGGGGTTCATATAATTCACTTACTTTTACAAACAAACAGAATGTTAAAGTGTTCATCTTGCTATTGATTTTCGTTACACATTCACTCAATTTTTTTACAGCACAGTTTACCAATCTATTGGTAAGCTATTACTTAATTTTAGGTTATTTTAATACATTTTTAGTCTAACCCACTACTACTATGTCGGTTTAGAACGTTTTTCTACGTTGTCCGACGCCTATTCTCCACCTCCTTCGATCCTGACAATCATCTTCCGTCAGGTTTTTTTGACTCATTGATCTTTGGATTCACTGTTGCCATTCCAGTTTAGGACGCCCTCTTTTTCTGCGCCCTATTGGTTGCCATTCTAGGACCTGTTTGGGTAATATTTCGTCGTTCATCCGTTGTACATGGCCGTACCATATCAGTTGTCTTTTAGTGATGTCATATCTCTAACCCTAACAACGGTAATCGTAGACCACAGTAAACGCAGCGTGATTATAGGACGCGGGAGGGTGGTCGAGACCTTAGGGAGGCAGCAGAGGTGGTATTGAGTCTCAAAAGTAGTTCCGCGGAGCTCATTTAGTACTTTTTCAAGGCAAATATCATAATTATGAGTAGTAATGCCTTTTATACTAACAACAAAAATTTTCAGAAAATATTTAAGTAATGTTCCTTCAAATGCTCGCAGGCGACATGTGCCACATGCAAAAATGTTTTAAATACTAAAGGAACATTTTTAAACAAAAATCAATACAACAAGAAAAGTTGATGTTAAAGTTGATAGTTTTAAGGTAAAATTGGTTAAATAATACTTTTAACTAACCCTTACTAATAATTCTCGCCCTACAAAAATGTTTCAGATTGTCCGCCCCTTGCAGCGGCGTAGCGTGCCCGACAGGGCGGGGGGGGCGACAGCTAAAAAGGGCGCCTCTGAAAACTGATGAAAAATCTTACGGCAAACAAAAAGGCGCCTCTCACAAATCTTGCGACCAAAAAAAGAACCGCGTCGTAGAAATTTGAACCAAAAAAAAAAAAAAAAAAAAAAGGTCATCATATATTACGGGACGGTCAATAAGTCACAAGGACGCCTCTGACGAAATCTTGCAACTCAAAAAAAAAAGGTCATCGTGTATGAGGGGGCGGCCGATACGACACAAGGGCGCCTCTCCCACCTATGGGGGCGCCTCTCCCACCTATGGGGGCGCCACTACCCTCGGGGCGGGGGGGGGCGACGAACCCCCCGCGCCCCCCCCCACGCTACGCCGCTGGCCCCTTGACGAGTTCGACCGCGTGCGCCTGTAGTAATTTATCAAGGTTACCTCTGACAACGCTGCAAAGCTTTCTGCGGGACTCGGGCGTATCGCGGTCTCTTTTTAATTAATGCTATACTCTATCTTTTTTTTATCTTCTTATGGAAATTTATACACCTAGATGTGAAATTGTTCACGCGGTATAATACAAATATGACCTGGGCCTCTTGCTCGGCTAGTCCGTTAATTCGAAGCTTTAAGTTAAAAAAAACGACTTTATTAAAAGTATATATTTAAGTAAGATATTAAATTTATTAACGAATTTTCATTTAAAAACATACTTAAACTTAATTTAAACTAGTCTTATATATATCTATATATATATATATATAGGACATTAAGTTTACAGGTTGGAAATGCCTACCTTAAGCGCCGGTACACACACGCGTTTTTCTGCAGCGCGGTGCCGCAGCAATGCCGCAGTTGCGGTCCGTGAGCGCCGGTAAACACACGCGTTTTTCTGCCGCGCAGTACCGCTGCGACACCGCGCAGCAGAAAAACCCGTGTGTGTACCGGCGCTAAGACCTTCAAATAACCGCCTTTAGCAGTGCCATCATGAAAAAATAGCGCCTAAAATTAGTTTTTCTTTATTTATTATTAGGTTCAAACAAAAGTGGAAGAGAATAGAATTTCCTATAAAAATGCTGCTACATGTCTTTTTGTTAGACTAATAGTTTTAGATCTGTAAGGCAAAACATTTCGCTGCCATTTTGGATTTTGCCTAATTTTTTCCTTCACTGGCTTTAACCAACAACTACAGGTGTATCTTAGAGTAAGAAAAAATATTTCTTCCTCAAAAAGGTTTACCTAATCATTGCTTGAACTAATTATTTTTTAAAGGAAATGTGCATTAATATTTAAAATAAAGATTGATAAATAATAAATAATGGATTAGGGAATGTCCTTAAATTATGTAACGCAAAAATTTAGGAATTTTGACTCTCCTTCCCCCCATCGTAACGCATTTTCAAGAAAAGACACATTAAAGAAACATTGAGTCATTGACTTCTATACCCTACGGGTAGACCCGGCATGGGCCAAAATTGCCATTATATCAAGCTTTTATCGCAATTGACCAAATACAAGTAAGAATTTAATGAGCAAAATAGGGATGAAAATAGAATTTCGGTTTGGTGAGTCCGGAAACATGCAACATCGCAAAAATATTCTATTTGCTTGTCTTGGATAAAAAAGGGCAGTGGCGGCGCAAAATAAAAATTTTGAATTCCACTAGAATTTTTTTATCAACAATTTTCTGTTTGAATAATAAATAATTCATGAATACTTACTTGTGTGTGTTTACAAAATTCTCTTCAGTAAAAAAAGAGTAAAAAGAATTTCTAAGCATGCTAAGTGCAGTGGATGTATTAAAATTATTGTTTTCATCTTAGAACTTTGCAAATGTTGTACCTTCCAGGATTTTCTTTCTTTGAACAAGGGTCTTCTTCAACTCTTCTTTTCTTGGGTGGACTACAAGTTATGCTCGAGTCAGATGAAATTTCGGAACTAAAAATTTCAATTCGAAATGGGACAACCGGGCGCCGGGCCAACTCGGCGCCGCCAACAGGGCGCCACGCCGGGCCTAATGGGCGCCGGGCCAACTCAGCGCCGGACTATTTTTTTTTTCGATAAAATGTGCAGATAAAAACAAAATAAATATGTTATTTATACAAAACTTTCAACATCTATTAAGTCGAGTGTTGAAATTTGGTAGGTGTAGTGTTCTGCGACTTGAAACACCGCCAAGTTCCATATTCGATACATATCGATGCATAAATAAGAAAGTCCGCCATTTTGGATCCGCCACTTTAATTTTTTTAAGGTTGTTTTTCATCTGCACATTTTATCAAGAAAAAATATTTTAGTCCGGCGCCCAGTTGGCTCGGCGTCAAGTTGGCCCGGCGCCCAGTTGGCCTGCCGCCCAGTTGGTGGCGCCGAGTTGGCGGCGCCCAGTTGTCCTAGACTGCAACACATTTCAGGGGTCTGGTACGTTTTACCACCTTTCTTAAAACTACGAAGTTTTTTGAAAAATGATAATTTTAGACCATTTTATAGTGATTTCTAAAAAAAAAATTGCGGACTATCGTTGATTTTGTTAAAAAAATTGAAATTGAAACATTCTTAAAACCCCTTTAAAACCCATACAAATTGCTACAAAAGAAGCATTTTCTCATTTCAAACTGAAACAAAACGGTCCCTGACGTCTATCAGCTGTCAACAAAAACTTGAAATAACTAAGGTCACTGATCCAAATCGGGTCAGTTTTTTTGGTCCTTTTATGAAAATGCACAATTTTTAAAAAAGCATGAAATTCAAAACAAAATCAAGAAAATTATGATTCCTACATTTTTACAAATAAAAATTAGTTTAATTGAACATTATATCAATTTTTATTCCTTAAAACACTAAAAACTAATAATTATTTACTTTTTTAAAATTTATCGAAGGTCTAACTGAACAAAAGCAAACTGAACCCATCCGTATCGAAATGAACCAAATCAAACCGAATCTAACGGTTCGATTTGGTTCGGTTCGATTTGCTTAAACTGAACCGAACCTAACCGAATATAGCTAAACCTAACCTAAACAATCCTAGCGGAACCTAACCGAACATACTCAAACTGAACCAACCTAACCCAACCTAACCCAACCTAACCCAACCTAAACCAACCTAACCCAACCTAACCCAACCTAACCCAACCTAACCCAACCTAACCCAACCTAACCCAACCCAGCCCAACCTAACCCAACCTAACCCAACCTAACCCAACCCAACCTAACCCAACCTAACCCAACCTAACCCAACCTAACCCAACCTAACCCAACCTAACCCAACCTAACCCAACCTAACCCAACCTAACCCAACCTAACCCAACCTAACCCAACCTAACCCAACCTAACCCAACCTAACCCAACCTAACCCAACCTAACCCAACCTAACCCAACCTAACCCAACCTAACCCAACCTAACCCAACCTAACCCAACCTAACCCAACCTAACCCAACCTAACCCAACCTAACCCAACCTAACCCAACCTAACCCAACCTAACCCAACCTAAAACAACCTAACCCAACCTAACCCAACCTAACCCAACCTAACCCAACCTAACCCAACCCAACCTAACCCAACCTAACCCAACCTAACCCAACCTAACAAAACCTAACCCAACCTAACCCAACCTAACCCAACCTAACCCAACCTAACCCAACCTAACCCAACCTAACCCAACCTAACCCAACCTAACCCAACCTAACCCAACCTAACCCAACCTAACCCAACCTAACCCAAACTAACCCAACCTAACCCAACCTAACCCAACCTAAACCAACCTAACCCAACCTAACCCAACCTAAAACAACCTAACCCAACCTAACCCAACCTAACCCTACCTAACCCAACCTAACCCAACCTAACCCAACCCAGCCCAACCTAACCCAACCTAACCCAACCTAACCCAACCTAACCCAACCTAACCAACCTAACCCAACCTAACCCAACCTAACCCAACCTAAACCAACCTAACCCAACCTAACCCAACCTAACCCAACCTAACCCTACCTAACATAACCTAACCCAACCTAACCCAACCTAACCCAACCTAACCCAACCTAACCCAACCTAACCCAACCTAACCCAACCTAACCCAACCTAACCCAACCTAACCCAACCTAACCCAACCTAACCCAACCTAACCCAACCTAACCCAACCTAACATAACCTAACCCAACCTAACCCAACCTAACCCAACCTAACCTAACCCAACCTAACCCAACCTAACCCAACCTAACCCAACCTAACCCAACCTAACCCAACCTAACCCAACCTAACCCAACCTAACCCAACCTAAATCAACCCAGCCCAACCTAACCCAACCTAACCCAACCTAACCCAACCCAGCCCAACCTAACCCAACCTAACCCAACCTAACCCAACCTAACCAAACCTAACCTACCTATTGTTAATAAATATAGTAAAAGTTGTTAGGTTTATGTCCAGGGGGTAACCATTGTCCATAATCGTCGGAAATCGAGTTAGGATTAGTGTATGCGACCATAAACATTGAGTGGCGAGTGAGTGTTTGGTCTTCAATTTTTTTAGGGAAATTTTTCAAAATCTTTTTTTGCGCACTCTGGGCACCCTAATAAACCGTAATCTGGTCACCCTAAGCCATCGCAATCAAAGAAAATGGGTAATCGAAGTGTCACAAATTTTTTGTTGGTTTCTATTCTTCTTTTAAATTATGTAGGACAAAATTATTAATTAAACTAAGTGACCTTATTAAGTAAGACAGCATGATAGTCAAATGACATTAGAAGGACATAAACATATGATACCGGCCTGTAGACCAGTCGCGGTGGTCATATAATAATAAATATATACTTTCGCGATGAAAGACCAAAATTTAACTTAAAATTACTGTAAAGTCCGCAAAAAAACATTAAATTTATCGAAATTTATAAAAACATAGATCAGTATGTGTAACAATTCATCAAGATGTATGAAACTCGACCGTGACATGTCAAAAGTTTGGTTCGAAAAAACAAAAACAACTGGATAAAAATCGGTATGTAAGAATTTAAAAAGAAATCATTTTTAAGAAAATCAAATACTTTTTGTTAATTTTCATGCAATGCAAAAAAAAGTGACACTTTCTGAATCAAAATGTGTGAGGGTAAAATCGCACGGTCGCAGAAAGAACTATCTATCGTGACGCTACTGAACTTTCTCGTGTTTTAGGAAAAACTATCTGTCAAGACGACTTACCCATGAAATGTTGTTTTTTTATGGATTTTATTTCTTCTTTTGCACAAAAAACAATTTTGGACCATGTTTAAACTCAAATAGTTACTTCTAAACTTGTTTTTAAACGTTTTAAGATTTCTTTTTGTAATATTCCCGCACAAAATTCAAAAAAAAATCATTTCCGTACTTAGACAACATTGTCTATCAGTTTTCCCTGTATACACGGACTAACAGGTAGAATCACTCAAAATACGGCAGGTGGATTAAAGGTAGCCAGCTGCTTTTCTGTCGCACTTATGCCGTCAGTGTGAAAGAGATAAAAGGACCCTTATATTATCTAGGGTATTATTAGCATGCAAAATCACCCTATCTTTGTCCGTTTCACATGTTCAATAATGTCTATCTCTGTTTTTATTGTAAAAGAAATACCCGACCATAGGAACCAAATTGGATAGGGTCAATAAAAAATGCCTTGTCTTTCCGTCTCTAACGCCCTTTTAGGGCGTTATACAACTCAATGCATTGAGTGCAATGCAAGGCCAAACCCCCCTCCCCGCCTAAAGCGTTACGTAATTTAAGGACATGCCCTAACCTATAAAATGTAATTATTGAGTTGCCTGGGTAGTACCCTTTCTGAGATATAAATTCAAAAATACCCCATTTTCCATGTCTTTTAACATACACAAATAATAAACCTTAATTGTTAAGTTTTATCTAAGTTACTTTGAAAATTTAGCAACCAAATTTAGCATATTACAAATAAATAGATTCATGATGGATCTGATACCTTCTTAGCCCATTAGCACACTCCAAGTGAACTCCATGCTATATCTGCCTTAAAAACAGTTTTGTAATAACTAAAATTATTGAGAAAAACATGTTCTCCATATTCCGAAAACCACATATTAATGTAATGCTCTGTTACAAAGTTAGCATATTTTACATTTTTGTTTTGTAAAAAACTGTCATTACCATTTTTTTACAAAGACATAAATTATTTTGTATTTATTGACTAATTTTTACTACATTTATTTATATAATTTGTATTTTTCTTTAAATGGTTGCTCAAACATTATTAAAGATAAAATTACAAATTATTGAGGACTTATTGCAATAAAACCAGGCACTAATTGTGCCGGGCACTATTATGACAGTTTCACAGTATAGGAACAGGTGTCTTCTTTCAAAATTAGGCCTTTGTGTATTATAAGAGCAGGAATTAATAGTGCCACCATTATTAATAGAAATTGTCAATTGTTATTTCTTTATTATTATTTCTTAATTTTGTAATTTTGATGTATGTAAGTGCATTAGCACATTAACATCAAAAAAGAACTTGAACTTGAACATTAATGGATCATGACAAAAATCTAATCAACTCTTTACAGTATTGTACACTATTTCACCTAAAAATTTCATGAAAATTGGTTTAGTGGTTTAGGAGCTATCATGTTACGGACAGACATACACACACAGACAGACATCACAACAATATTGCTAAGATAGGTCAAAATACACCAAAATAAGATTTTTTTGGTGTTATCTAAAAAGAAAAATTTTGTCAAAAACAATACCTTATCTAGCCATTGCTATGCGGGCTAGGAAGGCCAAAATCGAATTTTGTTTGTTTCCCTACAATGTTTATCTTTTCATCAAACATTTTATATTAGGTGGGTCCTACTCTATCTAATTTTTTCCACTATCTACTATCATATTTAACAATAATGGATATCTTAAAAAAATAAATAACAAACAGCCAGAAAATAATAATAATTTAATATTGAACAAGTTCTTTTAAGTTACATTTAATTACCTGTTCCAGTTTTGGACAAAAAGTCTTCAATCAGTCTTATGCCCATATTGTATCCAATTCTTTCTATGTGCTTACTGACATCATCAATATGGTCTATATCTTTTACCATTTGTGCAACTAAGGAGCCATAGGTAAGGGTTACCAATTCAGAGTTCTAAAAATATCATAGATTGATGTATCACACTTAATATTTAATTTTTTAATGTACCTACTTCTTAATTTAAGAATTTTCAAAGGCAAGGAAATAAAAGGGGCATTCATAAAGAAAAAATAATGTTATGTATTTTCTCAAAAATTAAAAGTGACAAATAAAATTCAATTTGACAGTTGAATTCTTTATAAAAAAATCCATAAAAAAATAAATTTACACCAAAACAAAATTTTCATAAATAAAAAAGTTAGTCTAAATGCAGACTTTTCAAAATCCCCTCATAGCTGAAAAACCATGAGGCCTATCAAAAACCGGTTGTGATATTTGAAGACACCTCAAAAATTGAGCCTAGGATGTTTTTATCTATCTATGTATGTAGAAATAGCTAAGTGCCCAAGAAACATTCTGTTTAGCTCACCCTCTACATACACTATATTCATACGGTCTCATCGAGAACCGTGAGGAGCTGTAAAGATTCGCTGAATGCGCTTGGTAGCGCTAACAATGTATCATTAGTATGGATACCAGGGCATTCTGGGCATGGGGGAAATGAAGCCGCAGACCTAGCAGCGAGGGAAGCGGCATCTGCCGAGTTTTTCGGCCCCAAGCCAGCCCTGGGGATATCATACAATGGTGCTAAATCAACCATATTAAAATGGATGGAGAATAGCTTCCAACAATACTGGATAAATATACCAGAACTGGCTCACTCTAAAGAGTTCATTAAAGGACCTTGTAGAAACAGAGCCAGGAACATTATTGGACTTACCAGACAGGAGATATGTATAGTGACTGGTCTTTATACAGGTCACTGTCGACTGAGAGTGCCCATGCACAGAATGGGACTAACAGAAGAGACCGAATGTAGACTCTGTATGGAGGATGATGAAACAGTCAGACATGTACTGTGCGAATGTCCGGCTATTGCACATTTACGTCAGAATACTTTTGGTAAACCTCAGATCGACTCAGAAGATCTAAACAGTGTCTCACCCAAACTGATAGCAGGCCTTTTTGGAGGATTAGGCATACAGTGGTGAGAAACCACTCAAAAGTGAGCCACAATAGACCCACTGGTGGTCGCAGTGGAAGGGCTGCAAGGCCCACTCACATATGGCAAAAAAAAATTGAAAAATGAAGCAATCAGACCCTGCTTTGGAAACAATGGAAAATTTCAATTTGCTGATGAAAACAAACACAAGTATGTATGTGTCGGTTTTAAAGCAAACTGACAGCTGTGTTAAACTAGAAAAAATGTGAGAAATTAGGTTTTTGTAGTAATATTTGCAGCCAGAAACAGTAAAACAATTTCTTACATCAAAAATGCACAAATGCCCATGATTACTCTCAAAACTAGAGTCAGAATAGGTACTCTTTTTAGTCTCCCACACAATTATAGTGAGAAAAACTGCAAATTTGATCTGTAATTTGATAAATTTTCACAATTTATGAAATCATTTAGTGATATGAGCGAGTAAACTTTTTATTTTATAAAATCTAATTACAACCAAATGAAGTCCAACTTGTCCTTCTGCAGTGCAGTCCCTTTTTTGTCCGGAAGCTGTGCAGGCAGAGATTTAAATGCACCTTTACCTTGGCCATTCAATAAGTTTTATATTTAGAAAAATATGAATGTCTTACCACTTTTTTAGTATCAAATCGACCGGCCCGCGACATGTTTGACAATATTTTCTAATATTTCTTGAAAAATTACGAACAAAAAACACAAATCAAATTATTTTAAAAACAAATTTTTTATGTAAACATCTACCTGCCAAAACCAGTTGTTTTGAGGCCACCGAAATAAAAAAAAAAACACGTTAGTGCTTTCAACAGAATTTTTTTTGTTGGCCTACACTCCTTTCAAATTAGTGACCTGGAAATCAGCTGATCGCGAAATCGCAAAAAATTGGGGTTAAAATCGCGTGTGACGAAGTAAACAAAACAGTTATAAAATTTAATTGCACTTTTTGCCTTCCTTTTCGTCATGTTAAACCGTAAACATCAAACCATTCCTAGAAATCTGGTGATTATCTCAAACCCTTAAAGTTTAATCAAGTTTATTTTTTAATCATCAAAGTTCAACGAAATGGCAAGCAGTTCCAGTAATCTGTCTCCAGTGGTACAATGGTCCGTAGAGGAGACCAAATGCTGTCTAAAAGATGAAGGTTTCGAGGATACCAGCATACGCTTGCTATGCGATGAGAATCGCATTAACGGAAAAGTTTTGTTGGCTTTAAATGAAGGGGATTTTACAACTGAACCATTAAGTAAACTGAGTTTACGAGAGAGGAAATGTTTATATATTTTTTGCAAGTGTTTGCAGAGAGAAAACCAAGGTAAATTTTCTTTTATTCATATTTAATTTCTGTATTAGATAAATATATAATATAAACTAAATCTGACATATAATTTTAGGTACTTTACTTGAACTAGGCATTTTAGAAAACCCTCACATAGGCTGCACAACACAGCACCATTACCATAGAGTAGAAAGTGAATATGGAGAATCAGAAAATATTACCCCACCCATATCAGAAGATGGTAGATATGGTCGATCGAGATTTCCAGCAGAAAAAGTTAAAACCTTCCTCAGTTGTTTATATGTTGTAGCTGTGACATGGATAACAGCTTTTGTTATGGTTATAGTGCATGACAGGGTGCCAGACATGGACAAATATCCACCTCTTCCAGACATTTTTTTGGATAATGTTCCCCGCATACCTTGGGCTTTTGATATGTGTGAAATTACTGGGACCTTTTTGTTTACCATATTTTTGATTGTGCTACTTTTTCATAAACACAGGTAAGTAAGTAGTACATTTTTTTTTTTTAATAAAAAATATTTTTAGACAAAATTTGAGAAAGCAGTTAAAATATTTTTCAAATGTTCAAAATATTTTTATTATTTGTGCTGGAGGTCATAGTCATATTTGGGTTACATCAATTTTGATACCTATCCTTTATCTTTAAATTAAACAATTTTGTCTGTTTTATTTTTTAACTATAGGCATGATATATCAAATATTATAAAACAAAAAATAATGAGAGTTTAATAATTCATTCTTATCTTACTGTTTAGAAATAAGTAGGTAAGTATCAGGTTTAAAGGTTCTTTTCCCATGTGATAAAAACATATGATTTTCAAGATTTTTTTTGTTACTAGAAAATTATCTTAGATGTAAAAATACAATTTTGGATATTTATAAAGCAAAAAATTTTTAAAATTGATGATACACAGGGTGTCCTCTCAGATAAAAGTAACTATTTGAGGATTTTGGAAACAGTTTCTACAAAATGGTAGAAGGCCTAGATAGAAAAAATGTGTTAATCTCATTTAATTGGCTGAAGTCATTAATATAAAACTACCAAACTTTATAAAATTTATTTACAAGATGTCAATGATACTTTATTAAAACAAAAAGAGCAATTTTTATTTTTTGTTCTATATTTTGAAAACTTAATTAATTTTGACTCAGCCTCTAATTCGACTGGGAATAGCTCGACTATTTTCCAATTTACCTAAAATTGTATGTTTTACTGTTTCTGAATTAAGTTTACTACTAACTGGAAGGGGATTTTCGAGACAGTAAGACATACAATTTTAGTTCAAAGAAAAAAAAGTGGGGCTATTCCAAGTCTACTCAGATGCATATATGGGATTCTACAAAAATGGTGCTGTGGAGTGGGAATGCATATTTTTCAAACACAGACTGCAAATGAAGCATAGTTTTAGTTATAAGATTTAAAACGAAATGTTTTCTTTATGGAGCATTTGAGTTTAATGTATAAAAAAAATTGTTTATAATTTTTTTTATTATAAAGCAAATACCTCATTCCTCTGGTGTAGTCCCAAACCAAATATTAAAAACTCAGATTGAAAAAAATATCCTAATAAATAATATTTAACCAAGTCTTAACTATTTATCAAAAAATTTATAAAACTTAAGTTTGTAGTCATATTTTTGAAAATCCGAATTTACATCTTCCCGGAAAATTTTACAATTTTAAATGTGCTCCATTTTTAATAACACAATATCTGTGAATACCACCGGTTAATTTCTAGAGAAAGAGACGGCCCTGGATGTCTAATTTACTTGTGAGGATGACAAGTTTTGACAGATAATGTCAACTTTAGTTTGGTTTAAGTTATAGATCTTTTTATTTTCGGCAGAAAATTAGTTTTTTTTCGGAGAAATCAAAAAGGAACGCTTCAATTATCATTCCTCTGGTAAGTAAATATTCGACTGATATCAATAGTATAATATTTTTGTTGATTGTTTTAAAATTATTAGTATAGGAACTTTGTGTATATAAAACTTAAGTTAAGTAGTCTAAATAGATTTTGATTTAAATTGGAAAACCATTAAAAAACTCATTCCTCTGGTACTCATTCCTCTGGTATTTTTATGCAATAATTCCTAAAATTTGGGAAAATAAATTTTTCTTAGCTTACACCTAATTAGTTACATAAATTTAACAAAACAAAATTATTTACTGTGCTGTACTGTTATTTAAAGGCAATGACCAAAAATGATATCCATATAGCCCACTTTTGGTAGAATCATCCATATAGCAAAATTAAAAATATCTACAAAATTTAAGTAAAAACTAAAAATTCTGTGTTTTTTTAAATTGTGTATTGTAGCTATCTTTAATTTTTGTATTAGTGTTTAATTACTGCCAGTTGAATGTAAAATTTTTTATAGCCCTTCTGCTTTTTATTTGTCAAGATTGATAAATTCTATAAATTCCCACCCAAATGCTTTAAAATGGATTATAAATAGTTTAATAAAGAATTTATATACAGGGTGTTCCTAAATTAATGGTACATCCGAAAGTAGGCGATTCTTTGGCTTATTTCATAACTAAAATGTTATATAAACATGGGAACAAAAAAGCTTTGTTTCCGAGATACAGGGTGTTTTAATTAAAAAAATATTTTTTCATCATCATTTTTAAACCACTCTAGATATTGTTATGAAATTTGGTACACGTCTTTTGTGCATTTAAAAGCATTTTGTGGTGTAAAATAATTTTTAAAAACTTTAGCAGTGGCGTCCGTGTAATGCTTGGATTTAATATTTTTGAAGAAAAAAAATGGTGCGCCACTGTTTTTTCTTTAAATAAAAGTTATTTTTGAAATCCCTGTCTAATATAGAGCAAATTCGGTCTCCGAACTTGTTTTTGTGTGGTGCACCGTTTCCGAGTAAAAAGTAAAAATCTTGGAGTGTGCTAATGGGCTAGGAAGGTATTAACTCTTCTGTGGTATTAGATCCATCATGGATCCATTTATTTTAGATTTATTTTGATGAGACGAATCTTTGCGTTATCGGGCACAGTTTTTCTCCTGCGCTGTGTCACAATGCTGATAACTTCCCTTAGCGTGCCAGGCGCCCATCTACAGTGTCAACCGAGAACTTATGTTGAATCGTCTTCCAAATTTGAAAGTGTCACCAAGAAGTTGCAACAGGTACTATGTGCTTTTTAGTAAAACCATTGTGGCTTATACAGGGTGTCACAACTGAAATGTAACAGACGTGTTTTGGGTATTTTTCGTGCGAATTTGGAGAAACGCTCGGACACATCCATTTTGTTTGCAAAGCAACACTTTTTGGCTATCTTGAAATTTTTGTAGCACGCACCCCTTTCGAGGGGTATACTTTACCCCTATATTTTGATTAGGGAAAGTGAGTCTAGTGATACCTTGTTTTGAAGGTCTTTTGAATGTTTTACAACCATGTAAAAATTGCAAAAATATATCCATTAGTTTTTGAGATAATGCCTTCAAACTTTCAAAGTTAAACATTAATTGATTAAAAATTTTTTTTTCAGAAATTTATAATTTTCGGTTTTGATTTTTTTTTATCATTCTATGTTAAATTTGAAAGCAAATATCTCAAAAACCAATGGATGGATTTTAGAAATGTTTACACAGATGTAAAGATATTCAAGAGAACTTCAAAACAAGGTATTACTGGACCCACTCCCTATTTAAAATATAGGGGTAAAGTATACCCCTCGAAGATGGTGTGCTACAAAAATTTCAAGATAGCCAAAAAGTGTATATAACCACAAACAAAGAAATATACTTTGTGAGATAACTCCGCACCAGTAATAATTTTTTTTATCTTCACTTAAGGAGGCAAATTTCGCCCAAAACTTACCATGTGACATCACTGATATCCCGGCCGAATCTTTGTCCTAATAGAAAACGAGAAAGCGGAATGAGTCGAAGGTTTGCGGGGGTTTTTTTTAAGCATTATTAACAAACGTCCCTTAGTAGTTTTTTGCTAATTCATCTTATTCAAAAAATAAAATAAAAAGTTGTGGGTAAGAAATTGTTTCGTTTTTTGTATTTTTTGGAAATATACAAAAGTTTCAATTAGTTTTTTATAGACGAGATCTATTATGACCTACCAAACAAAATCACGGGATTACGAGGCACTAAATACACGCGTTATATTTTTTCTACGAGGTTATGGAAAGAGAATAAAGCCCAACAATACAAATAATGATTGCCGAAAACTACTTTTAATTATAATCTTTGTTCTTATCCCTACAGCATCTTTGGATCAAGAGATGTTCGTTTTCATATTTTCGATCAAAGATGTCGGAAGATATTTAATCTTTTTTTTTCTATAAAATTTTTTGACAAAAAGTCCCTCATAAAAAGTTCTGCTCAGTGGCGTATATACGGGGGTGGCCTGGGGGGCTCGCCCCCCCCCCCCCCGAAGCTAATATTTTTTTGGATATTTTCCACACATTTCATGAATACAAACATAAAATACAGCCTCATGAGGTCTCGGGCCCCCCCCTAAAACTGTCTCGGGCCCACCCCGAAACTTTTTTCTATATACGCCACTGGTTCTGCTTGTTTATACTTTAAACTTGAAAATATTATACAGGGGGGTCGAAAAACAACAAAACGTGAAATAATATATATATATTTATCGGTTTCACAACGTTCTACGTCTTCCGATACCCAATCTCCACTCGTTTCTGTTTGCCCATAATTCATCATCTAGGCCTCTTATTCTTATTTCACTGTCTATTCCTTCTCTCCAGCTTCTCCTTGGCCGTCCTCGTTTTCTTCGGCCAGTTGGTTTCCATTGTAGTATTTGTTTAGGTAGTCTTTCGTCATTCATTCTTTGTACATGTCCGTACCACACCAGTTGTTTTGTTCTTATATCATCCACTAAAGTACGTTCACCCACTGTCATAATTTCTCTTATTCTTTGATTTGTAACTCTTTCTCTTTTTGATTTCCCTGCTGCTCTTCTCCAATAGTCCATCTCCGTAGCGGAAAGCATTTTTTCTGTTCTATCCTTGATTGGCCATACTTCTGAGCCGTATGTAATAATACTTTTTATAATGGTGTTATATATAAGCTTTTTGTTATGTTTTGATATACTTTGGTCCCAAATTATTCCATTTAATAAAGTTATTGCTTTTCTTCCTTGTACGTTTCGATCTTTTATAGCTTTGTCTAGTGTTCCGTCAGCTGTAATTTTTAGACCTAAGTATTTATACTCATCACAGGAGTGAATTCGCTGCCCGGTATTTAAGATTAGATCCTGTTTCATTCCACCGATACACATATACTCTGTCTTATTGAGATTAACCTCTAGTCCCCACTTATTGTACTCTTCTATTAGTTTTCGTGTCATATATTCGAGGTCGTCATAATCCTGAGCCACTACTATCTGATCATCGGCGAAACATAAAGTATACAAGGTGGTTTCGTCCAACGGAATTCCCATGTTTTGGCATTTTCTCTTCCATACTTTAAGGACTTGTTCCAAGTATATCTTGAAGAGCGTAGGCGAGATACAGCAACCTTGTTTAAGACCTTTATTTACTTGAAAGCCTTTGGTTAGTTTTGCTTTTATTTTAACTTTTGCCTTACTATTGCGGTATAACTCTTGGATGGCCTTAATTAGTTGTACGCTTATGTTTGTGTTTTCCAACGCTTTCCAAAGTAGATTTAGTGGTATACTATCATATGCCTTCTGCAAATCCACGTAAAGCAGATGCAGCTCTTGACCGTATGCCATTTTCTTTTCAATAACTTGGGTTATACAAAAGAGATGATCTGAAGTCGATCTACCCGCCCTGAAACCAGCTTGTTCTTCTGCCTCCATGTCTTTATATTCGCTCTCTACAAAACGTGAAATAATAATAAGAGTAAACTGCCTTTATTTTTCGTCAAGGCTAATTCTAAAATTTAAACTCAGTATTGTGACATTTTTTGTCATAAACAGGTAAAGGATGCGTGATATGTCGTAAATAGGTATAAATTAGAACTTTACAGCAAACTAAAATTTTGAATATTGAATATATTTCTTTTTTATTCACAACTTTGATCCAAAAGAAAAAACAAGGATTGTTTACTCTTAATTGTATTGTATATAGTGTTTTTCTCACTTTCTTCGATCCTTCTGTATATTTATCAAATTTAAAGTATCGCAAAGACTTTTGAAAACAAGCAGAATTTTTTAAAGAGTAACTTTTTGTCAAAAATTTAATTTTTAGTCGATTTGTCCTCTAGAGATCTCCATTTGGGACATACTGTATAATTTGTCATTTTAGGCATGGGCCATCTGGAGAGGAGCAGGTATGTCTATACAAGGTGTCCGAACTTGTGGCGACTACATGTTTAGCGGACACACAGTCGCTTTGACAATGCTCAACTTTTTTATTACTGAATGTAAGCATTAATTTTGTTTTCTTTATTTTCCGAAACATCGGTGTTTTCCTTTTTTTTTGCTTTTGCACAAACTATAACACCTAGAGGCACCATTTTAGCACCGGATTAAAGCTAATTCAATCCTCTATAAATTATTTATTTATAACTTTTCTCAAGAATGCTTAGTTTCGCCGATATGTCACTTGGAAAATGACCTTACTGGTAAAATTTTACTTTTTGGTAAAGGTTTTGATTAGACATATCTCCGCAACTAATCAATCTAGAATTCGAGTTGCGCTCAAATTATAGGAAATTGAGCTCTATCTAGCGTTTAAACATAAACACCGAAAAATGCATCCCTAAGATAGTTTTGTCGATAAAACTAAAATAAGTGCAAAAATTTCGAAGATTTTCGACAAAGTTCAGGGTTGCAAAATTAGGTATGAAATACTCTTAAGCATCCTAATAACATATAAAATGCTTTTATTGACTGGCCTATAGAAAACAATTTTATACATTTGAAGCTGAAAAAATGAATAAATATCTATTCCTTTTTTAGACACTCCAAGGTACATGTATTCTCTTCACACCTTTACTTGGGTGATGAACATGTTCGGCATATTCTTCATTCTGGCTGCGCATGAGCACTACTCCATCGACGTGTTTGTAGCGTTTTACATCACCAGCAGGCTGTTTTTGTATTACCACACGTTGGCGAACAACCAGGCGCTGATGCAAAGAGATTCGGTAAGTTTTATCAATATACAGTATATGCCAAGTAGAGCCTAGTCATGTGTTTCGGCGATTTTCGCCACAAAAATAGTGCAAAAAATGACGAGTACCATTCGAAAAACACGTAAAAGTTATATGTCCCGAGAATTTAACAATTGGACAAAATATAGTCTAGGTACAGCGTTGCCACCCTCGACCCTGAGGTCTTCGGTAGAAGGCTTCAAGAAAAATCGGTAGATTTTTTCATCATCTTAGCAAGCAGTGCTGGAGAACTATCGATAGTTTGGATTGATTTAGTAGGTAAATTGTATTTCTACGATTTGTTTTTACTGACAAAATACCAAAACTAAGAATTAAATAAAAAAATTAGGTACATATTAGGTAGATAATATTATTTAAAAAAAAAACAGGCCTAAATAACTTTTTATCAATCTGTATATTTATTACAGTAATAAATAAACTTATTTTAAACAAAACATAATATAATAGTTAAAATAAAATGGGGATTCACAAGGTCGGAGCCAATCGAATCGCTCTTCGCATCATTCTTTTATAATAGCGTGATCTTTAATGCCGCTTGCGGCTGTCGGCTGAGTATATCGCAAAATCCAAGAGATGGCGCCATAAATACACTTTTAAAAACAATGGCTTGAAATAAAAATTTTATTCTACAAAGCATCTTACATAAAAAAAATATTTTATTTATGGTATTTTTTTTTAATCGCGATCACGAGGCGTATCAAAAAAAAACAAGTTTTTATCGAAAAAAAAAATCGGTAGAAAACTATGGTAATTCGGTATATCGTAAAGTAAAAGGCTAAATCGGTAGATCTACCAAAAAATCGGTAGAGGTGGCAACGCTGTCTAGATACCAGTGGCGGCTGCTACAGGGAGGGCAACGGGGCAGTGCCCTCCCAAAACTAGACAACAACCAGTATTTTTAATTGATTTATTTAAAAAAAGTTAAATCTATCCTTACGACATGTCTAGTTCTTTTTTTTAGTCTGTGATAAACTGGGTAAACTTTTTTAGCGTAAATAATTACAAGCGGGACCAGATTTCAATTTCACCCATTTTTCAGCGGTGTATGGGTGGCTGTTCTCGCGCGGGGGCGGGAGATATGTTTGTTTTAGTTGACGTCGGCCATATTTATCGTGCCAAACCGTTTGTTGCCCTTCCTACGTGTTACCGGTTCTATCCTTAGTGAAGACGTATGAGTTTGTTTTGATTTGGGGTATGTTAGGGTCAGTAGTTAAAAGCCTTGCAGGTCGCGTGTCATTGTTTGTTTTCAAAATGGAAATAAATACCGTCGAGTATATAATTAACTGTTCAAATTTCAATACGTTGACATATGAACTTCGATTACAAATAAAATCTTTAGGGCCACATAGACCGGACCTAAAAATCCTAAAAATTAACCAAAATTTTAGTGCAAGTAATAAAAAATTATACGATGCTGAAAACTGGTTGTGCGGTTGTGAAAAACGAAATGCTTTTTTTTGCTTTATTTGTCTTATTATGAATAATTCACGAAGTGATCCTGCGTGGGTGGCCAAGGGAATGTGTGATATCAAGCACTTTAGTCAAAAGTTAAAGACAAAAAGTAAGTGCTACTTATTTAAATAACCACATAGAATTTTCCATGCTAGGTGAGACTGATATAAGGTGCCGATTGAATAGTGCCTATAGGCAAAACATTACCGAGCATAATGAAAATATGGCAAAAAATAGACATATACTTAGTAGGTTAATAGACTGTTTAAAATTCTGTGGGATTTTTGAGGTTGCTCTAGAGGGCCATGATTAGTCTGAAATTGGTACGAATCCGAGCATTTTGCGCATGTAAAAGAAGTGCGAATAGACTTTATCTATAAACAAATAAACTAAAAACTACACCAAATAGCGGCTGGTTTGTACAATGCTAAAATAAAATTGTTTAGGTAAGTTTTTTTATCTCCTTGTCCATGCAATATAAATTTCTGCCCCCCCCAATTTATAACGTTACCAGCCGCCACTGCAAATATATGCTTGAGTATACTAAAAAAGCTTGGTAAAATTAGGCCAGATCCGATAACTGCAAGTTTACAACAACGTTTCAAGTCATTACTGTAAAACTAACCAACAGATTTAAACCACATTTTGAACAATTTTAGGCCAAAACGTTTCCTAGGTACCTATTTTTTTTATCAGGTCAGAACAAGAATATGGTTCCCTCTTTTCTCGTACTTCGAAGCGAACATAGATGGTATTCTACCGAACGAGTTTGAAACGCCCAGTCAGATCGTCAAGAACATAGTAGGATTTTTAAAAGAGACATGCAATGAGGTTCTCGGATTGGTTCTTAATTTTAATGTCAAAGGACCAATCAACGGTCAAAACGGGATAGGCGCAAATACAAGCAGCAACAGTAAACACCGTTTGTTAGACCAAAGTAGTAGTAATAATTCAAAAGCGAAAAAAGATTGATTTTGGTTTAGTCTGATAGCGGGTCCACACCAAACCAACAAAACAAAACAGCAACTCAATGTTTTCCAACATTTTTGAAACAAAATGAGAACCATTCGGCAACTTTTTTGTTTTGTTGGCGTTTTCAGCAACTTTTTATTTTCCCGTCGCCTGTCGGTAAAGATCAAAGTGTTAATGTTTTGTTTTCATTTTGGGCAACTTTGTTGGTCTAGTCTGTACGCGAATAAAACAGAAACAAACATCGTGGTTCAGTTAGTGTAGTTATAGTTCGTGTTGAATATACAAATTAATTGAGCTTTATCGAGAAGCTAGATTGTTTTGGGACGCCAGACACCCTGATTATAAAAATCGTTATAAAAAGGCAGATAGGAATATTGTGTGATACTTCTTCAGAGGAAGAGAGAATACAGAAATTATCAGTTATTGAAAAAATCCGGAGTTTGGTTATAAAAAAAGTTCACTAATTGTTTTCATATATGTGGACAGCAGTTGACAATTTGTTCGTGTTTTCGAAAACTTGCAGTTTTGTTGATGTTTTTATTTTGTTGGTTTGATGTGGACCCGGCATTAGTGTCACTTGCACCAAACATAAAACAGTACATAAGTATGACTTATGTTGTTCAGCTTTGGATAAAACTTAACAGATGATTAACAAAGTGGAAACATTAAATTATGTATCGTCTTGGTAATATAAACTTATTTTTGTTTTGTTTTTATGTGAGGTAGGCTAGATGCACACCTTTACTTTTTTCAGTAGAAATAAGTAATTTGTGGAAGTAGCCTAATTTTTCAAATTTCTTTCTAAGCAAAAAAAGTATCTTATCAAATCTTGATCCAAAATTAACACTGAAAATGATTGGGAAACGCGTTATCGCCACTTAATTTCGGTGCAAGCTAAGAAGGAATCACTCAGCTCTAAGTAATGATTAGAAATTTGGTGCAAGAGGCTGTTAGTAGTGTATTAATAGAAACAGTTTGGACCAGTTAAAGTAATCTGCATATAGATTTATGTTTATCGACAACTTTTAACATATTATGTATACCAGTGAGGAATAGATCTTACAAAAACACATCACTTGTCCCCCTTCCCATTTAAAATATTTAAGATAATAATTATCTTGTTGCAAAACCTCTATTTGAGAAAAAAACATTAAAAAGTATTTTATTTCAAAATCACTGTTCCTCAGCAACATCAAAAAACGCGAAAGTGACTCCAAAATCTGACTATGGGGTTTTGTAAAGAACTGTCCCCCCATTATAATCACAGCTGATCGTAATTTTAAGATGCCTCGACCAGAAAAATACCTAGAAGTACCGCCGATATCCAGATTTCTTTCAAGTCTCCACATTCTATTTAAAATAAACCAAAACTACGTTCTTGAAAAAAGCCATTATAAACAATTACATTTTCGTTTAACCGCCATAAAATTTATTCAGTTTCGATTTTATAGTGACCGCTCCAGTGGCGTCCGTAATGTTAGATATTTAAAAAACAATTTTTATTATATTTTAACAATTTTTTTAAAACTAAGCTATACAGGAATCATATAGTAAACTTTTGTAGACTGTGAACTTTTATTTCTGTAGTTAATGTATGGTATTAATGTAGAAAAGGATGTGGAGATATTAAAGAAGCAACTGAAAGAGTGATCACATTTTATAGGGTTTCAACGTTGTTTAGTTTTCCACTTTACACATTGTCTTGAAAAATTAATTATTTTTTAATAAAAGAAAATCCCATGGTCAGATTTTGGAGTTATTTTCATGACCGTTTTTCGACTTTGCAGGACAGTTTGAGAAGCTGATAGCTCGTTTCATTAAAAAATTAGAAAGGGAAGATCTATTTATAACTACAGTGTAATGTTCAGTTAGTCAAATTTTTTAATTTATTTGTAATTTTGTTTTATGTTGGCTTAAACCAATTTTGAATTATTAGTTCTTAAGATATCTTTAGTTTTTAGACTGAAACCCAGTGACGAGACTACAGGGGTAAAAATAATATTTTAAAAAGAAAATTTACGTTTGTTAGCGATATTTGAGGCTTTATTGTTAGCAAAATATGTAGTTTAATTTGTTTAAAATATTTGGATACATAAATATTCCAAATTGATACAAAGAAAGGATATAGGACAAATAATTTCACATATCGTCGCTCAGATGTTAAAACCTCGTATCTCAAAAAGCACAAATTTCAGCAAATGAGAAATTTGAGGTTTTGACATCTGACTTATTCCGGTCGCGAGATACGAGGAATTTATATTTAGCGCAGCGCATGCTGTTTGTTACCTAATCAAGTTACTGGGTTGTGAAATCGATAGAATATGAATTAATATTCTTAATGAAACTCATTGAGATACGAGGTTTTAGCATCTGGGCGACGATATGTATAATGTTAACACAAAGAAAATTAAATAAAAAAAAAGAACAATCTTTGATTGTATTTCTAATATGAGTTTATTGTTAACTATTTCTCTAGTAAAATTTTTATTTTAAAACTCATACAATTCACCGTATTAGACTGATTTTGTCTGATTTTCTAAAGAAAACCCTATTTTTATGACAATTTTGTAGAGGTTTTACTATCCCCATTATAAAACCAAAGTATTAATAAGAATTAAATGTTTTTATAAAAGTAAAACATTTTTAATAAAGTTATTTATTGTTTATAAAAACTGTCTTTTAGTTAACTGTGTGTATGTTTGCATCTTTCAAAAAATGTTCGCAAAGGAAAAATCATCAATAAAGGTATTTACCAAAAAAATCAGCCTGTTACTCATCACTTAAAAAATAGAACAGTGTAGTGGGGACTATTACTTTGTATCATAATTTGATGGGTGTAAAATGAAATAAAACATTTTTTAAGTAGCAACTTTTTTAAATAGATATATTTTTTTAATAAACATACACATACTGAGCACAATATGTGAGACTCCAACTTTTCAACATAAATTAATGTCTGCAATTTTTCTAAAAAACACTATGAAAAACATGTAAAAAATAACATCCTGATTTTTGTTAGTGCAAAAATAATAATTGGCTCGAGAATCACTTAAACAAAAATTCATTATCAAAATATTAAAACACCTTTTAAAAACTTTTTATTAAAAAATAATATTTTGAAAACCTTGATTAAGTTTAACAAAACAAAACAACACAATGTTTTGAGGTAAAAGTCTACAATTAAGGGCACGTCAACTATACTAGCTGAGAGTCAAAAATTAATTTTAAAACATGCAGTTCTATGGTAAGCTTAAATGCAGAGGGTTCCCATATTTTAAGGTTCCAGAAAATGATACATAACATACCATATCTGATTTATACTCTCTTTAATATCGTCAAAAAATTTAACTAAATGTTGAAATGAAACAACCTGTATTTTAATAAATCTGTCAAAATTTTTTCTCAAGAAAAACCTAACTTTTCTATTTACCCTTTATCATATTTTGATATCTATTCAAAGAGATGACACCAATAAAACTGACTGCAACATACAGGTAAACGCACGTCTTAGATTATTTACATTGTTCCTTTGGCATGACATCACTCTTAGATAACGCTATCAGTATATTTTTATTAAAAGCTTCGACGCGCAGAAGCTTTTAATAAAAATAACCAGATGGCGCCACGTTAGTGCGATAGAAAAAGGCTGTCACACTATAACAAGCAAAATTAATATGGCGTCCTGTATGTAGCAGTTATTTCTAGCGAGCCTTTCATTGTACCACTTCATGAAAGAAAGTTCCTATTAATTGACATTTAAAGCCTAGAACAAGTAATAATGAATAAAATTACTTTTCGAGTTGATAGAAATGCTTACCCTAATTTTAAAATTAGTCAAACCTGATGGAATTCACAGACATGTCGATTTGTCCGCCTCGATAGGAGCCTCGTTTTTTCTTGGTTTTTTCGTGTCTAAATGATTTTCCTCTGGTGTGTCTTAAGTCTATGTTGGCCCTCTCGCCCCACGATCCTCTTGCATTAAACTGAAAAGAAATAAGGTTAGAAAGGTTGCCAATAGAGGGCGCGACGATGAAAACAAGAGAGAGAGAGAGAGAGAGAAAGAGAGATACAATTGCTGCTTGTGGCCAATAATTACCATATTTTATAATGTTTATTTCGGTATTTTACTATTTTTAAACATTTTTGAGTAATTTTGATCTCAAAATCAATTTATTAGAGTTACTGAAATTGGTTAAAAATAAAACAAACGTTAATGCATGGTTTACAAAATAAACCAAATAAAAACAAATTTTCCGACTTACACTGTCTTTATTTATTTTGAAGAAGACGTCTGGTTTATTATTCTTCATATTATCGTTGTTTGATGGAGATTACATCACACAACGATATTACGCAAGGATTTTATGGTTGTTTTGACATTGTAATATTTGGCTTATGCTCTCTGAAAACTCTTAAACTTGAAGAATGTTAATAATACCCAAGGGATTATTATTCTGAGAATTTGTTAAGGTTGGTTTGTTTCTAATTTTAGAGATTGTTGAGTTAAATAATTTTTTGGGATAACCATTATAAATCCTTTTTGATGTAGCCTTCGGTGTTTAATTCTTCATTATTCTGAAAATTGACTCCTTGTGTCATGGCAATGGAATGATGAATTTTAATTTTTCATAAGATTCGTCCCCTTGCATTTTTATTAAAAGGTTTAGAAACGTCGCCAAAAACCAAAGTGTTTTCTCTACATCTACCCCTATAACCCACGAATCTAAACCTTTTAATTAGATTTTAACTTTAGATACTGTTCCGCGTGTGAAGAAAATGAGTTCCATTGTGCACTTGATTGTTGATCGAATGATGTACACTTGAAAACGGTTAGAGAAACTAAGCCAATCGTCGTGTTTACAATAAATAAAGACCATGAAACTCTGAAAATATGTTCCTACTCTACCATTTTTTACAACTTTCAAACAAAATAAAAATAGTAAAAAAATACTTACAAAATATCACTTTAAACAATCCACTACATACTCCTAATCGTCAAACGTAATTTTCTTATTCTCAGTCGGCTTTGGCGCTCCAAAACTCTGATTGAATCCGCCCCCTCCACGGCCGCCCCTGTCACCGAAGGACTTTCTGAAACCGCCTCCTCTGTCACCGCCGCCTCCTCTGCCTCCTCGGAAACCTCCCCTGTCACCGCCACCTCGGCCTCCTCGGAAACCTCCTCTATCACCGCCATCTCTGCCTCCTCTGAAACCTCCCCTGTCACCATCTCTGCCTCTGAAACCTCCCCCTCCTCGACCGCCCCGGAAGCCACCCCTATCGTTTCCGCCGAAAGAATTTCTGTCTCCGCCTCCTCGACCGCCTCTAAAGCCACCTCTATCCCCGCCTCCAAAGGAGTTTCTATCTCTGTTGAATCCACCCCTTCCGCCGCGGTTGTCACCTCTATTTCCTCTGAAATTACCCCCTCTACCTCGGCCGTCGAAGGAGTTGTTGTGTTTTTTAAACGAGTTGTCTTCGTCTTCAGCACCTTCTTCTCCCTCTTCGTTCTATTGCCAGATTCAATGAGAGAGACAAGGACAGGCAGGTTGGAAGGGCGCCGATATGAAAAAGAGAAGAGAAAAAATAGATTAGGTCAATGTGGCAAGAATGTTGGACAAAAACAATATAGGTAACGTGCAAACTCATTGTATAGTGTCATTTTCAGAATAATAGAAAACGTTTTGAGTCAGTTATAGGACGAGGAAAATTCCTAATATTTCCAACTGCGCGAATGTTGGAATTAGTTTTTTTAAACTCCTTAATTTTATAAAATAAACTAAGTGAATAAATATCGTATCTAAGCAATGGTAGGACATTTCTGATCTTTTTAGGTTCACAAATAAAACCAACATTGGAAAGTCGATCTTCTTGCCATAATTGACACTATCCATTTTTTCCCTGTGTATTTTTTTGAGATTGCACGTTACCTTAGCATCAAATGAGTTGTCCTTTAAACGTGGATCAATTTCTACCTCGTCGTCCTTAACACGACGGAATGGGGTATTTTTGCGACCCTATTTTGAAAAAGAAAGTTTAAAAATTAGAAATATAGATTTGGATTCTTTGAAAAATATACTTGTGTTAATTATTTTTGTTTCATCTAATTTAATAAATTTGTCATTTCTTAAAATTAGTTAAACAAAACTATTTTTAGAATCAAATAAAGAAACACCGGGCCAAAGATTAGGGTTCGCAAAAATTCCAGGTTTGTGCAAAACAAATCTTTATTCTATTTCTTGTTAAATAGTACGTTTTTGAGTACGTCATACAGGGTATTACTGAATAAGATGCTAATAATGAAGTAGGTAGTTCTCATGGTCCCTAGAGTCCCTGTATGTTGACATATTTGGAAATATGTCAACATACAGGGACTCTAATGGTCCCTAGAATAGACCGGTCTTCGGATCTTATATTTGTCGAATTTTTCACGTCACTGGTGGATCAGCTGATTTTGGTAAACAAAAATTAGATATGATATGAACAACTAATATTTTTTGTATTTTTTAAAAATTAAGTCAATTTTCCTACTGTTTTTTAGTATATTCTTATCAAATATTTTTGAGACATTCGAGTCGCTCTCAACAGATAAACAGCAAAATAATATGAAAAATATGAACTTTTTAATAAAATTATGAAATTAAGAAAACCAAATATGAAGGAAATATGAATAAAAACTTCAGTTTTTTTGGGTCCTCTCCAAATGGCTTGTTATGTCAAACCCAACTGTTTTTTAGGAAAACTCATTTACTCAGCAAAAATATATATTTCTTGATTTTATTTATTAAGAAAAGTTTAGCAAACATTTTGAACTTGAATTAGGCTGGATCCCCATCCAAACAACTATGGCCAAACAAAAACAAGGCACATTTTTTAAAGCATATTTTACAACAAGGTATAAGGTGTTTCCGTATTTTTAAACCAGAGTCTACTGCAATTATTCAAAGAAATAGAAAAAAAATTATAAATGCAAAAGTTGTAGGCTTTATCCTATACCATCAAAAAAAGTTATAAAAAAACACAAACATTGTAAATCTCTTATGGAACATCCTACAAATTAATATGTTAATGATTTAACTTAAAAAAAAATAGATATTTTCTTGCTAAACTCAAAAATATATGATAAACTGCCATTTAATAAAGCCACTGTTAAAATATTAGTATCTACAATTTCTAGCGGTTTGGGACTTACTCTACATTTCTTGAAAAGAGGTACCCTATTTTCTATCTCTTGAAATAAGTGCAGTAGACCTTTGTGGAAATATACCAAAACACTCTGTACATGTAGTAACACAGAAAACTTAAGTATACTCGATGATATAATTAGTATGCTTTAAATACCTATTTCGAGCTCAAACATTAAAAAAAAGTCAACATTACAGAGTAAAAAAATAAAGTTTATGAAAAAGCCCTGCTCAATTAGACTTTTTCAGAACTAACCACGGATGATCAAAACAACTAATTAACATAAGAAATGCAACAAACATAAGAATAATAAAACAAAAGGCATAAAAGCCCTACTTTATTCAGACTTTCTCAGAGGCAACAAACTAAAATTCAAGACTAGGAAAAATATCGAAAATTTCCACACTTATTCTATGACTGAAGTTTCTTCATTGAGGAAAATATGAAGGTTTTTCTAAAAATATGAAGTCTGAAGAAAATATGAACATTTTCATAAAATATGAAGGTGCTGAGAGCCCTGCAGTCGTTATTTTTTTTAGCCCCCATATTATTCTTTACACAAAAATTTAAATTCGAAGAAAATAATGTGTTCGTTTCAGCTTCAAAAGTAATCCGCTAACCTACACCTTTGTTTGCTTCCCAAGTCCTCTGTTTATCATTGATACTAAACGATCGCATTCAGTTTGACTTGTATTTCAAGTTTTGTGTAAAAATAAAGCGGTTAAAAAAATACTACAATACATCTAAAAAATTATATTTTATAAGGATGTACTAACAATCAGTAGGAAAATTGCCTTAGTTTTCAAAAAATTCAAAAAATATTAGTTGTTCATATCATATCTAACTTTTGTTTACAAAAATCAGCTGGACCACCAGTGACGTAAAAAATTCGACATATATATATATATAAGATCCGAAGACCTGTCTATTCTATTTGCCTGCTGAGTGATCGATCAAATGCCTCACTTTTGTTTACGGCTAGAAAGGGACGAAGTGTCTCCGAACCACGGTGGATAGAATAGACCGGTGTTCGGATCTTATAAATATATGTCGAATTTTCACGACACTGGTGGTCCAGCTGATTTTTGTAAACAAAAGTTGGATATGATATGAACAACTAATATTTTTTGAATTTTTTAAAAACTAAGGTAATTTTCCCACTATTTTTTAGTATATTCTTATAAAATATTTTTCCGACATACCAGTCGTTATTTTTTTTTAGCCCGCTTAATTTCTTTTTACACAAAAGTTAAAATTCGAAGAAAATAATGTGTTCGTTTCAGCTTCAAAAATAATCCGCTGACCTACATCTTTGTTTACTTCCCAAGTCCTCGGTTTACCTTTGATACTAAACGATCACATTCAGTTTGACTTGTAGTTTAAATATTGTTTAATAAAAAATAAAGCGGGCTAATAAAAAATAACGACAATAAGACTACAAAATTATATTTTATAAGGATGTACCAGAAAACAGTGGGAATATTGCCTTAGTTTTCAAAAAATTCAAAAAATATTAGTAGTTCTGTTGTTCATAATCTAACTTTTGTTTACAAAAATCAGCTGGACCACCAGTGACGTGAAAAATTCGACATATATATATAAGATCCGAACACCGGTCTATTCTATCCACCGTGTCTCCGAACACAATTGTTGAATCTATTGCCTTGCCGTCTAACACAGTTTGATGACGCGGTGTCACTGTCACGGAACCTGAACTATAACTAACGTATCTAGCGTTGCCAACAACTTTTGCGAAAAATTCCCTGAACGAGCTTTAAAATTTCACTAGATTTCCCTAAATTATAATTTTTTTTTAAATCGTAGTCAGCCTTAAAATGGCATTTTTTGGCTGTTTGGAACATTAGAAAATGTATTTTTTTGTTTAAATGAAAAAATGTACTTGGATATATAGACAACGATACGATACGAGTCATTTATTTGAACAGGTTGTAGAACTCGTAAAAATAAGTAATTTTACCAAAAATCATTTATATAAAAGTTGCAGAATAAAGAAGTTATTAACAATTCGAAAAATGTAAAATTTAAAAACTTTCCGCGTAGAAACGACATGCTGCGGCTGCATTTTGTTGGCACTCCCCGTAACTTAATATTATCTCCACTAGTTCATTGTTTTCAAATATGTCTGCCATTTTATCGTATAAAATGCCCAAAAAACAAAAATATCACGCACTTTAACGAATTATTTACTACTGGTCAAATCCAAATTCTCACTGAAAACTGTACAATGAATAAATAAATGATGAGTGTATTGTACAAAAAAATTAGGCATACCCAGTATTACCAGTAACCAAAACATTGATAAAAAGTCAGGTCTTACAGTTTTTAAATTTTACATTTTTAGAATTGTTAATAACTTCTTTATTCTGCAACTTTTATATAAATGATTTTTGGTACAATTACTTATTTTTACGAGTTCTACAACCTGTTAAAAATAAATGACTCAACTTTGAGAACACCCTGTATAATAAAGTGATTGGGTAGATATAACCTTATAATAATTTTTTGATTTTCAATTAGTTTGTAAATTAATTGGAACACCAAATTTAAATCAAGAAAAATTCTATTTTAAAACTTTCTACATCTGACAAAAATTTCCCTAAAACAAGGAAGTTGGCAACCCTGAAATTATCTCAAGACATAACGATTGACAAAAGACGCCATACTGAATTTACGCAAGAAACGTTCGTAAGAGTTTGAACTTCTTACAGAGGCTTCTTAAATTTTGGATGAATAAAATGATGACAGCCAACATCGCGCAGGGCTATCAAAATGGACGGGCCACGATCCTCCACTTTGTTGACGTCACATCCGGGGCTGATTTCTTTTTGATGGTCACGTTACGACACAGCTGATTGTCTTTAAAATTTTGAAGTTGGAGTGACGGTTCATGGATATTTGATTTTTTGTTAAATAAAGCCGTTTTTGAGATTGTTTTTACTTTATTCTGGCAGAACAATTTTTTTTAAATGTATAGTAAGCCCTAATTTTTCATAGCCGCTTCATTAGCTCACTCCAAAATTAAGTTTAAAGCAGAAGCGAATGTGACAATCACATATGACAAAGTCAAATACATGTCAAATATAACAGTTGGCATGTGGTACATGGCGGGTAATTTGAATTCAAAATAAGGAATGCTAAATCTTGAAGATTTTAACCTTTTAATCATGTTGCTTCCTTACAAACCTTTGGTGGAATATCGGGATGGTGTCTAAGAATATTTCACTGAAATTTTGCGGAAATCTGTAGTGCCATTGTGAAAATATCATAAAAAAACGTCTGACCTCCCATAAGACCCAATGTAAAATTCAGCCCCGGGAGAACAGCTGATTTTTTCAGGGTCGTGGCCTCTATTTTTGTGTTGGCCTTGCATCGCGTTATGTTACGGCTTATATAAATTTGTGTGGGACAACCTTTAGCCTAAATTAACCAATTCATATTTTACTTACGTTCTCTTGACTGTCATTTGACTTGACGAAGTTACTGTATTTGTTGGCTTTTTTCGCTGGTGATTCTTCCACAGTGCCATTTTCTTTGTTTTTCCTTTTTTGAGGCTTTTCTTCTTCTGAAGATTCTTCTTCACTTGAAGACTCCTTGTTAGCTGCCACCTAAATTTTTAATATAATAATTATTAGTATCTCCAATAATTAAAGATTTAGTTTAGAGGTACAGGGTCAGCCAAATTTTAAGTTTTTTTCCCCTGTGCTCGATTTTCTAGATGTCTACAAATATCGAAAGCGCTTCTTGATAGACCTTGTAGTTTTTCAGCTACAAATGGGTTTTAAAAAATCTGCATTAGTTAAGGTAACTCTAGCTCTTTTCTTTATGATAATTTCATCTTGGTGTAAAATAACGCCGAAGATGTGTTATTTGGGTGTATTTTGACCTATCTTAGCAATATCGTCGTCATGCCTGTCTGTGTGTGTGTGTGTGTGTGTGTATATTATTTCTGTCCGGAACACGATAGCTCCTAAACCGCTAAACCGATTTTAATAAAATGTTCAGGTAAAATAGTGTTCGACACTCTAACGAGCTGATTGGATTTTGGTCAAAATCCATTAATGTTAGTGACAGTTTTTTGACATTTAAAAAATTTAAGAATTACATTTTGCTTAATAATTTGTGTTTTAACCAAAAACTTCGTAAAAGCTTTAGTTTCTGAGATATTTACAAAACACTAGCTGGGAAGGTATTAGATCCATCATAGATGTCACTTTTAATTTTTTATATGTTTGACAAAATCGTTATTTCTTTATGGAATGACTCCTTTATAGTATTTTAAATTATAATTTAATGAAGGGGTTTAAAATATTTGGAAAAAATCAAATAAAAAAATATCTAAAATAAAGAAGTAATAAAAAAATAATATATAAAAATCAATTAAAAAATTAAATATTGAGTGTGATTTTAAAAGAAATTTTATGCTGATATTAAAAATCACATAAGAAAAAAACAACTTTATGTGAAAGATAAAATGCACTTTGACAAAAAATCTGTAAAGAATTATTATTTTATTGAAGTGTAAACTTCTTTAGGCGCGTTTATCAGTTTTTGTGGGTAGTGAATTCAACTGAGCCGTCAGGCTCGGCTATGTAACGCTCATTCGGGTGAAATCGGCTCGAGTCGACTAACTGTGACAAACATTCAGCGAGCGATATGATGAATGATGCAGATGAAGGCCAGTACACACAGTTCGGTTCGGTCCGCTTTGCAGAATATGTTATGGGCCAGTATTATTAATTTCGCCTTGTTGAAGTTTACACTTCTGCCGTGTGGTCTTAAGCACACACAATTTATTTAGAAAAAAATTTTAATAAAGAATACAACTGTAAAATTAAATTATTTTAGTTTTTGAGATGTGGAAAATCTTATATTTTTCTTATTTTATTCTTTCTCTTTTTATTCAATTTAAAATCCGTCCGTCCGTTTTTTATTGTATTATTTTTTAATTACCATTATTTCTATATAATTTTTTAATTGGGCCAGTTTAAACCCTGTAAACAAAATAAAAGAAGAACAAATAAAAGAAGGAAAAAAATTGAATACCTTTTTTGCTGCAGGTGTTGAGCCTGCTAGTGGCTTTTTGGGACTATCCTCCTCCTCACTGTCCTCATCAGAGGAACTTTCTTTTTTCTGCGCCTTTTTAGCTACTGGAGTCGCTTTAGCTGGCGTGGCCTGTTAAAATAAAACAAATATCTATATATATAAATATATATATATATATATATATATATATATATATATATATATCTTTCTATCATTGTTGCGTCCGTGTTAACGAAAATCCATATCATTATTGCTTCACCGACATTGTTGCGTCCGAATACCGGACGCAATAGTGCAATCCCATGTTATTTGCGAACAGAGAAGATTTTTACAATGACAATCAGACAGATTTTTAGATCTTTTAGAGAGCTTTAATATGCTATGTCTTATTTTTTTCTACTTCAAAATTTAAAGCATTGGCGCCAAAAAAACCCGCAAAAAATCGGACGCAATAATGATAACTAAATAAAATCTGATGTATATTTTTAGTTTGAGATAATTCCGGTAGAGGCGACACTCCTTTTTGTATACTTTTTTTGGTTTTACTTCTCTATCATTCTTGCTTCCACAGATTTGGCAACATTGCGTTTATTATTATTTAATATATTCCTGTATTTTAGGAGTTTGCAATATCTAAATCCCTTGACCAGGATTAAAATTGTTTTCTTATTTTCATTTAACGCCAATATACAAAAGATTTATGTTTAATGTTTAAACTTTGAGTTTTCTGTCTATCTATATATTTTCTCGGTATATTTTTGATACCGGATTGGCCAACATTATTTTTGCGCTATTTCTTGGATATATACAGTTATTTTGCGCCAAAATAATCAGTCGGATGTGTGAGTTCAAAGTGTCTACATACTGATGGATAGAGACGACCCAGTGAAGATGGTAAACTGGTAGATGATTACCTGTCACTTAGCATGAAACTGTCTGTGTCATCGTGTGCTTAGAAAATACATACCTATACATAAAGACAATCCTCATCCTGTTTCCGCAATAAACTGTCGCGATCATGGGATTAACAACTTGTGGAATGGAAGGCAAACCAAGCGATTTTTAATAAGTCGTAATGCTAACTCAAATAAAAAAAATTGCAATGTGGAAACCCTACCTACCTTTCTGAATAAGAAAGAACTAATTTAAGAACTAATTTCGCTAAGATGTTAATAATGACGTTTGTCTAAGTTATTTATCGTAGACAGCCTAGGATTAATTAGATAATAAAATAGAACTCAACTTAAGTTGCCATTGGAAACAAAATTAGTAAATAACTCAAAGTATGTTATTAAATAAAACAAATAAAACCCCAAACAAAGCCTCGGAGCAATGGTCTGATATTCTCGAAGACAAAAAAGTAAAACCAAAGGACTATAGCTAAATATAGCTAAATGGAACGTACAGGGTGTCTCATTATAGTTTTCCCAACCTTTTACACCATTAATAATTGATATAGGAATATAAAAGAAATTGTGTTCGAATTAAACACAATTTTTTTTATATTCCTATATCAATTATTAATGGTGTAAAAGGGTGGGAAAAAATATAATGAGACACCCTGTACAGGGAGTGAACCAAAGGTTGGACATTATTGCAACCGAAGTGCAGAATAGACAGACATTATGGCACTCACAGAGATAAAAAAGAAAGGAACATGTACAAGTAGTGTCGGTAACTTTGTTCACAAAATAAAGGAGAGCAGCCAAAGGGGTATCTTTATTAATCAAGAAAAATCTCAAAAATAAGATTACAGACTACGAGTGCATTAATGCTGAAGATGCTTGGACATAATATAAGCAGAATAATAGCCTACGCACCATCAGATGACGAAAGATTAGCTACAAAACAAATGTTCTTTGACCAACTTGATGAGACTATCATCAAAATCGGCAATACCAGGGAAATAATTATAATAATATATTTTATTAGTCGAACTGATAGACAAACCCAATTGTGTGAACCCACAACTTAAAAATAAATAATGTTTTTTTTTAAATATATGGATATTCATCTATATACCTGGATTCAGGCATCAACAAATCTAAAATCTAATTATGCTATAGGTGGACAACACTCGGAATGAAAGTGGTATGATGTGCGGTTACTTCGTGGTGATACCTGTGGATCTGACGACCATTCGGTAAAAGCAAAAATATTATTTCCTTTCAGAAAAAATAGAGGTGAGAGTAGTAAGAGTAAAGAAAATCAAAAATACAACTTTAGAAGTCTAGAAATCGAACTCGTATGCAAATATTGTATTAGAAGCGATTAGATGAAAATTTAATAACTACAGAACACTCATTTGAAGAAACATATACAAACATAGTAAAAAGCTTAATAGAAGCAAGCAAAGAAGCTGTTGTGTACATTGAGGGTCTTTCTCTGTTTGCAGGGTCGTTTTTCCGAGTTTTTCATGAAAATTTGTCAATTTTTGGGTTTTGTTTCTGGACTCAGCAGAAACATAAACTCCAATTTCCTCCAAAGTCCTCGAGTGTTGGAAAAATCAGCCTTCATGATGAAGTAATAAAAAAATAAAGAAGATAGAACTCAACTTAGTTTTTTCTTTAAAACATATCTAATTACAATGAACCTTCTGAAGTTTTTAAATAAAAAGTTGCCATTGGAAACAAAATTAGTAAATAACTCAAAGTTGTTATTAAATAAAATAAATAAAACCCCAAACAAAGCCTCGGAGCAATGGCCTGAAATTCTCGAAGAGAAAAAAGTAAAACCAAAGGACTCTGAACATAGCTAAATGGAACGTACAGGGAGTGAACCAAAAGTTGGACATTATTGCAACCGAAGTGCAGAATAGTAAAATAGACATTATTGCACTCACAGAGACAAAAAAGAAAGGAACATGTAAAAGTAGTGTCGGTAACTTTGTTCACATATTTACTGGAGTCCCAAAATAAAGGAGAGCAGCCAAAGGGGTATCTGTATTAATCAAGAAAAACCTCAAAAATAAGATTACAGACTACGAGTGCATTAATAAAAACATACCTCGAGTTAACACGAAGATGCTTGGACATAATACAAGCATAATAATAGCCTACACACCATCAGATGACGAAAGTTTAGCTACGAAACAAATGTTCTTCGACCAACGTGATGAGACTATCACCAAAATCGGTCGGGAAGAATTCCTGGTAACGAAAGGTTCAAGTAGTAGTAGTAGTAGCTCTAAAAAACTGGAAACGTAAAGTACACGGTATGGGAATACCACTTAACGACCAATTTACCATATACACACTACAGTTTGCTGACGACCAAGTAATTGTGCCTAATGATAAAGAAGACATGGAGTATATGATGAGAAAGTTAACAGAAAAATAACAAAAGTGTGGGTTAACCGTAAACGTAGACAAGACTCAGTATTTATATATTAGAAACGAATCAAGTGAGTTAAAACCAGACTAGAGCAGAAAGATAAAAAATATTGTAAAATTTTACATTGATCGAAGGAGGTGGAGAATAGGCGTCGGACAACGTAGAAAAACGTTCTAAACCGACATAGTAGTAGTAAAATTTTACTGTATGGAATAGACACTTGACGCGTAACATAAAAATACAAAACAAAAATGGAAAGTGCCGAAATGGATGCAATAAGAAGATAAATGAAAATATCTAGAACAGATCATATAAGAAATGAGACCACAAAAGAATGGGAATCGAGGGAAGATGACATCACTAAAAGACAACTGATATGGTACGGCAATGTACAACGGATGAATGACGAAAGACTACCAAAGCAGGTTCTAGAATGGCAACCAATAGGGCGCAGAAAAGGAGGGCGTCCTAAACTGGAATGGCAACAGTCAATCCAAAGATCAATGAGTCAAAAGAACCTGACATATTGTCAGGATCGAAGGAGGTGTAGAATAGGCGTCGGACAACGTAGAAAAACGTTCTAGTATGTTATTAAATGTCAGTTTTGGCTAATAGTGTTTGTCAAGATGTATAAACTTAATATTCGTCAAATTATTTTACAACTTTTATATCAAAATTTTAACAAATTTCATGGAAACCATTTTTCCCATCCATATAAATAGTGCCTTTAAGCCAAATTAAAAAAAAAAAACAAAATAAATTTAATAAATATACACATTGTATATAGGAAACATACACACACGGGACAGTACCTAAATTTTAAGTCTGACCAGTCTGTTGCTAGAAAACAAGGAGTTATAAGAAGTTTGTATTTAAGAGTCGTGAATATTTGTAGTAATAATGAAGAATTAACCACAGAAATCTACAACATTTAAAAGGAGTTAAAACAGAATGGTTATTCCGAGAAATTAATAAACTCAACGATCTCTAAATTTAAGAACAAACCAAATGTGGGAAATTCTCAAAATAATAATATGTTGGGTGTTATTAACATTCCATATTATTATTAGTCCAGTCAACGAATGGGTTGTAGAGTGCATGGAGGCGGGGAGAATTTTTCTCTCTGGGAATATGTTAAGGGTAGTCAGGACGTTAACATACTAAAATTCCCCACTCCTAGCCCTCCCGCTTCAGTGGCGTAGGGGGGTGAAAAAGTGCAATTTTTTAGATTTTTGCCTATAACTCAATTACGGTGTGTTGTACAAAAAACTAGAAATTAAAGAGGACTAAATTTTCCATAAAACGGTTATGCTGACCTTACCTTTAGTTATCACAGATTCTGAGACAAAGACGACGAAAATCGGTAATTTTTGAAATAGTAGTTTACCTAACTAGTGCGGAAAGTGCCTCTTTTCCGCACGCGATTGCAGATGGCCAAACGACGCGATAGCGGAGTTTGGCCAGCAATCAAGTGCGGAAAAGACACTTTACGCACGAGTTAGGTACACTATTTTTTCTATAAGCGTGAGGAAAAAACTAAATATTAATCAGAAAATTATTTATATTCAAAACGTTTTAATCAAATCAATTATTATTATTCACATTCTAGCGGCTTCTAGAACTGACTGGGGTAGATCTTCGTCCGAAGAATCCATTGAAAATCTGATTTTTTGTTTGAAAAATTCAAAAGACGCTTGTCGCTGCAAAATTGGCTTTGTTTTGACAGTTTATTTGTACTTTGTTGCTATGGTGATTTAAGATGCCAAATCTAAAACCACTAGTGTTCATTGTTGTTTGACATTGACAATGACGATATTTATACCGGGGAGGTTTAAAACTTATAATTTGAACCTATTTTACTGAAAACTTTATTTTATCGAAAATATTGAAAATATAGCAGAATTTTAGTCAATTTGAATATTTTTAGGATATTTCGTGTGCTAGGAAAGATACAAATGTATTTTGAACGGTCTAAATGTTATAGAACACCTCAAAATCGTAACAAATTTACTTTTCCGCACTAGTGCGGAAAAAATATTTTTTCCGCACTAGTGCGGCAAAATGGCACTTTCCACACTAAAATGCGTGCGGAAAAGTGGACTTTTCCGCACGCTTATAGAAAAAAAACTTTTTGCCCCATCTTTTTTCACAAATTTGTTAATCTAACACTTTTGTTTTAAATTCTAAAGATATTCGGTAAAAATAACAATATAAGGCATTCAATTTAATAACATTTATTTATTTATTTACTAATTTGTGCTCATAAATTAAAAGTTATAGGCGTTTTAGTTTAAAGTTCATGTTTGTGATTTTCCACAAAAAAAAGTGTAGTTGCTTTTAGCATCATCTTTCTTTATCATCATCATAAGCCCTGGAACAAACTTCAGATTTTTGATGGTACCCTGATGAAGGTACTTCAAAAATAAGAAGTAGATATTATTATTAAGGGTTGACATTATTGAACCACCTTAAAAATTGGATAGGTCACTAGGCGTTTATACTTGGACTATTGATTCAGGACAAGGTTTTACAAAAAGACTTGTGTTGATTTAAGAAATTAGACTTCTAAAATTAAGTTCGTATATATTGGATTGTACATGAGTACAAATTTACATTTATATTGAATATGGAGAATCCAAAACCTTTACATCTTCAGGCACGGAAAGTGATGGTGATGATGATTATGTTTTTTAATTTAAATTTACAAATAAGCTAATAAACTATACAACTAAGTACACATATGTATAAAGGAAAAATGCATTTAGACCGATCGTCTTATATCTATTTACTATTTTACCCAATAAGCTTATAAAATACTCAGGTGTACATACCAGATAAATTGCATAATATACAATTCTCTTACTTCATTTATTATACTTAGAGTATTTCTGGGTAGATGTTTGGTATCGTAAAATTTTTTCAGCCCTGTAAGTCCATTAATGTACGTAGTAAAATCTTTTAAGTAAAGTTTATCAGATTTGTAAATTTAAGACCATTATTTTGTTTGTCTTGCTTTCTTGGGTTGCGAAAGGCCAGCTTCTGGCTCCACTTCCGGAATTTCCTCTCAGTCAATAGTTTTCTATTCGTTGTTAGTTTTAAGCAATGTCGGAAGGCATTCCATGTCTTCGTCGTCTTCATTGTGATTAGTTGAAACGGACACACCATTAAAACAATTTCCCTGACAATTGTGGCATAAATGGGAACAATTTAACGACTTTTTTTTGCAGCTACATTTGATGCTACTGCAGTCAGTTGTGCATCTACAATAAATCATGTCCAAAATTTCTTTTGGTGTGACTTGGGCGAAGACTGGAACTAGACAGTTTACTTTAAATTCCCAACCCCATAGTTCTGAAGCTAGCTAATTTCCTAACCAAAGCTGTACTTGATAATATGTTCTATACGAATGTTGTTTTGTTGCTCCTTCACTTGGGGGAAGTGATGATAGATCAGATTTAATACTTGCTACCGATTATAAAAATAACCGAAATCGGTACGCCTTTAGGGAATTTTCATTTGTTGGAGAGTTATACCATTTTAACATGCATAAATGTCCAGCATTTTCTACTTCAGCATGCGAGAAGGTGGGATTGTAAAATACTTTTGCTGATTTTTGGATTTCAGGGTGCTTTTAATAAAGCTTTATATATCCAAGCTTATCCCTTCGAAATGCTGCCGATGTTGAATTGCAACCAGTAGAAGCATGCAGGAACAGTATTCCTTTTAGTCCCAGCTGCTGCATCTTCCCTAATTACAGCTACATTGCATGCATTTTTTTAAGAGTTTTAAATTGCAGTGCTCACAATCAGCACATCAGCATCATCTGATGCTTGCAGCATTGTGATTCCACATTCCTGAAGTTTGGAGCTTAGTAATTTTATAAGACGATCTTTGTTGTTGGTATTTGAAAGGAATTCCTGACTTTTATTTGATTATGGAAAGTAAAATACATATCTACTGATTTTTTCATACAATAGCGTCTTTTTTAGTTGATAGTTAAATTGAAGCGTCTTTTTTCTTCTGCAGCCTTGGTACTCATTTCTGTTATCTTATATCCATAAAAAACCACAGTACAATACTTGCCTGCATAGTGGGTCTTGATGAATTTGACGTATCCATTACAAATTTCAGTAACTGAGGATCCTCTTTGCCACACAACTTTATGCAATGAAAACCCCCCATCAATAACCCCATCATTGTTTATCAGATCTCGTTTGTTGGTTTAAAGATTAAACAAAACAGATTTTTTTGTTTTTCTCATACCACTCTCATTGAATAAGGCTATAGGAAATGGAGCCAGTTCATATCGCTCTTTTAAGTAATCATCACTTTTTTTGCTTATAGATATTCTTTGAAAGAGTAACAAAATTTTATAAGGTTTTTTTAGACACTCATTCCTGGAGCAAAACAAGTTTATTTTCTCTAATTACGGTTAATGTTCAATCTTTCTACGATTTATATTGACAGAGTTAATGGGGTGGTGCTTTATAAAAACTCACCCAGTACATTACCCTAACTTTTATCTTTTCTCGCCCTGGTGTATTACTTATAAATAATGCAAAAAGTAAATAAGAAAGTTTTTGTAATATTTGTGAAAGTTGAGAAATTTCATTAAAAATTTCAATTTGCTCTATCTTTTGACAAGTTTAAGGTAGATTGGTAATAAGTACACATTTTTAAAGAAAATTGATCGGTCTTTAACTTTTATATTAACAAATTTCATCTAAAGTCAATAACAAAACTGTTAGATGAACAAGTTTGATAAAAAATATGGGCCAATAATATGTTTTTCAAAAATTACCGATTTTCGGTAGCCACTATCTCAGCATGTGTTTCATTAAGGTTAAAGCTAGCATAACGGTTTTGTAGGGAATTTAGTCCTCTTTAATTTTTAATAGGACATTTTTTTTTCTACAACTTACCGTAATCGAGTTAAAGGCAAAAAACCGAAAAAGTGCACCTTTTAACCCCCCTCCGCCACTGAAGCGGGGGTGCTAGGGGTGGGGACTTTTAGTATGTTTACCTCCTAACTGCCCCAAATACATTCCTGAAGAGAAAAATTTTCCCCTTCTCCATGCACTCTACAACCTTCTAATGCCCATTCATTGACTGAACTATATGTTCAAGGGATTTCAGAAAACATAAGACGAAAGCCAAACACTATAATATAAAAACAGTTTTTTCATCGGGAAATCTGATAAGGCAGTGGCGAGGCGTCAAGATTTTTTTAAGGTTGACAGAAGAAATGAAAAAAAATACAGAAAAAAATATATTTTTATTTTGCATAAAAACAAATATTTATATTAATAGTGTACAGTAACTCTCAAACTGTCTTAAAAATAATAGTCTGCGTATTTTACTAGTAGTAAAATGGTCAATAACACTTTCCTTAAAATTTGGATATTAGAAATTTTATGTACACAAAAATGGAAAAATTAAACAATTAATTTTGTCTGGCGTCGACACCGACACATACGTATGGAAACCATATACGTAGTATTTCCATACTCCCTGTTACCCATTTACACAATGGCTGGCATTTGATGCAAACATTCAGAAATAAAGATACGAAAAATGCACAGACAGCAAATTTACACAGATAGAGTTTTTGTCAACTCTGAGCCGATGATTTGACGTGACGAATACAAGAATAAAATATGTATTCGTAAAAGTATAACCAATTAGGACATTTTATCTTAAGGACCGGAAAACGGATAGACTTATACCCACTGACATTGCTATTTCAAATATGTTTGCATTATGCATCATAAGGTACCGTAGGTATTGCCATAATACGTACTATAAGGAAATAATATGCATATATAATTGAAAGCAACCAATCAGGTCATTTTTGCTTAAGGACCGCAAGGACTCATGTTTGCATCATGAATTGGCAATTACCGTGGGTATTGGAATATTATGTATATGATGGAAACCCTAACTGCAAAATAAATTGGTAAAAATTTTTTTTAAGTGACAAGCTTTTATAAAATGCACTAAAAATTAAAAAATAATTTTCTAACATTCTAATATTATCATAATAATAAAAGCGATGGCCGACTGATGGAAATTTTGACGTTGTTAGCACGATAAGATATCCGTATCAATTAAATATCACTATTTGCAAGAATCAATCTAGCAGAAAAATGCAGAGGTACCAAACCCACCCAACCCGACCCAAGATACCCCAGCATTTCTCTGACATAGGTATGGCAATGGCATAACATTGCGGCACATCAAACATATTTTTGATGACCTGCTATGTTGAATATTCTTTAAGTGTTTAGATCACAAATTTAGATTAAATTATGCTTTGATTTGCGGTCATCGCTTTTATTATTATGAAAATATTAGAATGTTTTTAATTTTTAGTGCATTTTATAAAAGCTTGTGACTTAAAAAGAAATTTAACCAATTTATTTTCTACTTTTTAGTCTCAGCTATCTACTCTAACAAATGATATTTGTTCAATAACAGAACAGAAGAGTTTATTCTAGATTATAATGTAGTTTATTATTATTTAGTTATTTGGAAACTCATTTTTTTATGGGGGAAGGAGATGGTGGGGTAGAGGTAGAAATATATTTTTTGTTTGGGCTGTATGAGCCAAATTTTATAAGTCATTTGAAGTGAAGTGTGTTAAAAACGCATTTTTTATGGAAGGGGGTGGGGGTAGGGGTGGGAGGATATTTTTTTTAAATATTGTATTGTCATCGGACCACTATGTTAATACCAAATTTTATCCAAATCGGATAATGGAAAGTGTGCCAAAAACTCATTTGTAATAAAAAGACGTCGATTTAAATCAAAACAAAATATACCCGCAGAGTCGAGTACACTTACGCTCAGCAAAATATTGCGCTTCGATATAAATTAATTATATGCGAAATGCACGCACTATCTAGCTGGCCGACTACAGTAGATAAATAGCCGAATGTCTTTTCCACTCGCTCTCTCCCCCGCCAAATTGTCGCGCTTTTGCGTTAAACTGTACCCTATAGTAGAGTCCCTGTATGTTGACATATTTGGATTCCAATATGTCAACATACAGGGACTCTACCCTATAGCAGTGATTTTAGAATACAATTTTTAATACGTCTCCACCGTGTTTTTTTCGAAGCGCACTTTAGTTGAGAGGTGCGGGCCGGGCGGCGGGACCAGGATTGTCATTATTTTTGGTTTTTAGTTGTTAAATAATAAAAATAATAAATAATATACAAACAATAAATAGCATTAAGGAATATTTTTATGTAATAATAATATCCAAAATTTTGGGTAGGAACTGTCTACCTTGTCTACCCGTACGCTTCGCCACTGCGATTAAAAGTTTTGTAACTAAAACACAACCAGAAAATCCCTCAAATAATAAGAAATGTATTTACAACTCCCGTGTGAGTGTGGTAAATCATATGTAGGTGAAACGAAACGCCATATTCAGGTTAGAGTAAATGAACGTTTAAAAAGTACCCAATTAGGAGATATTGAAAAATCCTGTTTAGCGGATCATGCATGGTCAAATGATCACAGGATTCAATGGCCTGACGGTAAAGTTTTACATAAGGAGTCGCATTGGCGAAAATGGAAGTTATTGAAGCTGCGTTTATAATGCAGAATTAATAAGTTTTCAGTCAACATGTGTACATAAGTAGTAAACAAGTGTACATAAGTAGTCAACAAGTGTACATATGGAAACCACTCCTTAAGGAGAACAAGCGCCTTAGGATAAAAAGGGGGCAGGCCATCACACCTGACTGCACACCCAGTAGTATAACTACTTTTATTCAAGACCGATATTAAAATTTCAAGAATTTAAACGGGTGCCCACGATCCATAAGAAATTGGCACGGTTCTTTGGTTCGGTTCAAACAAGTTCAAAGAAAAATAATCATATTTCGTAAACTAAAGACAAATTGACCAAAGAAATAATTACCTTTGTTTAGCTGACTGTTAATTTAAGCCATTAAAAGGAAATGTAAAAAATCGTGCAAGATATGGGAGCTCTGCAAGTTTTAACAATTTTGTCACACCTGTGTTTTGAGCCTTTGTCAATATACGAATCTAATATCGGGCAAGAAAATATCGATAAATGAAAAGAGGGATGAAGAAGAAACAACAGGGTAGGTAATAATTTTATTATTTGTTAACAAGGTGCTTATCAAACAAGGAAATTAATATTTTTAAAATAATCATTAAGCATTTGAAACGAAAATGTCCATTATAACCTGGAATTCTTAGTTGTTATTTGAAATTTTAGCTTTAAATTAAAACATTTGAAAGCAAAAATTGATTGTATTGAAATCTACGTAGCTCGAATTTCTAGAACTAACAAAACTATAACTGATTTGTAATAAATATCTGGCCGTTGCGTTGACTCACACAATTTCCTTTGTTTTCTTATTAACATAAAATTTGGCAAACGCGCTGACGCAACAATGATACCAAGCTAAGCGAAAATTATACGATGTGGACGCAATTATGATAAGAAAGGGTCAAAAATTATACAAGGGACGCAACATTGAATGGCAAATAATTGGAAGCAATAATGTTTGTTTGTACAGTTTTTCGTATATTGCTATTTTTAGCCCAAAAATTACGAAAAATAGCCGACTAATCCAGAAATTTCAAAAACTGAAATATATATTATTAAAACCTTTAAAAAACAGACGTTTTCTTGGAGACGCAATAACGATGCGTTTTAAATGGAAGCAATAATGATATAAGGATCTATATATATATATATATTTTTTTTTTTTTTCTTTAATAAAACTTTAAAACTTATTTTTAGAGATCAGACAAATGCCTCGAGTTTTATCATGGAAGGAAAACCCTGAGTCAACTTTGTAAAGTATACTTGTCATCATATCAGTTGAGTGTGACGTTATTTTAAGAAATATTCCGCTACTTTCGAAAATCGAATAAAAAGTATCAAAAAGCAATTTTATAACAATTACACACGAAATTTATTTAAAAAAAAAGTTATAAACCTCCTCCTAAAAGGCAAGCTTTTAAAAGCCCTCCCAGCTCATAAATGTCTTGATATGTTTCTCCCCTGAAAGTACTCTAAGCCCCCAAAAATACCTTACTTGGACCACCCTGTACAGAATGTCAAAAAACCCCATGTTTTGGGGGGCGTTCAGGTATTTTTGGGGGAGAAAAATACTGACCCTCCCTTGTAAGCCTCGATTTTGAAGAGATGACTAAAGGTGAAAAAGGTTTAAAGTTACAAGGGTTTTTTAAAATTCTGCATATTTTTTAATAAAGATTCCAACTATAAAAAATAATTTTATCTAACATTTTTAGTCTTTGAGATATTACATAACTTTGGTTTTTTTATTATGGAATTACCCTCGTTTTATTCAATTTTTGAAATCAGCGTAAAATTTCCTTTAAAATGATGTATCATACTAAATATTTAGAATATTTTCACCTCAGTAAAAAGACTAAAATATAAAAAAACAAAATACAAAAAATATTAAGAAATAAAAGGGTCATTCAATTAAATTCAATTTGACCATTGGATTCTTTATAAAAAAAAGCTTTCAAAAAAACCAAACCAAAACCTGACATCCCCAAAAACAAAGAATGTAAGACAGCCTATTACTTGTTACCAACAAAGAATTACCCTCAATTATAGTTATTAAACAATACCTGTGGTTTTTTTGCAGGTGTTTCTTCTTCACTACTACTGTCGTCTGATGAACTTTGTTTTTTGGGTGGGGCTTTTTTAGCTGGGGCTGGCTTAGCAGCAGGTTTTTCGTCCTATAAGAACAAGGCAAAAACTGGGATAAAAAAACCATTGCGACCATCTGAACATTAATCAAATTTGTATTATTTTATATGGAGATCAGACAAATGCCTCGAGTTTTATCATTGAAGGAAAACCCTGTGTCAACTTTATAAGTATAGTTGTCATCATGTTATTTTTGAATAATATTTATAAAGGAAATAAGTGTAAAAACATATCTAAATTTTATCAAATTTAACATTACAACTTTTTTTAGTAGTTTTTTAAAAGTACCTAAGCAAAGGATAGTGTAGATCAATTTTAAAATTTGGAAAGATTTTTTTAGGTCAGCACTTTAAGTTCTAAAAGAAATTAATGAAAAGAATAAACATTAACTTAGGCTTACCTCACTGGATTCTTCGGAACTACTTTCCTTAGCGGCAGCCTTTTTAGGAGGAACTACTGGCTTGGGCGCCGCCTTCTTGGGTTGTTCTTCTTCACTCGAAGAATCGTCAGAGGAACTTTCAGCTTTTTTGGCGTTGTTTTGTTTCGCTGCCGCTTTTGGTGCAGGTTTTTTCTGCACAGCTTGCTTTGGTGGTTCCTCGTCACTTGAATCGTCAGAAGAACTTTCTGCCTTTTTGGCATTGTTTTGTTTTGCTACTGGTTTTTGTGCTGGTTTTTTTTGGACTGCCTTGGCATTTGTATCTTATAAGAAATAAAATAAAGGTCATAATAATTTCACCAGAGGAAGTAATTGACATGTTTAGAGTGAAACCGCCTATAAGCGGACACTCACGGTGTCGTGGATTTTGTCCGGTTATTGGAGGTGTGAGAGAGAACAGCGAAATTTTAATATATATTTATTAACAATTTTCGCTGCTTGAGTTTTTCCGATATTAAATTTTTCAGCGATCTTTTGTGCTGATAGATGTTCCTTCTCCAAAACCTTACCAACTTCCATTTTTTCACGTAAACTAAGAATTTTTTACTAGGCGTCATTTCAAAGAGATCTATTACTACCCAAACAATAAAAAGCACAGCAGTCCCGCCGAATAAAATATTTGTAAATACGACAGAAGTAGTACTTAGTCTCCGCATTAAAACGGAAAAAGAGGATTTCACGGCTGCAGAGTGCGTTGTTGCCAACATACTACATAATATTTATGCCCATGTCGTGCAGCGCTCCGTTCCGTTGTCAGAGGTTCGCGTCCGGTTAAGGGAGGTTCATTTTTTAACCAAAAAAAAATTGTTTGCGTCCGGGTATTAGAGTGTCTGGTTATAGGAGTGTATTTTACATGTAAAGAAATAGGGAAAAGCTTGGTTCCAAAAAATTTGTCCGCCTAAAGGGAGTGTCCGCAAGAAGAGGTTTCACTGTATAAACATAAAGCAGATTAAACACCATTGGAAAAATAATAATTTAAATATTAGATATTTAGAGCTTAAAAACGATTGTAGAAGAACAATCGAAACGTTGCACTAGTGTTGTTTGTTAAAAAGATAAGTTTTTTAAATTTTGTTAGGCAAATAAATTTTTTTAATAAACCACTGGTAAATTAGTGATTTTTCTTTTTCTAGGAAAAACAGTGGTTTTGTTTTGCTACTGATTTTTGTGCTGGTGTGTTAGGTTTTTTTTTGGACTGCCTTGGCTTTTGTATCTTATAAGAAATAAAATAAAGGTCATAATAATTTCACCAGAGGAAGAAATTGACATGTTTACAGTGAAACCTCCTATAAGCGGACATTCACGGTTTCGTCGATTTTGTCCGATTATTGTAGGTGTCCGCTTATGAGAGAGAACTGCTAAATTTTAATATATGTTTATTATATATATATTTTTGCTACTGGTTTTTATGCTGGTGTGTTGGGTCTTTTTTGGACTGCCTTGGCTTTTGTATCTTATAAGAAATAAAATAAAGGTCATAATAATTTCACCAGAGGAAGTAACCTCCTATAAGCGGACACTAACGGTTTCGTCGATTTTGTCCGGTTATTGGAGGTGTCCGCTTATGAGAGAGAACTGCGAAATTTTAATATATATTTATTAACAATTTCCGCTGCTTGAGTTTTTCCGATATTAAATTTTTCAGCGATCTTTCGTGCTGATAGATGTTCCTTCTCCAAAACGTTAACAACTTCCATTTTGTCACATACTCGAAGAAGTTTTTTATTAGGCGCCATTTCAAAGACATCTATTACTACCCGACTAAACAATAAAAATAAAACACAGCAGTCCTGCCGAATAAAATATTTGTAAATACGACAGAAGTAGTACTTAGTCTCCGCATTAAAACGGAAAAAGAGGATTTCACGGCTGCAGAGTGCGTTGTTGCCAACATACTACATAATATTTATTCCCATGTCGTGCAGCGCTCCGTTCCGTTGTCAGAGGTTTGCGTCCGGTTAAGGGAGGTTTCAGAATTTTTTAACAAAAAAAACATTGTTTGGGTCCGGGTATTAGAGTGTCTGGTTATAGGAGTGTATTTTACATGTAAAGAAATAGGGAAAAGCTTGGTTCCAAAAAATTTGTCAGCCTAAAGGGAGTGTCAGCAAGGAAAGGTTTCACTGTCTAATCATAAAGCAGATTAAATACCATTGGAAAAATAATAATTTAAATATTAGATATTTACAGCTTAAGAACGATTGTAGAAGACCAATCGAAACGTTGCACTAGTGTTGTTTGTTAAAAAGATAAGTTTTTTAAATTTTGTTGGGCAAATATATTTTTTTTATAAACCACTGGTAAATTAGTGATTTTTCTTTTTCTAGGAAAAACACAGTGGTTTCTTAATTTAAAAAAATATAGTGTTCTTTGTATAAGAATATGCACTCTTAGTCTCAAAATTTTGAGAAGGTTACAATGGCTAAAAAATGTGGAAAAACTAACCTTCATCGGAACTTTCCTCTGAACTGCTACTATCAGCTTTCTTGGGAGGTTGTTGGGGTTTAACTGGTGCTTTAGCCTAAGAGTTAGATTTTTTTTTAATATTAATTTTTTTAACAGGTTAGTGAATCTTACTTGTTATTTGTTAAATCAGACAAATGCCTCAATTGATATCATTGAAGGAAAACCCTGTTTCAATTTTTTATAGTATAGTTTGCATCACTTTATATGTGTATTTTCAGAAATTTTAAATAAAGCACGTGGGAATATTAGTAAAGGGATTGAGGCAACTATACCTATGGATGTCATCATTTCTCCCTAAATAATTTCATGAAATCGGTTTAAAACATGTTGTGTTGAGATTTGCGCCTTTCTTAAAAAATACTTGGGCAAATAAGCTCACGCGGATTAGTAGTTTATTCATGTTTTTGGAAAATCAGTCAGTTTAACTCAATTATAATTACATACAAAAAAATTAATTATCTCAACAACAACTTCAGTAGATACTTTTTTCTTAAAACAAAGGAAGTTTTATTTGCAATAATATCCATGATATATACCCTAATTTTCTCTAAAAATATATTTAAATTTTGTTTTTTTTTTCAGATATTGTCACTCTAATTCTGAAACGTTGTAACCCACAAAAAAAATGAAAATTCATATTTTTACGTCAAATGTTAGTGATTATGCATAGCTATATGCTGCTAAATCCTCACAACCAAAAAAAAAATATATATAAAACGGTCATTCTCGCGATTTCTAATAAGTCACATGTAATTTGCTTCTAACTTTTCTTATTCCTATAAAATTTTGTTGAGTTGTGTTACGTTTCAGAATTAGGGTGACAATATGTTAAAAATAAAAACTTCTATTTTATTTTTTTTGCAAGTTTCCTGTTCTACAAAAAAAAATTAGGATGAAGATGGAGATATATATGTATAAGTACCATAGTTTTCACTAACCTGCCCAATAATGTTGTAATATGCTGATTTTTTTTAAAACAAACCCATCATTTTTTCATATTAACTCTTTTGTGTAGACAAGACTGAATAAAATTATAAATGAAGAAATAAAACAAAAAACTACTAGATATTCCCAAAAAGTTTAAATATAATTTTTAAAAATCACAAAATGATTTTTTTTTGTTGTACTTGAAGAGCGCCATTCAAAAGAAACATAAATATTATACCAGTCCTTTAAATTTTACACCAACTGGACAAAGGATAGTCCACATATAAATTTTTTAAATTGACAAAAATTATCAATATTGGCAAAAAATTTAAAATATTGGTTGTTTTTAACATTTTTAAAATTTCATATCTAGACCATATTTTGTTCAAGTAAGAAATGTTTAGGACATATAGAACTTGTATGCCTCTTTTGAACAGTACTTGCCATTTTTTGCCAAAAATTACACACAAAAAACCTTATTTTTTCTTTTTTTAAACATGGCAAAAAGGCACTCTACATGATATTGTGGGGAAAATAATCGAAACAAGTGAACTGAGTACTGGATTGAAGTTTTTAAATGCACTATTTGTTCTTTATACAGGATCCAACTTATTAGAATTTTAAGGAGTTGCTTTACTTTTCACAGATACTGTATGTGGTATAATTATGTGAGCTACAAAACTCTCAGTTATTACCTGTGGTTTAGGTGTTTCATCTTCACTTGAGCTATCATCTGAAGAGGACTTGGCTTTCTTAGCAGCATTGGCTGCTGGTTTTTTTGTTGGAATCACAGCTGGTTTTGCTGCAGGTTTTTCATCCTCAGATGAATCTGAGTCATCTGAACTTTCTTGAGTTTTCTTGGGGGTAGCCTATACAACAGAAAGGTCAATTCATATTAAACTAAAAAAGTGATTTGGAAAAAAAATATACACCAGTATTTACTAAGATATTTAAATAAATAAAATATAAATAAATAAATAAATAAATACAGCTTTTATTTCCTTTGGCAATTTTACAACTGTATGGAATATGTCATTATTAATAATTTTTTGAAAACAATATAGGTATGTTTGTCAAAATACAATACAACATATTAAAATGAAAATTCTTAGCGCAAATCTAATTAGATTGTCTAAAATCAAATATAGGAGTAAAAATACATAAAATTTTAAACGATTTACTACATAAATTAAAATTTGATTGAATTTTTTCAAATCAAAATACTATTTAAATACATAAATACAGACATATTTATAAATAAACTTCTTAGTGCAACTCTAAAAATAACTAAACAGTACTAAACACTATTTTTAATCTTGGTTAAAATATTCTTCCAATTAGTAAAATGGCCGTTCTAATAAGTACAATTTTAATCTATTCTTAAATATGTTAATATTAGGTGCATCTCTGATTTGTTCTGGCAAACATGAATAAACTTTATTGCCCATAGATAATGGCAGGTTTTTTCCTAAATTAGACTTGTAAAATGGAACCCTAGCTTTTGATTTAGATCTCATATTGTAATTGTAAATGTCCTCACCTTTGACTAATTTTTGTTGATTTAAAAAAATATACTTTGACAGTTCGAATATGTACAGTGAATAGAAAGAGAGAATTTTTAAATTAATAACTAAAAACTTAGCACTTAGATCAGGGTCTAAGTTCTAAATTTATAGACTTGACCTCGACTGGTTAAAGTGTATTTTTTTAATACTAACAGGTCAAATAACTGCAAAAATTTGGTTTACGCGAAAATGCGATAGCATAAAGCATTTCCCAGTAAGTTTGATCTGACAATAATTCAAATTTACTTTAGAAATAAAGACAAACCAAATAAAAATTTGTATTTAAATATTGTAAAATGTGCAAGATATATTGAAATCCTTGTTCATGAACACATGTCCAAAAACAATGGAAAATTGGTTTAATCATCACAATCACCAACAAATTATATAAATATTCAAAATGTAGAATTAACAGTTTTTTATCTTCTCTATACTTTCACTTTTCTCCTCTTAAAATAAATAAAATTCAAAAAATTTCCTACAGTGTTGCCAAGAAAACAAATTTAATTCACCAATGTGTTTTAATTTGATGTGTAAATTTAGGCCATCAAACTCAAATGTTTGGACTTCTAAATCTTAGTTGGACACTTATAATTAATTGGACTCTTTTTTATTCATTCAGATCAATCAATATATATTATGTACAAAGGGACAGGGCTTTTTTTTGTAACTGCTGCATCATTTCATGACATCAACAAAAAAAAAATAAAGGTTTGGCAAACCATCCTACCAATTTTTATAATGTTTTGTACATTCAGTCTACCCTTAGAGTAATAAAAATATATTTTATTACTCTGAGAAATAAAAATATATTTTATTACTCTAGTCTACCCATAAAGAAACAAATCCTGAATATCAAATTTTTCTGATAAGTAGTTTTTGTAATTTTTTTTCAATTTCAATTCAAAAGCATTTATTCATCTAAAGCTTAAAATCTAGTGCAAAATTTTTTTAGCTTATCAGACTAGTCAAGATTGTTTTCCTTTTGTTGTTTGGTACCTATATATTGCTTAAATAAAGTATTTCAAATTATCCTATTTCACTTAGGTTTTTAAAAACTGTAGAAATCATAAAAACCTGCTATTTTGGCTAAAACATGTACTAAAAAATATTCTGCCAATTTATGGGCATCTAAGATCAGACAATTAATGTAGGTATAACATTATTTTAAACATTTTAAAAAAATATATTTTTTTCCATAATGTTTTAGCAAGATCCTCACCAAATTTCAATGTGGAGAAATAATGGGTATATGTTAAAAAAAAAAGATTAACAATAAAAATAACTTCTTAATAAAATACACTTACAAAACAGACATTTTAGAGAAACTGAATTATGTTAATCATTTTGACATACTAGCCCAAATATAAGTATACAAACTTTAAAAAATAATTTTTGAGAAAAAATTTTTTTTTGTTCATATTTTTACAATTTTATATTTTTTGTTAAAGTAATAGGTTACACTGGTAAACTAAAAACATTTTTTGAAGTGTAAACTTCTTTAGGCGCGTTTAGCAGTTTTTGTGGGTAGTGAATTGAACTGAGCTGTCAGGCTCGGCTATGTAACGCTGGGTGAAGTCGGCTCAAGTCGACTAACTGTGAGACGAACATTCAGCGAGCGATATGATGATGCAGATGAAGGCCAGTATTATTAATTTTGCCATAGACTAACTCGTTTCTGATTTCGCTTTGTTGAAGTTTACACTTCTGCCATGTGGTCTTAAGCACACACAATTTTTTTCTCTAAAAGGTCTGTTTTGTGTATTTTTTGAACTACTATTTTGATATGTATTTTATTAACATTTTTTTTTAACATGAACCCATCATTTCTTCACCCTGAAAAAATGATTTATTAAAAAAAAAAAACACTGTTTGGAGAAATTTAAAAAAAAAAAAATCCAAAAATTTTGCTTTTTTACAAAAAATTGTTCATGTATAGCAGTTTTCAAGATATCTCAATTTTTGTTAGTACATGTCTGAGCCAAATTGACTTTGTTTTTGATAATTTCATTAAAAACCACTATGCCTCGGAAAAAAAAAATTGACATTTTTCATACCCTTGATAGGGAGAATAAGAATTGTGCAGAAACTAAAAACTGACACTAATGGGTTCTGAAATTTTGTTTATAGAATTATGTTATACTGTAGTATCACATTACCAAGTGTTTTTTGATTTTGTATTATTATTGTAGGTTTTTGTGTGACATATACAACCCATTGGAATTATTTTCTGATCAAAATTTTATGACATAGGATCAATTTCTGAACACACACAGAACATATTGGTACTACACTATGTGCCACATCATTGTGACATATGACTTCTAGATCCAAAATTAAAATTAAAATTTTCCAATAAACATGTTTAATTCAGGCATTTAAGGTGATAATAATAATAAATAGTCTTACCTTTCATTCACTTAAAAACCAAAAAATAATCGAAATCACTTCTACAAAAATGAAAACAAGTGTTCTTGTTTTTGTGAACGACATAAGACTAATTGGTTATAGTTATTTCACAACGTTAACGACATGTGAGAAATTTCCATATTGAAATATTGCATTTCTGATTGGTCAGAGACATAAGAGGTTTTTCTGGGATATAAAGTAGTATATTTGAGTGCGAAGCCACCAAAAATATGATATTCAAAAATTTATGACATATGACCTATTGGAATATCAATGACAAAATGTTCTATGAGCTTTTATACTTGCTTCAAGCAATTTTTGTTACTCAACAATGTGTGCAAGGCAGCCTAACCAGCAAAGACTGTTATTTTAAGACAAGTAGTGGATAATTTAATTAGGAATTTTTTTAATAAAAGAGTAATCTATGGTAAAGAAAAATCTTCTTTTTTCAAATGATAACAATAACTTTTATAAAGCTATCACTTGATTTCTTTTTTCTTAGTACAATTATGTTTTTAAGGACCTTGAACCTAGTTTTTTTTGTATTTATTTTGTTAATTTAGGCAAGACTATATTTTATAAAAATGTAAATTCAAGGCAGTAAAAACAGTAATATTTGCCTTATGAAATGGCATTTTCAAGAAAAAACACATTTAAAAAATATTGAGTGTATTGCAATACTTACCCCCCCCCCCCCCCCCTGGAGTGTTACATAATTTAAGAATGGCCCCTTACCAGCCATTCTTCTCTTTTTACCTTTGTAATAGCAGGGGCAGCAACAGGTTTCTTCACTGTGGGCTTAGAAGTTTCTTCTTCGCTACTTGAATCTGAGCTGCTTTCTGCCTTTTTGGCTGCAGGCTTTGCACCAGCCTTAGTTTGTACAGGCTTGACAGCTGGTTTCTTAGGTGCCTCATCTTCTGAAGACTCTTCTGAGCTGCTTTCGTCAGGTTTAGGTGCTGGTTTTGCTGCAGGTTTTGTTTGAACAACAGCTGGTTTCTTGGCTGGAGGAGCTTCATTTTCAGAATCAGGATAATCTGAGCTAGCTTTGGCTTTCCTCTTTGCTGCAGGTTGTTGGGCGGGTTTCTGTGGAGGTTTTTGAACAGTAGTTTTGGGTTTTTCATCCTCTGTGGAATCACTGTCTGAATCTTCACTTTCCAAAACAGCTTTTTTTACTTTTAGTTTTTGGGCATTTTTTCCAGTTTTCAAGTAGTGGTTGACAACATCTGCCAGTTTTGGGGCCCCTTGTTCTAGTGGTGGCTACACAACAAAATAAACCAAGTCTTAATTTTTAAATACCTAGTTTGAGGTTGTTTTAGGATTTTGAAAAGAGAAATTTCAGATGGACGTAAAAGCTTTCTTCAAGTGGTAAATCAGAAGACCGTCGTCCAAAATCATCATAAAAATCTATGAGGGAGTTCCTTGATGAATACCTTTATAAGAATAAACTCCCCTTTTAATAATAACAGTCTTTGTACTCCTTGTTGGAGTAACTAAGATGTAGTAAAATTAAAATGTGCTTATTTAAAAAAGAACATAAAATATGAAGAGTTTAAAAGGAAAACTCCACGTGGGAGAGGTCTCACACCACCATATCCCTCGATTACATTTATAATACGTAAAGATATGCGGGAGGAACTACTTAAAATACAATGCTAGGGTACTTACCACATTTTTTGCCTTTTTAATTTGCTCGGCGACTTTTTTGTCCACTTGTTGTAGGTATTCAACAACTAGAGCACACACCAAAGACACGTTTTCCGCCATGTTTTTGGCGTTAAAAGAGTGAGGTTAGGACTAAAAACGTGTGACGTTGACAATTGCGACCAAGGAAAAATTTTTTTTTTTGGGAATTCCTATTTTACTGACAATAATTTTACTGACAAACAAATTTTGGTCCACTGGCAGAGTGCAAACACAACACGCATACTAGGCCAAGGCCAACACCTGACTAGTATATATGGGAATCAATATAATGCCAACACGAATACTAGCACGGTCCGACTTGTTTGCAACTCGGAAGCTTTTCCGACCGTGCAGCCACATCTTGTTACTTTTGTCGTTTTTTTCATAAAAAACGATTATCAAAGCAGACAAAATTTAGAAAGAATTGGATTTATATTACTCTACAGGCAGTTTGCCATTTTTAATAAAAAATATTTGAAAAACTTCTAAAAAAATATTTATTCTTTCTGTAAACATAGCTAAAACTTGCCTGAAACTTTGCAATACACATGTGCTAACAACAGCATGAACGCTGGAACACTACAAAATTATAAATGTACAAATTCATGACGACAACCGTGCTGGCGTCCGCTTCTGCCAGCGAACACGTTTAGAAATGTAGCTTTAATGGTTGTCGCTCACGGAGATAAACGCCAGCACGCAAGCTAGTCATATGCGGGAATGAATGTAACCATTTTTAAGCCGATCACACACAAAAAAACATAACGCGTAAGAAGTTCAACCTTATGGACTTTTCTTACGTAAATCCAATATGGCCGCTGCTATTCGATCGCTGATTGGTTGAAAGCCCGCTATGCGCCATGCTACGGATTACGTAAATTGTGTGTGTGAAGGCCTTTAACATGCATTATAGCACGGTACGACGTGTTTGCAAGACGTCAAGCCTAGTTTCCACCTATGCGTGCCCACCCTGATTCAAAAAACGCATCACGTGACAGGCCATTGATTTGCACCGGTTTTAAATACAGCGTCACCTGATGCGTTTTTTGAATCAGAGTGGGCATGCATAGGTGTGATCAATGATGAATGATCAAAAATGCCCAAATCCGTGACGAATACCGTGCTGGAGTGCGATTTGGCCAGCGAACACGATTAGATATGCAGCCATCAAAGAAATATTTCTTCAATGATGCAGCTTTAGCTTTTACCACGAAAAACATTAAAATAACCTTCGCTTACCCTGTATCATCAAAAAACAAACTACTCCACGTCTAGTAGATGTTTTTTTGGTGATTGAATTTAATCATAGGTGGTAGTAATTGTTTTTTTGGTGGTAGAACATTAGCGAAGGTGGTAGTAGTTGGTTTTATAGTGGCAGAAGCTAAAGGATTTTTTGGTAGTGGTTGGTTTTTTGGTGGTAGAAGCTAAATGAATAGGGTGTCTATGGTTTTTTGATGGTAGAACCTAAGCGCATGTGGTAGTAGTTAATACTTAATGATCTAGTGACCTTAGTAGAAATTTGTTTTATGGTGGTACACCCTATATCATTAATTTTGAGACAACTTTTTTTCGTTGGCCTATGCTATTTGTTATGGTAAACAGCTGATAACTGTCAAAAAGTTATCTCCAAAATTTTGATATGGAGTTTAGAACGGTAGAACTGGTAAAAGCTAATGATACATAGATTGGTAACCGTTTGGGAGTAGTTGCACCTTTGATTTATTAGTTAGTATTTGTTTCGACTATTTTTGTGTTGGCCTTGGTTTCGACTACAAACAATTCGTTATGATAATAAAAAGTATAAAAAATCATTGGTCAGTAATATTCTGGTCAGTTAAATAGATTGTAGGAGACCCCAAAAATTGCGACGATGCCAAACGAAAGTATACTTTTCTAGGGAACTTTTTTGTTTGGTTGCACTTGCTATCAAAATTTGACACAAAAACATGTCAAATTTCCCGCCACAAGACCGGTGTGTTTTTCTTATTTTTGTTTGTTTCTTTTAAATATATTTTAAAATTTTTTACTTTCTTGATTTTAGTTAATGTTTGCTTTGTATGTGGCTCTGCTGCACTAAAGAAGAGAAATGTCCGATTCAGAAGGTAAGTCGATTCTATGAATCTTTCCATATTGTTTTGTATAAGTATTTTAAGGTAGTTTTATATCAAATAACCTAACCTAAAAATTGTAATAAATTGTTTTAAACTGTTTCAGTCGGTGAAAGATTACCAAAGCGCCAAAAGAGGGATACCAACAGGGCCTCCAAGGCCTTTGACAAATTTAAAGAATTAAGAAGTGGCAAAAGGAACAAGTATGAAATGGAAGAATTGGAAAGTGTGTATGAGACTGTGGATGAGAAAGAATATGTTAAGAGGGTCTTAGATAGGCAAGATGATGACTGGATTGTAGATGATGGTAAATAGAATTTTGCCTGTTCTATATAGCAGCAAACATTCATACAAAGGGAAAAATTACAAAGATACCAACGAACCATAATTAAGTAAATTTGTCAATTTTTTCTTAGTTTTAATTTAATGTCCAAATGGTGTATTTATCATTATCAGATTGTTTTTGGGATTTTTATCTTTGTTCATAATTGGTGAGTCCAAATTTCTAGATTTAAGTATTGTTCATACTCGTCTTAGTCTTTTGTTTTTGATTAGTCTTTGTCCTTTGATTAGTCTTAGCTGTCTTAAACAAAATCGGCTGTTCATACTCGTCTTTTGTTTTTGATTAGTCTTAGTCCTAACCCACTGAAAAAAAAATTCAATTTCAATAAAAAGGCCTCTTTTCAAAAGTCTTTTTCTACACAAAACAATCTTATTTAACCTAATCTGTGCACGAAACACCATGAAAAAACAAAAGCGAAAAAGAAAATAAAAACAAATAAAATTTTGAGGTTATGTTGAGATTTTCTGTTAAAAACATGATTAATGGCGGTAAATTCAAAATTTCGGCCGCGCGCTTGCGCTCTTCGGACGCCCTGTAAAAAAAAACAATAAATATCAGCTGATGTCTGTCACTCGTCTTAGTCGTTGTCCTAAGGATTGAAAGTTGGCAACTCTTACGACAATGACTAATCAAAAACAAAAGCAAAAGCACTGTATGAACACTTCCATAAGAAACAGTGGTTTTAACTTTCTTATGACAAGACATATGACTAAACCAAGACAAAAGACTAGACAAAAGACGACTATGAACGATCCATTAAATTGAGGAAAAGCTGAGGGGTGATCTGCTGCCCACAGTAGGTGTAAAAAATTGTCTACAGGGCATATCCTTAAAGTATGTAATGCTGAAGGGAGGAAGGTGGGTTTGGCTTTGCACTACACTCAATGTTATTTTAATGTTTGTTCTTGAAAATGTGTTATGAGGGGGGAGGTCAAAAGTCCTGAATTTTGGTGTTACATAATTTAAGAATGCTCCCACAGGACATTATACAGGATGCTACAATACACAACAGGACCAATAATTTATTTAAGTCCTGTTGGATGGTGTTTATACAGATAAAAATAAACAATACAATAAAAATAAAAAGTTGGCCAACTTTTAATTTTTATTTGGAAATGGATGTGTGCATGTGCAACATCATGTCATGTAAACTTTGTTGTTGTTTTGATGGAGAAATTTATACTTTTTTTTTTCAGTTTTTTTGGTACCAGATTCACACTGTTTTTTTGCAAAAAAATTATTTTTTATTTTTATTTGGCTGTATAAATAGCAAAATGTATTTATTTTTATTTATATTTATTTTTGTTTTTCACATGACCTTTCAACCATGAAATTTTTTTTTTATTGTGTGTTGTGAAAGGGAGAGGGAAATATTTTTATGAGACAAAGAATAATTTTAGAGATAGATTTATCAAATATATTATTATAGGCTGAAAAAGAAAGGAGTTATTCTAACCCAACAGTAGGTACTCACATAAAATTTTTTTAAACAATTTTTTTAATAAAAATTTTTAACCAGGTAAAATATATATATATATATATATATATATATATATATATATATATATATATATATATATGTATATAAAAACAGATATATTAGAGAAAAAATAGTAGTGTTTAGTTAACCAGTATAATCTTTAACTAAAAATACAAAACTGTAAAATTTTTTATATTTTTTGTTGCTTTAATTTAAGCTTACATTGATTGAAATAATTCAGTTATGTTTCCTTTAAACTGTCTGTTTTTAATATTTTATCAAGAGAAATTTTTAACAAGAAGCCATAATTTTTCTAATAAATGGTAGATATTTTGTGAATACTTTAAGCTAAAATAATATATTAAAAATAGAAAAAAGTGTTTTTTTAACAAATTCGAAAAATCTGGCAGGAAAACATATAATAATGTCTATAAATTAAGTAGTTTTCAAGATATTAGTAATTTTGTATATGTATGTTCAATAACTACCTGTTCAAAAAGTTAAAAACTAGATTTGTTAGTTTTTCTATAAATAGATTAGGTGTATAGATGATTTGATTTGACCACTTATTCAAAAATCTCCAAACTGGATCATTTCATATGAAATAAACAAACAAAAAGATTTTTTTTTAATAAAATTTTGAAAATCAAAAAATTTCCATTTTGGCTAAAACATGTACCAAAATAAATTAAGATATCCCAAGAACGACTTAGACCAGAGTAGTGATTTATAGCTTATTTGAAAGGTCTTTAAAATACCTTTTGAATGAAATATCATATAATTTATTTTTTATAAAAAGCTTCAATTTTTGAGAAAAAAATGTTTTCTTAAATTTCTCAAAAAAGTATTTTTTAATAGGTACCTATTTTTCTATAAAAATATATTCTTTTCTTAATGTTCTTACGAAATTTCAACTTGGAGGAGTGATGGGTTCATGTTGAAAAAAAATGTACTAAAATTATCATTTTTTTGAAAAAATACACAAAACAGACATTTTAGAGAAAAAAGTAACTAAATTATTTCAATCAATGTGCCTAAATGAATGCATAAAAATATTGAAAAAAAATTAATTTAATAAAAAAAAGTTCTTTTTCTATTTTTTAAGGTTTTATGTTTTTCTCTTAAAGTACCTAATAGGTAATATAGTCCTTGCCATAGGCAGTTACAGTTTTCTGACTTTCACATGAAATAAACATATTTCCTAACCAGAAATATATTCAAAAGTAAATATGTCATGTTGGTATAAAGTTAAAGGTAAAACTGTCATTATTATTATTAGATATCTTCCATACAAACCTAAAACAGTTGAAAGCTGTAATTTAGCAATAATGATTCATTATGCATTGTAATATGTACTAAAAATCGCTAAATGACGTTTTTTGGAATCTAAACTCACTCAGTGGTTTTTTCGTATCTGTATGACGCCACAATACTGCAACTCGGTGCTTTTTTTGATAAACTGTATAGACTGTAAAATATGAATTTTCAAACTTTTGCCATTTTGGTCTTATGGGTTTCCCTATACTAAAAATCGCTAAATGACGTTTTTTGGAATCTCAACTCACTCAGTAGTTTTTTTGTATCTCTATGACTCTACAATACTGCAACTTGGTGCTTTTTTTGATAAGCTGTGTAGTTTGTAAAATATGAATTTTCAAATTTGCCATTTTGGTCTTATGGGTTTCTCTATACTAAAAATCGCTAAATTACGTTTTTTGGAATCTAAACTCACTGAGTGGTTTTTTCGTATCTGTATGACGCCACAATACTGCAACTCGGTGGTTTTTATGATAAACTGTATAGTTTGTAAAATATGAATTTTCAAAGTTTTGCCATTTTGGTCTTATGGGTTTCCCTATACTAAAAATCACTAAATGACGGTTTCTGGAATCTCAACTCACTCAGTAGTTTTTTCGTATCTGTATGACGCCACAATACTGCAACTCGGTGCTTTTTTTGATTAACTGTATAGTTTGTAAAATATGAATTTTCAAATTTTTGCCATTTTGGTCTTATGGGTTTCCCTATACTAAAAATCGCTAAATGACGTTTTTTGGAATCTCAACTCACTCAATAGTTTTTTTGTATCTCTATGACGCCACAATACTGCAACTTGGCGCTTTTTTTGATAAACTGTACAGTTTGTAAAATATGAATTTTCAAAGATTTGCCATTTTGGTCTTATGGATTTCCCTATACTAAAAATCGCTAAATGACGTTTTCTGGAATCTAAACTCACTGAGTGGTTTTTTCGTATCTGTAGGACGCCACAATACTGCAACTCGGTGCTTTTTTTGATAAACTATATAGTTTGTAAAATATGAATTTTCAAAGTTTTGCCATTTTGGTCTTATGGGTTTCCCTATACTAAAATCGCTAAATTACGTTTTTTGGAATCTCAACTCAATCAGTAGTTTTTTCGTATCTGTATGATGCCACAATACTGCAACTCGGTGCTTTTTTTGATAAATTGTATAGTTTGTAAAATATGAATTTTCAGTTTTGTCATTTTGGTCTTATGGGTTTCTCTTTACTAAAAATCGCTAAATTACGTTTTTTGGAATCTCAACTCAATCAGTGGTTTTTTCGTATCTGTATGATGCCACAATACTGCAACTCGGTGCTTTTTTTGATAAACTATATAGTTTGTAAAATATAAATTTTCAAAGTTTTGCCATTTTGGTCTTATGGGTTTCCCTATACTAAAAATCGTTAAATGACGTTTTTTGGAATCTCAACTCACTCAATTTTTCGTATCTCTATGACACCACAATACTGCAACTCGGTGCTTTTTTTGATAAACTGTATAGTTTGTAAAATATGCATTTTCAAATTTTGCCATTTTGGTCTTATGGGTTTCCCTATAATAAAAATCGCTAAATGACGTTTTTTGGAAACTCAACTCACTCAGTGGTTTTTTCGTATCTGTATGGCGCCACAATACTGCAACTCGGTGCTTTTTTTGATAAACTGTATAGTTTGTAAAATATGAATTTTCAAAGTTTTGCCATTTTGGTCTTATGGGTTTCCCTATACTAAAAATCGCTAACTGACGTTTTTTGGAATCTCAACTCACTCAGTAGTTTTTTTGTATCTCTATGACGCCACAATACTGCAACTCGGTGCTTTTTTTAATAAACTGTATAGTTTGTAAAATATCAATTTTCAAAGTTTTGCCATTTTGGTCTTATGGGTTTCCCTATACTAAAAATCGCTAAATGACGTTTTTTGGAATCTCAACTCACTCAGTAGTTTTTTCGTATCTGTATGACGCCCAATACTGCAACTCGGTGCTTTTTTTGATGAACTGTATAGTTTGTAAAATATGAATTTTCTAAGTTTTGCCATTTTGGTCTTATGGGTTGCCCTATACTAAAAATCGCTAAATGACATTTTTTGGAATCTCAACTCACTCATTGGTTTTTTCGTATCTCTATGACGCCACAATACTGCAACTCGGTGCTTTTTTTGATAAACTGTATAGTTTGTAAAATATGAATTTTCAGTTTTGCCACTTTGGTCTTATGGGTTTCCCTATACATATTGCATCTCTTTTTTTTGTAGGTAGGCTGTAGGCTAAGTTTTACTTGTTTCATAAAATTTTTCTTTACATGTAATTACCATAAGTGATGTTTGTAAAGTATCCAATAAATAAATAAAATAAAATAAATTATCTCTGGATGGAAAGATGCTGACTGTAGGTTGACAAAAAAATGCACAGATAAAAGCAAATCAAAGACACACTCCCCATGGCAAGGACTATACTGACAAACTTGACACTGTTATTTTTCTCTAAAATGTCTGTTTTATGTATTTTATTAAGAAAATGTTGCTTTTCCTACTATTTTTATTATTAACATTTTTTTTCAACATGAACTCATCATTTCTGCATCCTGAAATTTGGAGAGGATCTTGCGAAAACATTAAGGATTTTTTTTTTCTTCAAAAATTTAGTTTTATTTTTTATTTAAAAAATTATGTGATACCTCATTGGAAAGGTAGTTTAAAGACCTTTTAAATAAGCCTTATATCAATATCCTGGTGTAAGTAGTTCTCGAGATTTCATAATGTTAGTACATGTTTGAGCCAAATTAGCAGTTTTTTTGATTTTCAAAATTTAATTGAAAGAAACTACTCATCAAAAAAGTTTTAAATTTGCCTCTGGTTAATTTAATATGAAACGACCCAACTACCTACATTTAAATATGAATTTTAGATGGTAGTGGGTATGTTGAAGATGGCAGAGACATCTTTGATGATGACTTGGATTCAAAATCTATTGCCCAAGCTACTGTCAAGGGCAAAGGAGCGAAAAGAAAGAAGAAAAATGTGTCAGATAACGCCGGGAAGGGCAACTTACAAGCTATGCTTTCGAGTATGCCAGCCAAGAAGAAACAGGTTTGTCTAAAATAAATAAACAATAGGTTATTCCCTGAAAATTTTAGCTCACACATATACTATACTATAGTAGTGTGAGCTATGGTGATCCTAATTTTTTCGAGAAAAAAAAAGTTGCTCCGATTTCAAAAATTTTTATATATCTTTGCGTTTCAGATGATTTTGAAAATTTTTGTCGCGCCGTCTGTCTGTCTGTCTGTATGTCTGTCTGTAACGACCAACGCGCATAACTCAAAAACCGCTTGGCCGATTTTAAGGAAACTTGGTACCTAGGCTGGGTCTTGCGTCGAGATGGGCCCATTTAAAAATGAACAAAATTCACCGAACACAAGCCAAATCAAAGGGTGGGGGAAGATTTTAAAAATTAAAGTTTATGTGAAAATATGGCGTGTGTGATATCAAACGAAAGGTAATTGAGTATGGAGTTAAACAAAATACATTTTAGTTTTTTTTTCTTCAAAAAGGGTGGCGGTAATTGAGTCCGGAGTTAAACAAAATACATTTTAGTTTTTGTTTTTTTAAGGGTGGGGGTAGATTTTAAAAATTTGAGTTTAAGTCAAAACATGGATTGTGTGGTATCAAACAAAAGGTAATTTAGTCTGAAGTTGAATAAGATATATTTCAGGTTTTAATTTTATTAGCTCGCACGTACACTATAACTAGAGTAACTAGTGTGAGCTTAGGGGTCCATATATTGGCAGAGTATTTTATATGGTAAGGTTATTCTGTACTTTACCACTTTGTCTGAACACAAACACTTCTGGTTGTGGAAGAAACACTTGCATTTGATAAATATCTCACAGTAGGTACCTATATAATGGTCTATGATATAAAGTGTAATCTACATAACATTTAAAAAAATATATATTTAAAACTTTTTTTTTCCAAATTAATTAAATTTTTTTTCAAATATTTGCTTAACAGTTTAACACATTTTTGGAATAGGTATTTTTAATGTATTTCCAAATTTTTAGGACAAATTCAAATTTTTTAGCCTTTTGAAGATTACTTCCAGACTTTTCCAAAATATTTTTGAAAATTTTCATTTATTTTATAAACACTGTCAGAATTTTCTAGAATGTTTCCAGAATTTCAAAAAATTCAGCACATTTTCTAAAACATTTTTTTTTTAATTTTAACATTTTTCCTGATTATATTAACACTTTCCAGAACACTTTCAGATATTTTAGACTTTTCATAGTGTTTTCAAAATTTTCATAGATTTAAAAAAAATTCTAGCCTTTCCCTGGCTGGACCAAGTTTTTCAGACTTTTCCATAACAAACAAAATTTATAGAAGTTCAGAATATTTATACATTTACGAATTTTTCTATAACATTTCCAAAAGGTTTCAAAGTTTTAATGTTGTTTTCACACTTTTCCGGATTTTTTAAATATTTCTAGCGTTTCGTACCAAGCGCGAATTGAAAGAGGGGTAACGCGGGGGTGATTACTCTAGAAAAGAAAGGACTTTTAATCAATAAATATAATCGCCTAATTCCCCCAGAAAAAAAATAATTACATAAATTGTGTTGCCGTCAACCATTATCCCCCCCTGTAGATTTTGGCCCAGATCCGCACTTGTTTTCTAAAAAATGACATTTCTGACAATGTTTTCCAGTTTTTCAGAATATGAGACCTTTCTCAAACTCTCCGAACCGAATGTAAAGATTTTTTTAGATATTTTCCACATATTTTATGAATAAAAATATAAAATAGCATAAAATACGACATCATAAGGCCGCCCCCCAAGAATTTCTGGGGGCGCCACTTAATTTTTTTTAAATGTTTCATATTTTTTCCAAAGCACTTTACCAATGCTATAGATTTTTTCATAATATTTTCGTATATTTCATAATTTCAGCATGTCCCAAATCCGATATTTTTGGGGATTTCTGTTTCTAGGGGAGATATAAAAAACTGACCCCCACTTGCAACGCCCTATTTTCAGGAAATCTGTATTTTGGGAGGGGTAGGGAATTATAACTTTTTTATTAATAAAATTTTTATTTAGGTATAATTTGCTTTTTTATAAATTTTTAATAAGAATCTAATTGTCAAATTGAATTTGATCTGCCACCTTTAGTTTTTTAAATATTAGATAAAATAACCCCTTTGTTTATTTATACTGTTTCTATTTTTTTATATTAATTTTTTTATTTTTCTATTTGTATTTTTTCAGTGGGTTTAAAATATTTTAAAATGACCAAATTATGAAATTAATCTAAATAAAGGGGTAATTTAAAAAAAAACAATAAAAACATTTAAAAAATAAAATAATGAGTGTAATATCATTTTTAAAGAAAATTTTACACTAATTATATCTATGTTAATTCTTATAATAGAAATGCATTAATTAATAATTTAAATTATACTTTTTTTGGGTATTGTATGTTTTATGTAGGACACAGGTTTTTTTTTTCTACTGAGCTTCTAATTCAAATCGGATTATATACTATTTTTTATTTTTGTATTGGGCCTGAGTGGAAGAGCGTGTTTCCTGCTAGGTAACTAGCAGGCAGCGCGAACTCTGACCGTTGCCACATATCCTAGTTTTAGATATACGAGCATATGTATTTATATATATATATATGTATACATATTTTTTTTGTGGCAATAAAAACATTAATTATTATTATTAATTTCAAAGATCAAATAAAAAATACCAACTTCATGTAATAAACTAAAAGTGACACATAAACTAAAATTTAACAGTTGGATGTTTTTATAGCAATTTAAAAAGCAATTTACACCAAAATAAAATTTTTATAAATAAAAAAGTTATAGACATGATCCCAAAATGCAGAGTTCTAAATCCTATGTAGCTAAAAAACGGCTTGCTACATCAAGATGCGGTTTTCACGTTTAATCATCTCTTGCTAAAATCGAGGCTCGCAGGGGCCAGTTTTTTTATTGCCCCTAGAAATATCCCCAAAAATATCTAATTTGGGACACCCTGTACTTTCAAAATTTATAAAAATAAGTATAAAATCTAAAATACATGGTTGTTTTAGGAAGTAAAAATAGATGATGATGATATGCTCACAGAACTCTTAGATGAATTAGGTGATGATGAAGAAGATGGACTAAGTAGGCCAAGTCAAATATCTTTTGTCTCTCGGAAAGAAGTGGCTCAAGATTACCTGAAAAAATTCAGCAGGCCTCCAGTCAAAATAAGAACACCCCATAGAAAACTAAATCAAAATAAACCATCTGGTAGTAGCGTTTCTAGTCCTGGCAGTATCTATAGAAATAATATGGATAATCTTAATATTAGTGTAAATAAAGTTAAGCTTGCTGAAATTGGTGGAAATGTCAAAGCTGATGAGCCTATAGAAATTGAGACAATAGAAAAACAGACAAATAAAGAACATATTGAGAAACCAATGTTGTACAATTCTCAAGAAGACTCAACAATAGAAGATGTTGATAGTCAAAGGTCGATTTCTACTCAGGATAAAGCATTTATAATAGATGATGACTTTACACAAGATGATGATGACGGATTTGACGATCTGGATCTGTCACAAATTGAAGAAATCGAGTCACAGGCTGAAAAAATGGAGGAAAATCTAGAGTCAATCGTCAACGGGTTCGATACAGCTTTGTATGATTCTTGGACCCAGCACAACTCTGAGGTGGCCACTTCTGTGGAGAGCACAGTCAAAGTTGATATGGGAGATATTCCTCTTGTTACTGTCAATGAAAAACAGGTGAGTAAAATAGGTTTATTTTTATAGATACCTAGGTTTGTGCCGTCAAGTCCCAGTCAAGTAAAAAAACATTTAGCAGACCTTTAGTGAAAGTTAAACTGTTAGAAAACTAAATATAAATATAAAGTATCTATAGAAATCATATGGATAATCTTAAAATTAGTGTAGACAAAGTTAAGCTTGCCAAAAATGCTGGTAAAAAAGATGACAAAATTGATAAGCCTATAGAAATTGAGATGAGAATAAATCAAAAATAAAGAAAATATTGAGGAACCAAAATTAAGAAGTCTCAACAATCAAAGCTGTTGAGAGTCATGTCGAATTCTACTCAGGAGAAAGCATTTATATTAGATGATGACTTTACACAAGGCGATGACGGATTTGACAATCTGGATCTGTCAAAAAATGTAAAAATCAAGTCACAAGCTGAAAAAATTGAGAAACATCTAGTCAATCGTCAACAGGTTTGATACAGCTTTGTATGATTCTTGTACACAACAACTCTGAGGTGGCCACTCCTGTGGAGAGCACAGTCAAAGTTGATATAGGAGATATTACTCTGCCTACTGGTAAAGGAAAAAAGGTAAATAAATAAGTTTATTTTTATCACAAAATGAAAAAATTAAGGAAAATTTAGAGTCAATCGTCAACGGGTTTGATACAGCTTTGTATGATTCTTGTACACAACACGGTGGCCACTTCTGTAGAGAGCACAGTTACGGGTGATATCAGATATATTCTGCTTACTGATAATGAAAAAAAGGTGAATAAATATGTTTATTTTTGATACCTAGGTTTATGCAGGGTGGTCAAATAGAGTGAAATAGTCCTAGACAAGTCAAAAAGCATTCAGCAAACCTTGAGTGAAAAGTAAATGACATGGATAATATTAAAATTAGTGTAGATAAAGTCAACCTTGCTGAAAATGGTGAAAAAAATATGTCAAAGTTGATGAACCTAGACAAATAAATAAAATATTGAGAAATAGATGTTATCTGGTGTGATTTCAAAGGTTACCAGTTTTAATTTTGTTTTGTTAATGTACTGGTCAAAGCTCGTCCGTTACCAGACTACCCATTTACCCATGGGTCGAGGCCCCTTTAGTTGCCTCTTACGACAGGTCTAGGGGTAGCCTTGGGGCTATTCTTATCTCCGGACATCATATGGACCTTCAAAAGGCATTTGCATGTGGTGTATCGGTGAATTTGGTTTAAGGATTATGAACGCTTTTTAGCACAATTTTTTTAGGTTTTTAGATTCTACTGGTGGGACGCGTTTGAGGACCAGGAACGACAGCGAGGAACGGTGTTTTTGTTCGGAAAAACGTACTGCGAAAAATCAAAGGCTTTCGTCAGTTGTTGTGTTGCCGTTCGAAATATAAGCAGACAAGTTTTCGTGCTGCCTAGGCCTTTCGTAAGTGTTTTAGAAGCTTGTAAATTTGTTTTCTTTATTCACGGGTACTAAACTTTACGTTTGTAGTATTTTTGGCTCACACTCCGCTGACGCGACATAAAACGTCGCGAAGGCGGCAAAAATACAAAATGCATTGACCCGACCTGAGGGACAAATTATGTCACGGTCATGGGTACCGTTTTTCGTTTCATCTGCCTGCCTTTTGTTTTTACTCTGATAGTTTATTTTGTATTCGGTAGATGTCGCCACTTGTGTTTAAAGCATGCGGTATCGCAGGCATTATTTTTCATTTCTCTTAACAATATCGTAAGTTGAGATTTATATACCGTCTCTCTAGCTTTACAAGGGTGTTGTGTGTTGTGTTCTGAAGAGTCCCTTAAGGATGAAACAGTTTACTGTCAAGTCAACACAGTGTTGCCACCTCTACTGATTTTTCGGTAGATCTACCGATTTAGCCTTTTACTTTACGATATACCGAATTACCATAGTTTTCTACCGATTTTCTTTTTCAATATAAACTTTTTTGATACGCCTCGTAATCGCGATTTAAAAAAAACACCATAAACAAAATATTCTTTTTATGTGAGATCCTATGTAGAATAAAAATTTTATTTCAAGCCATTCTTTTTAAAAGTGTATTTATGGCTCCATCTCTTGGATTTTGCGACATACTCAGCCGGCAGCCGCAAGCGGCATTAAAGATCACGCTATTATAAACTCTGAGGTTTTTTTTATAATATTATCTACCTAGTATGTACCTAATTTTTTTATTTAATTCTTAATTTTGGTATTTTGTCAGTAAAAACAAATCGTAGAAATACAATTTACCTACTAAATCAATCCAAACTATAGATAGTTAGCACTGCTTGCTGAGATGATTAAAAAATCTACCGAAATCTACCGATTTTTCTCGAAGACCTCAGGGTCGAGGGTGGCAACACTGGGTCAACACTTAATAGGTGTCCATTAGATCTTAAATAAAATTCGACCCCCGTGGACAGCTTTTGAGCTGCCCACGGAAAAATACAAGAGAAACAAAACGTTTCAATGCCCACTTAGCCATAAAAGTTAATAGATGTATTTTTAGAAACTGGATAGAAACGATCAAGAAACGGACCAAGTGGTCGAAAAAGTAGAATTGTACAAAGAATTCAACGATCTAGTGGTCAAGCCTCTAAATATTGGAGAATTCAAAACAAGATTTGTCACCAGAAAGTATGCTTTTGATCCGCTTGTACCAACAGAAAGTGATTATATGGAAGTTCAATACTCAGTAAGTAAATGTATATATTTTTATTTGTGGAAATTTATCATTTAAAGATTTTAGAAAAGCAGAGTTTGTTAAATACATATGTCCATTCTATAGCGCAGCCAACGATAAATAAAAAATATAAGCAAGTCGGCGGTCACGTGATCTTAGGAGTCCCAGGATTCTTATTGTATTGCTTAATATATTATATGTTTTTACACAATTTAAATAAATTAACAAAAAAATTTTGTTCTTTTATAGGCAAAAATTGAAAAAATATTTTGCTGATATATGTGTTTATTATGGATAAAAGAACTGAATCTATAAAATAAAAAATTATACAAAATTTGCACTCTAATATCTTCAGGTACATATATTAGGTACATAATATCGTTCTTTAAATCTATACAAGTCTTTCAAAATTGGACATATCAAACCTAAGCTTTTAGTTTTTTAATTTTTCTTTGAGTGTCATCATCTTTGTCTAAGTTCTTATTCAAAGATTTATTAGCAGACACTAAATCATTGTGCTTTTTAATAAAATTATTTAAAAAAACTTTACATGACCTTAAACTAATTTTTTCGAGCTTTGACAATAGTTTTTCTCCACAGAAACACAAATGGGCTAGAGTTATCTGAAGAAAAATTTTCAATATAAAACATTTCACAATAATTGATTAAAAAGAAACAAGTGATTTTGTGGATAAGTGATATGATTTTCACATTCAATGAACTGAATGTAGTGGTCGTCAATAATTTTTTGAAAAATTACCCAGCACAAAGTTTAATATATATTTCATTAAAGTGTAAGTTAACTACCAACTCATGTTCTTTTAAAAGCTGTATCTTACTTTTTAAATATTTCACACTACCAGAGAGATTACTATCTGTTAACAATATTTTACAAATGAGTTTTTTAATATTGCGAGGGTGCGAAAGACATATTACCTTAGAATTGTAAATTGACGTGTATGCACTGGATGACTGGATAAACAAAGATGAAGCCAACATAAAGTGTATCCACCATATCTACGATTCTCAGGTTACCTTTTCAAGAGACCTAATTGTTCAATAAGAAATGACAACTGAACACATTTTTCACTCTCACTATCGAAAATGTCACTAAGGATGTCTATTACTCGATCAGTCTTATCCAAGATCTTATCTTTTACCACTTCTTTCCCGTTTGCAACATATTAGGTTTCAGTTTTATAGTTGGACCGACAAGGAACAACACTAATTACACGTTCGCGGCATTGTTTATCTCATAGGTATTTTCTTTATAATTTACTCATTAGCCATTAATTATTTTAACGCAGCCCACTACAGTCTTTTTCGTGGGCTGCATTATTTTAATAACTTTTAAAAAATCGACGTAAACAAACATACCAAAACTGAACACACACATGTTTTATAATGACAGCGGGCCGTGAGGCGTTTTTTTGTGAGACTCCTACGGTCACGTGATATTTCCGCGCCCGGGCCGGTCTTTCTCGTGGGCTGCGATCCTATAGAGAGGGATTAGGTTCATTTTTAGCTTTTGTTTAAACTAGTTTTCACCCTGTAGATTTTTAAAGAAAGTCAAATTTTTAGGCAAAGGAACCAAGAATAAATCCTGAAAATTTCAACACAACGCCAAAAACATTTTCGAAAATTTTCGGCCTGAACACGAGCTTTTTAGAGAGGTTGCTGATGGACAGGAAAATGATGGGGCCATGTTGGTTGGAAATTAGCGACCCTGTAGCTATAACAAACCCTGTCAGTTGGTGTAAGTTAACTCTGAAATTGTTAAATGCTTCAGTGTCTCCATTTGAAAATGCAACTTTAAAACTTCATATTTTATGAAAATGTTCATATTTTTTTCCAGACTTCATAAAACTTCATATTTTTAAAAAAACCTTCATATTTTTCATATTTTCCCCAATGAAGAAACTTCAGTCACAGAATAAGTGTGGAAATTTTCAATATTTTTCCTAGTCTTGAATTTTGAGTTCCTTTTAGTTTATTATTAGTTTGTTGCCTCTGAGAAAGTCTGAATAAAGTAGGGCTTTTTTGCCTTTTGTTGTATTATTCTTATGTTTGTTGCATTTCTTATGTTAATTAGTTGTTTTGGTCTTCCGTAGTTAGTTCTGAAAAAGTCTAATTGAGCAGGGCTTTTTCATGAATTTTATTCTTCTACTTGTTGACTTTTTTTTAATGTTTGAGTTAGGAATAGGTATTTAAAGTATACCAATTATATCATCGAGTATACTTAAGTTTTCTGTGTTACTAGATGTGTGTACAGAGTGTTTTGGTATATTTTCACAAAGGTCTACTGCACTTATTTCAAGAGATAGAAAATAGGGTACCTATTTTCAAGAAATGGAGAGTAGGTCCCAAACCTCTAGAAATTGTAGATACTAATATTTTAACAGTGGCTTTATCAAATGGCAGTTTATCATATATTTTTGAGTTTAGAAAGAAAATATCTATTTTTTTAAGTTAAATCATTAACATATTAATTTGTAGGATGTTCCGTAAGAGATTTACAATGTTTGTGTATTATATTTTTAACTTTTTTTGATGGTATAGGATAAAGCCTACAACTTTTGCATTTATAATTTTTTTTCTATTTCTTTGAATAATTGCAGTAGACCTTGGTTTAAAAATGCGAAAACACCTTATAGCTTGTTGTAAAATATGATTTAAAAAATGTGCCTTGTTTTTGTTTGGCCATAGTTGTTTGGATGGGGATCCAGGCCTAATTCAACTTCAAAATGTTTGCTAATACTTTTCTTAATAAATAAAATCAAGAAATATATATTTTTGCTGAGTAAATGAGTTTTCCTAAAAAACAGTTGGGTTTGACATAACAAGCCATTTGGTAGAGGACTAAAAAAAAACTGAAGTTTTTATTCAAATTTCCTTCATATTTTGTTTTCTTAATTTCATATTTTTCATAATTTTATTAAAAAAGTTCATATTTTTCATATTATTTTGCTGTTTATCTGTTGAGAGCCCTGGGTGTGTGATACGTTGGTTTAATATAAATTTTAAGCTGAATTCACAAAGTGACGGATAAAAGTCAACTTGACTTTGTGAATAATCTCAAAATTAAAAATCACAGATAAAATGTGACAAATGTGATGAAAAATTATTTACACCAAAAAAATCATAAATAAAAAAGTTATAGGCCCCCTCTAAAAATACAGCTTTTGTAGGTTAAAAAGAAACTTCATATTCTCGCGAAAATCGAGGTTTGCACGGGGAGAAATACCCAAAAACCCTTAAAAACATCGAATTTCGGACACCCTGTACATACACACGATAAAACAATAAATTTATTTCTCCTAGGTAAATACGAGGTGAACTGCACAAACATGTCGGACATCTCAAAATCCGAAGCAATGTTGCCACCTCCACCTTTGGTTGTGTCTTCACTCAACTTCCGGAACATTCTGAACCCTAAAACGCTGCAAAACGAAGTCGTTATGATTTCTTGTGTCACGCAGACAAAATATGCCGTTGACAAACAGGCTCCTGATCCCTTTTTTGATCAGCACTTCTGTGGTAAGTAAACTTTTCTATTTCCAACAAATCAAAATTGTATTTATTTTGTAAACTAAGGCTAAAAACAAAGATTTGGTTTTAATATTTTTACTTTAGAAGTGAGTTTTAAATGAGAAGAAAACAGTCGCGGCTCGTGGATTTTGATGTAGGAAGGCCTCGGTCTCTCATCACAAACCACAAATTATGAGAGCGTCGTTTAAGCTTAAGTCAAAATTATATGCATAAAACGGCCTGAAACTACGTTAAGATGTAACTTCCCACCTTCTGAGCCGAACCACATTAAACTACTATAAAAGAGGTATTCTTCTATTGTCACATGTTTTTAAATAAACACTAAAACTATTTACACATGGGCTAATTCCGGATGTCTTGTTTAAGACATCCAAGGTGATATGTAACATAAAATTTATATTATCAAATACCAAATTGTAAATAATGCAAGGACCTAAAACTATAAACAACAAGTGAAAATCAAAGGAAGAAAAATAGGAAAAAAGTTTTCTGCTTCGGCCGGGACTCCAACCCGGGATCTCTTGCTCTCTAGGCAAACATTCTTAACATTGAACTACCGAAGCCATACAGAAATAAACAGAAAACATTTTTCTTATTTTTCTTGCTTTAATTTTCACTTGTTGTTTATAGTTTTAGGTCCTTGCATTATTTGCAATTTGGTATTTGATAATTATATTGGCAATCGACCATTTTGCGATCAGAAAATTTTAACACACGAAAAGGTGATCTCATGCTTTCAGACGTTGATTCTTTACGTCTAATTTGAGTTATCATACCTTTGGCAGTGGGAACGAAGAATTAAAGAGATCAGTTGGATGACTTGGTCGAGTTAATACCCTGAGGGTTTCTTGTATTGAGACACCGCAGCCTGCATAGATGGAAGTTTTCCGAAAATTTATGTATGGCTTCGGTAGTTCAATGTTAAGAATGTTTGCCTAGAGAGCAAGAGATCCCGGGTTCGAGTCCCGGCCGAAGCAGCCACCTTTTTTCTTTTTTTTGCTTTCTTTAATTTTCACTTGTTGTTTATAATAAAATTTATAGTTATGAACTTTTTACTTACATAAATTTCAAATAAACAATCGTTTCCCCTACACTAGGTAAATAAAAAACAGCTGATTCATATTCCAGGGCTGCTTAAGGTGCTGAGTAAATACTGGGCATTTGATCGGCATAATTGAAAATTTCACGGACCTTGCCGATATTTTCCGTGGTCTTTTCGTATGGTTTTATATAGAGAGTTTGACACAGAGGGAAATATCAAAACCGCAAGGGCTTGGACAGAGACAAAATATGGGCTTCGTTCGGCTTTAACGATAAAGCGCGAATTACTTGTCCAATACGAGGGACGATCCAAATGAAGCTGCCATATGGGAAAATTAATAAAATGAACCTATAAAGAAAATTATATTATTAATTTAATCATAGATTAATAAATTCATTATTAGAGAGATTATTTTGCAGGAAAAAAATTTTATGGGCTTCTTGGTTTTAGTTCTTGCTCCTTCCGCGCACCAACGACTGCCTGCGAACATCCACGAACACATCAAAACCTTCACGAAAACCAAACTGCAAAAAATGGATTCGGAAAAGGCGTTGATCCAATACTTTATTAGCCAGTTTTCAAGAATCGATCCTGACTTAATAGTCGGCCATGACTTACACGGATATCAAATAAGCATGTTTGCGAATAGATTACAGAAAAATCACGTGACAACTTTCGACAAGTTGGGAAGACTGAAACGTAGCGATAACAAGAAGTTAGATAGAGAGGTAAGAATCAATCTTTAGAAGTTAGATAGAGAGATAAATGTCAATGAAAAACTCAATCTCACTCATTAGGGGCACTATTTTGCTTCTGATTATTTTAATATCAATTTTTTAAGAAAATGGCTAATACTTTAAGCAAACAGTAGTTTTTAAAAAATTAGAAATTACAATCTTAAAGGTCTAAAAAAAATTTTACTGCATTAAATAATATAATATACTCTTGCAACACTGTAACATTTGTGTGAATTACAGTAGTTATGGGAAGTTCTCTTTAATGCAGTATTGCCTAAAACCTACAGAGATTTGAGCTCAATGTGTATGTAGATGCCCAGTGGAATAAATTTGCAAAAAAATATCAACTGCAAACATTTTTTGAACATTACCGTGTTAAAAAATCTAAAGTTGAAGGCCTTTAAAAAATTCGTTAATGTGATTCGAATGACAGCAGTGTCTAGTAAAAAATTTCCAATATTTGTTTATAAGATGGCGTCATTTGAATTATCATTTTTAGGTTTTGCTCGATATTTTGAAAACCCTTGTAGCTATTTTTAATTTTAATAGAGCATCTGATTGGGCTCCGAATAGCGCCACTTTTTTCCCATTTAACCGAAATTGTATCTCTTAGCGTTACAACTTTACTATTGTCATAACTTAACCAAAATCAAGAAAATCGGTTTAGTGGTTTTTGAGTTATGGCGTTTTAAATAGACAGCGACAGACAGATATCATCATAAAAATTTTAACTAGCTTTTTTTAACCAAATAACTAGTTTTTAGTAACAAATAAAATCAACTCTCTTAACAGTGTTTTTTGTGGTTTTAAAATTGTTTATTTTTGTAGATATTTTTGGGACGCTTGGTGTGCGACACCAAAATATCAGCCAAAGAACTGATCAAGTCAAGAACGTACGACTTGGACGCCTTGTGCCAAAGCGTGTTAAAAATCAAAGAATCCCAAAGAGTAGATCTAGAATCCGACGAGATACCAAAAATGTTTGCCACAGCGGAAGACATCTTAAGACTTGTCACCTACACGATGCAAGATTCAGCGTTTATTTTAAAAATCATGTTCGATTTGAATATTATACCTCTGTCGCTTCAAATCACTTGCATTGCTGGAAACGTTATGTCAAAAACTTTACTGGGTGGCAGGTCCGAACGAAATGAGTATTTGCTGCTTCACGCTTTCACGGAGAAGGGATATATCGTGCCAGATAAGCAGTGGAAGAAGAAGAATTCGGAAGAAAAAGGAGCGGCTGCGAAGAAGAAAGGACCTTCATATGCAGGCAAGTTAAACTACAAATACTTAAAGCAACACTTTTCATTTAAATAAATTTCATCTATACTTGATGTTGTATTAAAGTGGCACCGCGTCATCAAAACCGTGATGGGCGGGAAGGGAGTAGAGGGGTACATACGGTGGCCCGCACTTCCTGTAATTTTTTTATTGGTATTGATTCCCATTATTTTACTTACTTTTTATTTATGTCTTCTTCTAAACGATTTTATTAGAAAGGAACATATATACTCTTGTCTGGTTGATTTAGCCGGGCTATGACGTTTTCTATTCGTTGTTGTTTTGACTGTTTTAATGTCAAACAAATTGGGACCGACTTTTTACAAAACAAATTACCGTTTTTGTAACTAAATCAATATTTGCGCACATTTTAATATAATTTTGGATTCTCTTTTATGTTTCGGATCTTTATTAATTAGGTTAGTACCTATTTTATATCTACTTTAAAAGGTCTCGGTGTTTTAGCATAGACATATAAAGCGGCACACTGCAGGTACAAAGTGAAACAACAATTTTTTGGGGCTTCTTTACATAGATTTTGCGGCAAAACTTGGTTTACCATAGCTATGACGCGGTGCCACTTATATACATACTCAACTATAGTTTGTGTTATTATTAATTGTTACCGTGGTGTTTCAAGATTTATAATGTATTATATTGTAAATCAAGTTTTCGTGGCTAAAAATGAAGGTTTTTTGTTTCTCTCGTATTTTTCCGTGGGTAGCTCATGGGTAGCTCGAAAGCTTAACCTCACGGGGGTCCAAGACACCTAATAAGTGTTGACAGTTAACTGTTTCGTCCTTTTGGGACTCTTCAGAACACTGCTTGGTCAATGTGACACCCTTGCTAAGTTTAGTACACGGTTTTGTCTCTCACCTTACGTTTCTAGTGAGAAAACAAAATAATATACTCCGCAAGAAGTGCCACCTATCGAAGAGAAATTAAAACAGCAACAGGCGAGTAAAACTGCCATATCATCGAACGATAAAAATATCGATTGAAAGAGAGAATCCATCACGTGACCTACGACACAGGCCAGATTAACCCTAGTAGTGTTTATTCCGCCATTAAGACGTCGGCATCGCGTCTGTCAATAAAGTTTAAAGCCAAATATTGTATTTAAAATGGGTGGCAGGCCCTATTGGACATCCATAACCCTCGACCACTTATGGGTCTATTTATTGTTGTATTGTATTTATATTGTTTTTAATTTGTATCTTTTGAAAAATTATTTGAATTGGTCAAAAATGATTAAATTTGTTGCAAGTATGAGTAAAACTTTGTCGAGGTAATAGTTATTAAAGATATATAGATATATATTGAACTTGTTTTTATATGCAAATTGTTTTTTTATTAATAGGTGGGCTGGTATTGGAGCCAAAAGTTGGTTTCTACGACACCCTTATTCTTCTGATGGACTTCAACTCGCTATACCCCAGCATCATTCAAGAATACAACATATGTTTCACAACTTTACCGGTCACAAGTACCGAAGAAAATCTGGTTTTACCGGACAGAAATCTACCTTCTGGAATTTTACCGGTCAGTAGATTATAAAGTTGACTTTAAAAGGACTGTGCGACAATTATTTAACGAGACTTATTACACAAAAACTTAAAATAAATAAAAATATGTAAAATCTCTTTTAAGTTAAAACTAGAAAATAATTGAGTTTGATTAACTTTTAACAGTAAAACTGGAAATATTTATTTTGGTAGGCTTAGAAACAGTTATTTTTATTACTTGATGTTTTAGATGTTAGATGTGTTTTTTTTTCCAAAGCAAATATGGAACAATCAATTATATTCTCTTATGTTTGCATTCACATTTTTTTTTCTTGAAATATTGCTTTATTTTTTAAAGGTTGAGATTAAGAAACTAGTTCAAAGCAGAAGACAGGTGAAGAGTTTGATGAAAGAACCGAACTTAAGTCCTGATTTGAAAATGCAGTACAACATAAGGCAAACTGCTCTGAAGTTGACCGCAAACAGTATGTATGGATGTTTGGGATTCTCAAACTCAAGGTAAAATCTTCTATAAAAAGATACAATCTAGAGTAAAATCACTAACTAGGTTTTTGCTTCGTAGGGGAATATCGATTAATAATGGTAAAAGAGTTGTTCCAAATTCTTATCATCATTCATATAACTAGATTTGTTTTAAAACTTTTTCTAAAATTAAATTAGTGATTTAAAAAAAGATACAAAACACATTTTGTTTTGGTTTTATTCTGTTTTGGCAAAGTCGCGGTATTGCTTTTGTACCTACGTTTCTTCATCTAGAACACGATTTTTTTTACATACAGTAAACTCCCTAACCATTACCGGGTGGGCCAAAAAAAAACGGAAAATTTTTTCTTCATTATAGCTTTTGAACTATACAATCGATTTTAATGAGACAAACTGCATTGGGCAGATAAGTATCAGAGTTTTGAATAAATATATTTTTTTTTTCCGCCATTTCAAAAGCCAAGACGAAATTAAATTGTACCCTTCAAAAATGCTTGTTTATTCTTGTGTTGGGAACATGGTTTAATAAATTTTTTTTAAATTAGTAAAAAAGCTGCATTCTTGCCACGCACAACAAGGTACGAATCAGCAAAATCGGTTCAGTGGTTCTAAAAAAATATTTTTGTTGTAACCATTGTTTTTGCGTATTATACGATTGCCTTGTTTATTCTTATTTTCCGAAAATTAGTTTTAGTTTTTTTTTTAATTTTTAGAAAAGTACTACTTTTCCCCCACACAACGAGGTACAAATTAGTAAAATCGGTGTGATGGTTCTCAAATAACCTATTTTTGTTTCAACCATTGTTTTGCGTATTATAGGATTGCATTACCAATCCTGTCTGCATTCGTTTCCTTATAAATTCGTTATTTCTAAATCGATTTCAGTGAAATAAAAAAATCTTTAAAGATTATAATCAAAATTACTTTAATTTAAAAAACCCAATCAAACGCCTCGGAAAGAAATGAAAAACCTAAGACGAACCAAGCAAAGAAATAGGAATATGATTTTTGGTACATGGAACGTACAAGGAATGAGTCGAAAAGTGAATGAAATTGTCCATGAGTGCAGCAGAATGAAGGTTGACCTTGCTGTACTCACAGAAACGAAGAAGAAAGGAAAAGGATCTGAAAACCTAGGACAGTATGACCATTTCTATAGCGGAGTGGCAAAAGAAAAACATGCCCAACAAGGAGTATCTATTTTGGTCAACAAAAGATTTAGAAAATATATCACCAACTGGGAAGCAGTAAATGAACGGCTAATAAGAATGAATATAACAATAAAAGGAATGAGACTTACGATTTTTGGAATCTATGCGTATAATGACGATGCAAATGTAGCCGTGAAAGACAATTTTTTTGAAGAAATCCACAATGAAATATCAGCAGTAAGTACATCTAGAGAAATTGTAATATTGGGAGATTTAAATAGTAGAACAGGTAACAGAGTAAATGATCTGACAGTTGGCCAATATGGAGAAGATGTTGTTAATGACAATGGAAACCGGCTTATCACAGTATGTGAGCAATTAGACCTAAAAATCCAAAACGGTTTTTTCCAACATAAGAAAATACACAAATATACCTGGACCAAACCCTCACAAAACCTGAAATCCGTCATTGATTATCTTATCACTAAACAAAAGACAAAACTAAAAATTCAAGATGTCAGAACAAAGCGTGGATCAACATGCGGAAGTGATCACTATTTTCTGGAGACCAAAATTCTCTTTCCTTATCAGGGCCGAAGCCTCCATCAACAAAATCTTGATGATACAGTGAATGAGGAGATTGATCACTGTCAATATAATCTACTAAGCCTAGAACATGACAGCGTAAAAAACTTGTACAGGGGGAGACTGGACGAGGAACTTAATTCAAGTTCAGGTGAAACCCCAGATGAGGAATACGAATGTATCACATTAAGCATCCATCAAGCTGCAAAAGAAGCACTAGGATTAGTGGAAGAAACTCCTAAAAGAACAAAACCATACTGGTGGGATGCTGAGATTGAAAGTGAAATAGAGGAAAAAAGGAAATTATATCACACGTACTTATCCCAAAAGACAGATAGAAGCAGAGAAGAATACAAAATCGCGCAATCAAAGGTGAGAAGAATGATCAGTGATAAGAAGAATCAATCATGGATGAAAAAGTGCCAGAAAATAGATTCTTACTTAGGAGGTAGGAGAAGTACCGAGAGCTGGAAAACTATAAGATCGATCAAAAAAGAAACATGCAGAGATATTATTTCACCAATACCAGACAAAGAATGGGATGAGCATTTTAAAAAACTTTTAACTGAAGATAGAGCAGAATTCAAGGAAGACGAAAGAGACAATATCATTAGAACGATGGGATCTCCAGTACCCCTCACAATATCTGAGGTAAAAAACGTGTGCAAAACCTTAAAAAGCGGTAAATCTGCCGGACCCGGAAATATCCCAGCTGAACTTATTAAATATGGCACTGAAGAATTGTTTTGTAGATTACGGAATCTTTTCCAAAGATATTTAAATGGAGCTGTAGTACCAACTGAGTGGAAAACGTCATATATATCCACAATACACAAAAAAGGAAGGAAAGATATATGTGACAATTATAGAGGTATATCTGTAACTAGTACGCTAAGCAGAATATATGGCAAAATAATAAGAAATAAAGTGGAGAGCGAATATAAAGATATGGAGGCAGAAGAACAAGCTGGTTTCAGGGCGGGTAGATCGACTTCAGATCATCTCTTTTGTATAACCCAAGTTATTGAAAAGAAAATGGCATACGGACAAGAGCTCCATCTGCTTTACGTAGATTTGCAGAAGGCATATGATAGTATACCACTAAATCTACTTTGGAAAGCGTTGGAAAAGACAAACATAAGCGTACAACTAATTAAGGCCATCAAAGAGTTATACCGCAATAGTAAGGCAAAAGTTAAAATAAAAGGAAAACTAACCAAAGGCTTTCAAGTAAATAAAGGTCTTAAACAAGGTTGCTGTATCTCGCCTACGCTCTTCAAGATATATTTGGAACAGGTCCTTAAAGTCTGGAAGAGAAAATGCCAAAACATGGGAATTCCGTTGAATGAAACCACCTTGTATACTTTATGTTTCGCCGATGATCAGATAGTGGTGGCTCAGGATTATGACGACCTCGAATATATGACACGAAAACTAATAGAAGAGTACAATAAGTGGGGACTAGAGGTTAATATCAATAAGACAGAGTATATGTGTATTGGTGGAACGAAACAGGATCTAATCTTAAATACTGGGCAGCGAATTCAGTCCTGTGATGAGTATAAATACTTGGGTCTAAAAATTACAGCTGACGGAACACTAGACAAAGCTATAAAAGATAGAAACGTACAAGGAAGAAAAGCAATAACTTTATTAAATGGAATAATTTGGGACCAAAGTATATCAAAACATAACAAAAAGCTTATATATAACACCATTGTAAAAAGTATTATTACATACGGCTCAGAAGTATGGCCAATCAAAGATAGAACAGAAAAAATGCTTTCCGCTACGGAGATGGACTATTGGAGAAGAGCAGCAGGGAAATCAAAAAGAGAAAGAGTTACCAATCAAAGAATAAGAGAAATTATGACAGTGGGTGAACGTACTCTAGTGGATGATATAAGAACAAAACAACTGGTGTGGTACGGACATGTACAAAGAATGGATGATGGAAGACTGCCTAAACAAATATTACAATGGAAACCAACTGGCCGAAGAAAACGAGGAAGACCAAGGAGAAGCTGGAGAGAAGGAATAGATAGTGAAATAAGAATAAGAGGCCTAGATGATGAATTATGGGCAAACAGAAACGAGTGGAGATTGGGTATCGGAAGACGTAGAACGTTGTGAAACCGATAAATATATATCAAAATTTGCCGCCATCTTGAAATTTAAGATGTCGGACAGAATCATACTTAATTCTTCAAAAAGGCGTGTTTATTCTTATTTTTCAAAAATGTTTTAGTTTGTTTTTTAATTTCTAGAAAAACACTACTTTTCTCCCGCATAAAGAGGTACAAAGTAATAAAATCGTAGTAGTAGTTCTCACAAAATCTGATTTTGTTTTAACTACATTGTTTTACAAATTATACGATTGCATTGCCAATCTTGTGTTCATTCATTCATTTTTTCGTCTTCTTTATTGGTTCAAACGACATACAGTGGTGACCAAAGTAATAAGAGTACCCTAAAACTGTACGAAAATATGATCCTGCTCTAAATATAAAAAACTGGAGGTATATTTGAAAACTTTAATGTATTTCTTATTTCACAAGCTATGACGATGTTTTGCATAAATATTCTAGTACCGGTTTAAAAAAAAGCTAAAAAAAAGTTTTTTTCTGTGTAGTTTTAGGCAAAAGCTACTATTCCAAAAAAGGGTAAACGTTATATAAATCCTACGAATTTCATAAAGATCAAATAAAGGATAGTTGAGATATACCTTGGCTTAAACGATCAAAAATTAGCTGAAGTGCAAAATTGGTTATTTTCAGCAATTTTTTCCTTTGTTCAATGATGATGAAGTTTTCAGGAGTTCTGTAACTTTTACCGCTCTAAAAGTACGCACTCACTAGTCAAAAATTTTTACACGTTTTAGCTCACACATATACTATACTATAGTAGTGTGAGCTATGGTGATCCTAATTTTTTCGAGCAAAAAAAAGTTGCTCCGATTTCAAAAATTTTTATATATCTTTGCGTTTTAGATGATTTTGAAACTTTTTTGTCGCGCCGTCTGTCTGTCTGTCTGTCTGTCTGTATGTCTGTCTGTAACGACCAACGCGCATAACTCAAAAACCGCTTGGCCGATTTTAATGAAACTTGGTACCTAGACTGGGTCTTGCGTCGAGATGGTCCCATTTAAAAATAAACAAAATCCACCGAACACAAGCCAAATAAAAGGGTGGGCGAAGATTTCAAAAATTAGAGTTTATGTGAAAATATGGCGTGTGTGATATCAAACGAAAGGTAATTGAGTATGGAGTTAAACAAAATACATTTTATTTATTTTTTCTTCAAAAAGGGTGGGGGTAGATTTCAAAAATTAGAGTTTACGTGCAAATATGGCATGTGTGATATCAAACGAAAGGTAATTGAGTCCGGAGTTAAACAAAATACATTTTAGTTTTTGTTTTTTTAAGGGTGGGGGTAGATTTTAAAAATTTTAGTTTAAGTCAAAACATGGCTTGTGTGGTTTCAAACAAAAGTTATTTTAGTTATATTAGCTCGCATGTACACTATAACTATAGTACCTAGTGTGAGCTTAGGGGCCCATATATTGGCAGAGTATTTTTTAAACTTGCCCAAAAGGCACTATAGAATATTTTATGCCAAGAATCGCCATAGCTTGTGTAATGAGAAATAGATTAAAGTTTTCAAATATACCTCTAGTATTCTTATAGTTAGTAGCAGAATCAAATTTTCATACTGTTTTAGGGCAGTCTTATTATTTTGGCCACCGTATGTCACATAAAACGGGAAATTATTATGAACGGTGTCAACTTATTTTTTGTAGATTTTACGCTAAGAACTTGGCAGCCTTAGTTACTCAAAAAGGTCGAGAAATCCTGACCAACACAAAAGACCTCGTCGAAAAAATGTGCTACGAAGTTGTGTATGGTGACACGGATAGTATCATGATCAACACGAACATTCTGGATTTTGCCGAGGTCTTTAAAATTGGCGTTAAAATTAAGGCAGAAATTAACAGGTTAGTAATTTTATTTTATTTATTAATAGACAGTAAAAAACTTTTTTGAAGGAAAAAAAATTAATAAAAATCTATTGAAAGTGATTGAAAATATATGGCAGCCAATAAGAAAAACAAATTAGACTCGATCCGCGTTTTTAGGGTGAATAGGGGTGGTTTTTCACGTTTTTTACCGAAACTAAACCTTATAGCGGAAAAAATTAAATACAAAAGTTATAGGTAATAAAAAGTTCTACAAGTTTTGTATGAACCATTTTAGTACCTAACCTAAAATTTTCTGACATAAATCAAAATTTTACAAAGTCCTAACCAGCAGCGTTTTATTTTAGGTTGTATAAGCAAGTAGAGTTGGACATAGATGGAGTTTTTAAGTATTTGTTGCTGCTGAAAAAGAAGAAGTACGCCGCTGTTACGCTTACAAAAACACCTGAGGGCAAGCTGAAGGAGGAAAAAGAATATAAAGGTAAAGTCTTTGTTTGTCTTTTGATTAGGGTGTATTAGTTTATAAAATATAAAAAAAAATACTAACAGTATAAAAAACTAAATAAAAAAATTAAATAAAAGTAACACTGTGACGAAAGACTAAAGTTATATAAAATCAACTTATTTTTTGTAGTTATAGTAAAAAAATAGCAAATGTATTAACCGCAATTTGTTACAATATTTACATAAAACGCGACTTATAACATAATAAAAAAAACAAACATTTCCTCTATGTAGGGCTAGACTAGGTTTGTTGTGAAACTTTATCTAAAAAATTTGTGAGTTGGAAAGAGATACGAAACACTTTTTGTTATGATTTTATTCTGTTTATACAACGTCGCGTTGTTGCTTTCTTTCGTACGTTTCTTTACCAAAACATCAAATTTGGACTGAACAGTACACTCCCAAAGCATAATATCGGTTAAAAAAGTGTTTATAGTCTTTTCTTCTAAAAAAATGAACACAGATTTGTGTTTAATTTTAAAAATATCTTGGAAAAGCACACTGAAAATCTTAAAACTAGTGAACAACACCACATCACGCACTTGAATGGATCTGCGACGGCGAAACCACGGATCGATCCGAGGCGAAACCACTACCGCGAGTTAAGTTTATTGAATCGGTCTAACCCGCCGTATCTCTTTTGCACTCAAGGTGGGAGAGTTTGAGAGAGATTCAAGCTGTCCGCGGAATGAGTTCAAAACGAATCTTTATTACGGGGTGTGTTCAGTTTATATTCAGTATCTCTTTCGCCCTTAGGGCGGGAGGATTTGACAGAGATGTTATACGCAGCCTTCGTAAACTAACGAGCCACGAACCAGAAAAGGCAACATCGCAAATTGGCCGGCTGGTGGGCCGATATATACATGGGAGATATAAACATCTGCTATTTGTTTTGATTGTAGTTTGGCAATTTTGTATTTTTTTTTGTAAAAACTAATAAACTGTGTTTAGGCGTGTTACATTTAATTTTTAAAACAAACAGAACATTTGGAAATAAATATCAGTGGCCATTAATCATGTTAAAAAATATGTAACCTAGAATAAACAGAAGAGAAATTACTTTTAAACAATTTGTGAGAACAACCCTAAGGTTCGATTCATAGTACCGTGAAGTAAGCTGTATGAAGTGAGCAGTAAGAAATAAAAATGGTTCCTTTCTTACTGCTAAGTTATTACTGTCAAGTTTGAACAACAGGATGTTTGTGGGATAGTTTCTTATGTCTGACTGCTTACTTTACAGAACTATGAATCTAGTTTAAGTGGTAACATGTTAATTTAAAATTTAAATGAATTTACCTTTTTTTCTATCTATTCTACTTAGCCTTCGTCAATCCATCTTTGGCCAAGTTCTCCAGTTTACAATACATTTGTTCCATCAATCGTCTTTCTGTCTGATAATATGACCGGCAAATTTCCATTTTACTTTTGCTACTTCTGCTCTGACATCCCTTACTTTTGTTTTATTTCTTATCAATTCATTCTTTTTTCTACCTGTTAGCTTTACATGTAACATTTGTCTTTCCATTGATCTTTGGGCTTTTCTTGCCTTATCCATGTTTGATTTTGTAAGTGTCCATGTCTGGGATTCATAGGTAAGTACAGGAAGGATACATTGGTTATACACTTCCGTTTTGAGGTACTGAGGATATTTTTTATTTCTTAATATGTTGCTTAATTTACCGAATGCTGCCCAGGCCAATCTTACTCGTCTCTTGATTTCAGCTGTTTGCTTTTCTTTTTTCAGTTTAATAATTTGTCCCAGGTCCTATATATTCCTCTTCTTGTTCTATTTTCTTTTAGATTGATTGATATTATCAGCATATCTTGGTGGTTCAGAATTGTCCGTTTACTTTGATGCCTATTTCTTCCCAATCTAAGCTTTTAAAAACATCTTCTAGGGCCTGGTTAAATAATTTAGGGAATATTGTGTCACGCTGACACCTCTTCTTATGCGGATTGGCTTGGTTCCTCTGTGGATTTTGATTAATGTTGTTGCTTCACTATATATATTGTCTATTAAGTCTGTATATCTGTGATCTATTCGGCTATTAATTAAAGATCTTTTACTGCCCAGTGCTCAATGCTATCGAAAGCTTTTTCGAAGTCTATAAACGCAATATATATTTATATATATTTCCATACCCTCCCTTTCTTCAATTTTTTTTCGCCTGTCGTCAAGATTTTCTCTTACTGGAGGTTTGGGGTTTGACATATACTCGGATTGAGATTCAAATAGCCGAGGTATTGCCCCATTGTTTAACTTAGGGAATGTTAGTGGCACCTCCTTTTGTACTCCCTCTTTATCTCTAATTATCTCGGTTCTAACAACATCACTTATGTCAAAATGTTTCCAACAAACCACTGAAGATGCAGTCACAACATAATCTTCTCTGTGTATGGCCTGAAGCCAAGCATTTTATTTTTTAGGTCATTTTCTTTGCTAAAGGTTGTTTTGTGACCCTCTTCATTAATCATAGATGCATCGTTACTTTTGCAACCGGGTGCCCAACACTTTTGCGGCATGTTTAAAATTTAAAAAGAAAAAACAGACCAAAAATTCCAAACAAAAACAAACATCTAACCTCACTTATTACCGGTGTACAAAAGGTCTTTTTTACACAGCTTTTATTAAGTAGGTAATATAATTTTAAGTTCACCACACATCTCACTAAAACCAGAACAGTTGTTTTATTTGGTAACGCGATTTGAAATATACTAAAAGTTAAAAAAAAACATTATCTGCGCGGAAACGGGCAGTAACTAGCGTGGAGGGCGACGCACGTGGACGAAAATGACTGGCCTCCACGCTGTGTTGCCGTTTCTTGTGGTTCGTGGCTCGTTAGTTTACGAAGGCTGTGTGTTATACCATAAATATACTCCGCTCTATATTATTTGGTATAATTGTTCTTCTTGTTGCTGGTTTAAAGCACATAGGTCACATAAATCAAAAGACTAGGTGTTGTTTCAACTTGTTTTCTCTCAATGTTGTCCAAAATAAATAAAAACTAACTGAAAAACGGCTGAATTATTTTTCATCCCTATAAATACCTACGAATTTGGGAAACCATGTTTTATAAAGTTGCCATTTGTCTCTAGGTATTGACATAGTCCGCAGAGACTGGTCCCATCTGGCGTGCGAGAGTGGTAAATACGTCCTCGAACACATCCTAAGCGACCAGCCTCAGGACGAACGAATCCAAAACATTCACCAGTACTTAACCAAGATCAAGGATGATCTCTTGATGGGTAGGGTACCGATACAACTACTGACCATCACTAAACAGCTCACCAAAGATCCAGGGATGTATGTAGACAAGAATGCTTTGGCTCACGTTCAAGTTGCTTTGAGGTTAGTAATAGTAGCCGTAGGCCTCGACGTCGGCCTTTTTTGTCATTATTAAGTACCCATTTTTCATTAAAGAACATTTCCAGATACAACAAAAAGCACGGCGGCCATTTCCGAGCCGGCGACACAGTGCCATACGTCATCTGTCAAGATGGCTCTGACAGGCCGGCGACTCAGAGGGCGTACCACCCGGAAGAAATGAAATATCTCGTTGACCAACTGAAGATCGACAATAACTATTATTTGTCGCAGCAAATTCATCCTGTTGTAACCAGGATATGCGAACCTATACCGGGTACTGGGGCCTGCGAGATTGCAGAATGTTTAGGTAAGTAAGGGTTACTAAACCAAAAATATGCAAAAAAACATTTCGTTTTGGTTTAATTCTATTTTTTTCTGTCCTACCTACTCTTCTTTATCGAAAACATCTAGTTCTTTACACACATTACACTCCCAAACCATTATATCGGTTAAAAAATCTATTCTTCCAAAAAAAATTGTTTTTAATTTCAAGACTTTCTTAGAAAAACACAGTCACTTAAATTTTAGGATGGCAATAAATTTTTATCATAATCTGTTAAAAGCAATCAATTCTCACCAGGATATTTTTTATTGCATCAAAATCGGTTCAGTAGTAATGAGTTTATAAGGAAATAAATGAAGATATGATTGTCAAGGCAATCGTATAACATTTAAAACAATGGTTGAAACAAAAATATTTTTTTAGAACCACCGAACCGATTTCGCTGATTCGTACCTTTTGCGTGGCAAGAATGCATCTTTTTTACTGATTTAATAAAAATAATTAAAACGTGTTCGCAACACAAGAATAAACGAGCATCTTTAAAGGGTACAATTTAATTTCGTCCGCCATCTTGAATTATCAGATGGCGTACAAAACAATATATTTACTCGAAATTCTGATTAATTCTCTGCCAAGTGCAGTTTGTCCCATTAAAATCGATGATATAGTTCAAAAGTTATAATGAAAGAAAAAATTGTCCGTTTTTTTTGGCCCACCCGGTATATCGTTCAGCACTGTACCTGCAATATGTCTTCTTTCCATCTTCATTGCTGGTTTAAAGTACATACGTCACATAACACGAAAGATTAGATCTTGATTCCTTCAATTTATATTTATAATTTGTGCGGCAATTACTATTTAAAAATATTCAAAACTATTTACAAAAATTCAAAACTATTTACAAAAATTCAAAACTATATACAAAAATTCAAAACTATTTACAAAAATTCAAAACTATTTACAAAAGTTCAAAACTATTTACAAAAAATATATATATATTTATCGGTTTCACAACGTTCTACGTCTTCCGATACCCAATCTCCACTGGTTTCTGTTTGCCCATAATTCATCATCTAGGCCTCTTATTCTAATTTCACTGTCTATTCCTTCTCTCCAGCTTCTCCTTGGCCGTCCTCATTTTCTTCGGCCAGTTGGTTTCCATTGTACTATTTGTTTAGGAAGTCTTTCATCATTCTTTCTTTGGACATGTCCGTACCACACCAGTTGTTTTGTTCTTATATTATCCACTAAAGTACGTTCACCCACTGTCATAATTTCTCTTATTCTTTGATTTGTAACTCTTTCTCTTTTTGATTTCTTTGCTGCTTTTCTCCAGTAGTCCATCTCTGTAGCGGAAAGCATTTTTTCTGTTCTATCCTTGATTGGCCATACTTCTGAGCCATATGTAATAATACTTTTTACAATGGTGTTATATATAAGCTTTTTGTTATTTTTTGATATACTTTGGTCCCAAATTATTCCATTTAATAAAGTTATTGCTTTTCTTCCTTGTACGTTTCGATCTTTTATAGCTTTGTCTAGTGTTCCGTCAGCTGTAATTCTTAGACCTAAGTATTTATACTCATCACATGACTGAATTCGCTGCCCGGTATTTAAGATTAGATCCTGTTTCATTCCACCGATACACATATACTCTTAACCTCTAGTCCCCACTTATTGTACTCTTCTATTAGTTTTCGTGTTATATATTCGAGGTTGTCAATCCTGAGCCACTACTATCTGATCATCGGCGAGATATAAAGTATACAAGGTGGTTTCGTCCAACGGAATTCCCATGTTTTGGCATTTTCTCTTACATACTTTAAGGACTTGTTCCAAGTATATCTTGAAGAGCGTTACTTACTATTTATAAAATATAATTTTAAAAATTCTTAAACATTTCTACGTCTTAAAATCTATTATTCTCACAGATTTTTCGAGAATTGTAGCATGTATTTTTTTGCGTTAAGTAAGTTTGCGATTAGTCCAACCTTGAATAAAATAAAAGATAAGTTAATACAAGTGATTATTTTCTCAATTTCAGGACTTGATGTATCTTCATTCAAGAAATTCCAGGTAAAACCCAAAGAAAACATAGGAGAAAACGAGTTTGATCCAGAAGTGAGATTTAGAGATGCCCAAAAATTCATTTTCGATTGCATAGCTTGCAAAACCGAAAATCCCGTGGATGGTCCTTTCAGGGGAAATATTCCTATACTCGAAAAATGCATTAGTGAATCCTGTAATACCCGGCCTATAAATCATCTATACTACATTCAAAATCAACTAATGTTGCAAATATCAAAATGCATATCGAAATACTATCAAACCGGACTGATTTGTGAGGATCCGGGTTGTACCAACGTCACTACCAGACTGCCTTTGAGATTTGTGGAGAAGTATCCAGTTTGCACCCTTTGTTGCGACAACGTTATGTTTAGGGAATATACCGAGAAGAATTTGTACACCCAGCTGTCTTACTATTTGTACATTTTTAGTCCAGCAAAGTCTTCAAAAAGTAAGTATCAGTTATATAAGGTCTTATTGAATAACAAGTTTATTTTTAAGAAGGTAATTCTTGTGTCTTAAACGTCTTAACTTTTGAGATGTTTTTCTGATGCTACAAAACTGAAAATCCCGTCGACGGTCTCTTTAGGGTAAATATTCCTCTTCTTGAAAAATGCATTAGTAAATCCTGTAACACCTGGTCTATAAATCTGTATTACATTCAAAATCAACTAATGTTGCAAATAACAATATCAAACCGGACTGATTTGTGAGGATACTGGTTGCACCAGACTACCTTTAAGATTTGTGGAGAAATATCCAGTTTGTACACTTTGTTGCGACAACGTTATATTCAGGGAATATTCAGAGAAGAATTTCTTCACCCAGCTGTCTTACTATTTGTACATTTTTAGTCCAGCAAAGTCTTCAAAAAGTAAGTATCAGTTATATACGGTCTTATTGAACAACAAGTTTATTTTTAAGAAGGTAATTCTTGTGTCTTAAACGTCTTAACTTTTGAGATGTTCAAAATTTTCAAAAAAAAAATTTCTAGTTTTTATTAATATCTGTGATAATCTGACGCATTTTCTGATGCTACAAAACTGAAAATCCCGTCGACGGTCTCTTTAGGGAAAATATTCCTTTTCTTGAAAAATGCATTAGTAAATCCTGTAACACCTGGTCTATAAATCTGTATTACATTCAAAATCAACTAATGTTGCAAATAACAATATCAAACCGGACTGATTTGTGAGGATACTGGTTGCACCAGACTACCTTTAAGATTTGTGGAGAAATATCCAGTTTGTACACTTTGTTGCGACAACGTTATATTCAGGGAATATTCAGAGAAGAATTTCTTCACCCAGCTGTCTTACTATTTGTACATTTTTAGTCCAGCAAAGTCTTCAAAAAGTAAGTATCAGTTATATAAGGTCTTATTGAACAACAAGTTTATTTTTAAGAAGGTAATTCTTGTGTCTTAAACGTCTTAACTTTTGAGATGTTCAAAATTTTCAAAAAAAAAATTTCTAGTTTTTATTAATATCTGTGATAATCTGACGCATTTTCTGATGCTACAAAACTGAAAATCCCGTCGACGGTCTCTTTAGGGAAAATATTCCTTTTCTTGAAAAATGCATTAGTAAATCCTGTAACACCTGGTCTATAAATCTGTATTACATTCAAAATCAACTAATGTTGCAAATAACAATATCAAACCGGACTGATTTGTGAGGATACTGGTTGCACCAGACTACCTTTAAGATTTGTGGAGAAATATCCAGTTTGCACCCTTTGTTGCGACAACGTTATGTTTAGGGAATATACCGAGAAGAATTTGTACACTCAGCTGTCTTATTATTTGTACATTTTTAGTCCAGCAAATTTTTCAAAAAGTAAGTATCAGTTATATAAGGTCTTATTGAATAACAAGTTTATTTTTAAGAAGGTAATTCTTGTGTCTTAAACGTCTTAACTTTTGAGATGTTCAAAATTTTCAAAAAAAAAATCTCTAGTTTTATTAATATCTGTGATAATCTGACGCATTTTCTGATGCTACAAAACTGAAAATCCCGTCGACGGTCTCTTTAGGGAAAATATTCCTCTTCTTGAAAAATGCATTAGTAAATCCTGTAACACCTGGTCTATAAATCTGTATTACATTCAAAATCAACTAATGTTGCAAATAACAATATCAAACCGGACTGATTTGTGAGGATACTGGTTGCACCAGACTACCTTTAAGATTTGTGAGGAAATATGCAGTTTGTCCAGACTACCTTTAAGATTTGTGAGGAAATATGCAGTTTGTACACTTTGTTGCGACAACGTTATGTTCAGGGAATATTCAGAGAAGAATTTCTTCACCCAGCTGTCTTACTATTTGTACATTTTTAGTCCAGCAAAGTCTTCAAAAAGTAAGTATCAGTTATATACGGTCTTATTGAATAACAAGTTTATTTTTAAGAAGGTAATTCTTGTGTCTTAAACGTCTTAACTTTTGAGATGTTCAAAATTTTCAAAAAAAAATCTAGTTTTTATTAATATCTGTGATAATCTGACGCATTTTCTGATGCTACAAAACTGAAAATCCCGTCGACGGTCTCTTTAGGGTAAATATTCCTCTTCTTGAAAAATGCATTAGTAAATCCTGTAACACCTGGTCTATAAATCTGTATTACATTCAAAATCAACTAATGTTGCAAATAACAATATCAAACCGGACTGATTTGTGAGGATACTGGTTGCACCAGACTACCTTTAAGATTTGTGGAGAAGTATCCAGTTTGCACCCTTTGTTGCGACAACGTTATGTTTAGGGAATATACCGAGAAGAATTTGTACACCCAGCTATCTTACTATTTGTACATTTTTAGTCCAGCAAAGTCTTCAAAAAGTAAGTATCAGTTATATAAGGTCTTATTGAATAACAAGTTTATTTTTAAGAAAGTAATTCTTGTGTCTTAAACGTCTTAACTTTTGAGATGTTCAAAATTTTCATAAAAAAATCTCTAGTTTTATTAATATCTGTGATAATCTGACGCATTTTCTGATGCTACAAAACTGAAAATCCCGTCGACGGTCTCTTTAGGGTAAATATTCCTCTTCTTGAAAAATGTATTAGTAAATCCTGTAACACCTGGTCTATAAATCTGTATTACATTCAAAATCAACTAATGTTGCAAATAACAATATCAAACCGGACTGATTTGTGAGGATACTGGTTGCACCAGACTACCTTTAAGATTTGTGGAGAAATATCCAGTTTGCACCCTTTGTTGCGACAACGTTATGTTTAGGGAATATACCGAGAAGAATTTGTACACTCAGCTATCTTACTATTTGTACATTTTTAGTCCAGCAAAGTCTTCAAAAAGTAAGTATCAGTTATATAAGGTCTTATTGAATAACAAGTTTATTTTTAAGAAGGTAATTCTTGTGTCTTAAACGTCTTAACTTTTGAGATGTTCAAAATTTTCAAAAAAAAATCTCTAGTTTTATTAATATCTGTGATAATCTGACACATTTTCTGATGCTACAAAACTGAAAATCCCGTCGACGGTCTCTTTAGGGAAAATATTCCTCTTCTTAAAAAATGCATTAGTAAATCCTGTAACACCTGGTCTATAAATCTGTATTACATTCAAAATCAACTAATGTTGCAAATAACAATATCAAACCGGACAGATTTGTGAGAATACTGGTTGCACCAGACTACCTTTAAGATTTGTGGAGAAGTATCCAGTTTGCACCCTTTGTTGCGACAACGTTATGTTTAGGGAATATACCGAGAAGAATTTGTACACCCAGCTATCTTACTATTTGTACATTTTTAGTCCAGCAAAGTCTTCAAAAAGTAAGTATCAGTTATATAAGGTCTTATTGAATAACAAGTTTATTTTTAAGAAGGTAATCTTGTGTCTTAAACGTCTTAACTTTTGAGATGTTCAAAATTTTCAAAAAGAAATCTCTAGTTTTATTAATATCTGTGATAATCTGACGCATTTTCTGATGCTACAAAACTGAAAATCCCGTCGACGGCCTCTTTAGGGAAAATAATCCTCTTCTTGAAAAATGCATTAGTAAATCCTGTAACACCTGGTCTATAAATCTGTATAACATTCAAAATCAACTAATGTTGCAAATAACAATATCAAACCGGACTGATTTGTGAGGATACTGGTTGCACCAGACTACCTTTAAGATTTGTGGAGAAATATCCAGTTTGTACACTTTGTTGCGACAACGTTATGTTCAGGGAATATTCAGAGAAGAATTTCTTCACCCAGCTGTCTTACTATTTGTACATTTTTAGTCCAGCAAAGTCTTCAAAAAGTAAGTATCAGTTATATACGGTCTTATTGAATAACAAGTTTATTTTTAAGAAGGTAATTCTTGTGTCTTAAACGTCTTAACTTTTGAGATGTTCAAAATTTTCAAAAAAAATCTCTAGTTTTATTAATATCTGTGATAATCTGACGCATTTTCTGATGCTACAAAACTGAAAATCCCGTCGACGGTCTCTTTAGGGAAAATATTCCTCTTCTTGAAAAATGCATTAGTAAATCCTGTAACACCTGGTCTATAAATCTGTATTACATTCAAAATCAACTAATGTTGCAAATAACAATATTAAACCGGACTGATTTGTGAGGATACTGGTTGCACCAGACTACCTTTAAGATTTGTGGAGAAATATCCAGTTTGTACACTGTTGCGACAACGTTATGTTCAGGGAATATTCAGAGAAGAATTTCTTCACCCAGCTGTCTTACTATTTGTACATTTTCAGTCCAGCAAAGTCTTTAAAAAGTAAGTATCAATTATACAGAGTGTTTTTGAATATTATGCTAATATCTAAGAAGGTAATTCTTGGCTCCATATGTCTTAAATGCCTTAACTTTTTTTATTAATATATGTGATAATCAAGAGGCATTTTCTGATGTTGCAAAATTTCGTGGACGGTCCGTTTAGGAAAAATATTCCTGTTCTTTAAAAATGATTCAGTTAATAACAAGCCTTATAAATCATCTATATTACATTAAAAATCAACTAATGTTGCAAATATCAAAATGCATATTGAAATACTATCAAACCGGACTGATTTGTGAAGATTCGGGCTACGCCACTGTCACTACGAGATTACTTTTGAGATTTGTGGAGAAGTATCCAGTTTCTATACTTTGTTGCGATAATGTTATGTTCAGGGAATATACCGAGAATTTGTACATCAGATAGATAGATATTTTGCCTTTTGTTATTGAATATATTTGATAAATTTTGTCTTTTTTTTTTAGAAAATATTCTTCTCGAAGAAGACATCAAGGAGGGCTATCAAAAACTGCAAGACACAGTAATGAAATACCTAAACAATTCCGGTTATTCACGCGTTGATCTGACATCCCTGTTCAACGATATGAATGTAGTTTGTGAAAAACTTCCAGTGCCAACCACTGTCAGTTAGAAGAAACCTTGCAATCCTCAGTAAGATACCTTTTGAACACTTGCTTATTTATACCTGTACGAAGAAAGGGCCTCTAGAAACGACTGTTAAAACAAGCGTACGTCTTAAGTATATCTGTACTGGGAAAGGGCGTCTAAAAATGACTGCTACAAGCGTGTCGGCTTTTTGAATTTCAAATTAACCCGAACGTATGGCTTGGATAAATTAAGGGTACTGATAATGGGTGCCGTGCTCTCAGCGCCATCTTTTTTCTAAGCTTAAAAACACCCATTATCAGTTACCTTAGGATAAATAACTTTCCATTTGTAAATTTAAAAAAATGCCATACAAGCAGCTCATCCTCTCAAGTAGGCTTTTTCTTTCAAAAGTTGTAAAATCATGTAAAAAATGTATTTTTCTGTGTAATTAAAGTACCATTTGAAAGAGACGTAAATATTATGTAAGTCTGAACATTTCACAAAAATTGAACAAAGACATAAATATTTAAAATTAGCAAAAATGATCAATATTTGCAAAAATCTTGAAATATTGGTTATTTTTAGGATTTTTAAAATTTCATATCTTAGACTATTTTTTGTACATTTTTAGAACATATTTCTATGTCTCTTTCGAACAGAACTTGCCATTTTGCTCTAAGATTACAAGAAAAACTTTTTTTATCATTTTCTTAATTGTGACAAAAAGGCACTACATGTTTTGAGGGGATAGTCGCCGAAACACGGGAAAAGAACAGGATTGAAATTTCTTTAATGCACCACTTGTTCTTGAAAGTTGGTACCGGAACAGATTTATATAGGGTGTAAACGATGAGTCGTAATATTTTAATGAGTGATAGAGAAGCCAAAATAAGAAAAAAAGTCCATATAACATGGGGATTAAATATCAGTTGTTTTCGAAACAAAGGGCATTAAAGTTTAGTTTTTTGGCAACACCGCATTTCGCGCGAATTCTTTCAATAGCCACAGTGGGTTGTGACTCATCGCCTTTAATGTTAAAGGTAATAGTTGAATTAAATACCTATCTATGTGCTCTTTGTATTGTTTTGTGTTTAAACTGGCCAATTTTTAAAAACAAAAACAGTTCGCTTAAAAGAACGACTCACCCAAAACTTAGAGTTGATCAGCACTATCAGCAGGTACATAGGCACTTAAATAGGAGCATTACGGTTTAATAATATTAATTAAAACCATTATTTATACCCAAAACATAAAAAAAATGTTTTAAAACAAAAACAGCTTGATAAACAAAGTTAAATTGTACTTACCCTAAAATTTAGGGTTACATGCAGGTTGTACGAGCATGGTTTGATAAAGTTAAAACGTTAAAGTTAATTGAAACATTTATTTACCCGCTCAACATGATATTTTTGGTGGAAATAGTCACTTCACCTACACTGTTTTTTTTTTCTGAAGGGGTTTTATTTTTTTTTTAAACGCACTAATTTTTTAATGGAATTCTCTCCCGATAGATTCTCGCGAGATGAGAGCTTCGGTGAGCTTCACCATAATATAGGATAGAATACATTTTATTTTTTTTAAGTTTTACGCAAAAATGTTCGTAAAATTGTAACCATTGCCCGCGCCAGGTTCATCCACGCACGCTCTATCTTCAGACCACGAGACGAGACAGTGAGGTGACACGCGATTGCAGTTAAAAGTTTGAACTTGTCGGCTAATCTACAAAGGGATTTTTCGAATCACAGGTGTGTAGACAATGTTAAAGGTCAAGCTTTCGTGTGGACCAATATGATGCGCTGATGCCGTTTATTTTTAAACACGTTAACTTTCAAGAAAACTTGTTTTTTTTTAGTTAGTTTTTAAACTTTTAGACTGAATTATTAAGGTAGAACACGTCAAATTTTTAGTATTTGAAAGATAATGGCTTCTAAATTTTAAAACGGTTTAGGCAAAAATCAGTTGAACTTTTTTTCTTATTTTGGTACCCTCTATGAACCTTAAAATTTTTGTGAGTCATACTAGTTTCACCCTAAATACCTACACATTTAAATTGGGTGGATACAGAATTGTGAAAATTCTAAAAGTTTATCTGGGCTTGATTAAAGAATTTATTTTTAAGAATTTTGATAAAAACTACACATGTCCAGAGGCAAAAACTTAACTTGCAAGTGGCACGAGGCTTAACGCCTATTGTTAAGGAGGCAGCAGATCACCCTGTATTTTGGTTATGCATTTCTTACCGTAAAGACCACCTTTCGTATTAGTTATGTCAAAAAAATATTTTATTTTATGTTATATTTATAGTTTTTAGTTTCTACTTCTTATTTTTACGTGTACATAACTTATATCGTTTTTGTTTTAGTTCTTTCGTTTTTGTACTTTTCTTAGAAATACAAAACTTTTAGTGTTTTAAGGTATTCCTCACTTATTTCTTAAAAATAAAATTAAAAAAATATAATTTTTTAAATAATTTTATTAGCAAAAAGGCATGTCCTGGCATTTAATAAACCAAGAAAACTTAGAATTAGATACAAACTTAATCATTCTACAGTAATTGATTCACAATATCAGTCTTTCCGCTTTTTTAATAACCAATAATCAAGTTCAAATGGAAAAAGCGAAAATAATGCAATGAAAATCCAAGCTTTAGATTACTAGTCTTCGTGGAAAATACAATGAAAATCCCCGACGTGGTAACAGTCCATAGTAAACCGGTTTGATTTCAAATTCGCTAAATTTTCATAAAGCACGAAACATTTTTGGAAATGGTAAACGATTTTCTATGAGATGTACAGTCGGTCCCATGAATAATGTCTTAATAATGTCCCTTTATTCCTTTGTAATATCTTAAAGATGGCGAGTAGGTATTAACCACAACAGGAAAGTTGTGTCGAGATGGCTTCCTTAATTCATTTTGTTAAAAAATAGAAGCATTGTTGTCAAGTTAGCTTAAATTTGTCTGCTTAAAAATTTAAACTGCGACATTATTAACGAATCCGACTGTACAAGATTTTTTTCCGAATTTTAAATTTTTTTTTCTAAAATTCAATTTTTTATGAAAAAACGTATTTGGAAAATAATATTAATTTAAACTTGTATTCTGGATTATTATACAAAGCCAATTAAATTTGTCTCCTTTAAAATTTGAATTGCGACATATTCACGAATCCAACTGCACAAGATTTTTTTTCCGAATTTTAATATTTTTTTTGTAAATTTCAATTTTTTTGTGAAAACGACCAACCAATAATACTAGTTTAACTTGCCTCTTAACATGACTGTAATATAATCGCAGATTTACACTTCTTGGATAATAGAAGCTTATATTAATAGTTTCTATATATTGATTGTAACAAATAAAAGTCCATAAAGTTTTTAAACATTTCTAAGTTCTAAGGAATTGTCAAAAATTTCAAGCCATTTAACGCAGTTTTTAAAACTCCAAATTTTAACACAACATGTCTTAATTCAAAAACCCAAAATGCTTTACAAATTTTTAAAATTTTCGAAAGTTTTAAATATTTTGGTAAATACTTACTTAAATGAAAGTAATCTTCGATCTGGTCGCGCTAACTTGCCAAACGTTCAATTCTTCGTATTCTTCAATACAAGTATCTACTTGATCCGGAGTAAAACCTTTTGAGGCGCATTTTTCCAAAATGTCGGAAATTTTCACGGTTTTTTCCGCGCCAGCCAGTTCTCTTATCAGGTTGAAGATTTTGTCATTGATGTTGACAGGTCTGAAAATAAATAAAGACTTATTGGAAATTTTAAAATAAGGCTTGCAGTAATAAGGGAACAACCTTCTTTAAAGTGAATTCTTTTTAGTACAAAATATAGCACTGGTGCGCCATTAGTGCAATTTTTGTATTCTTTTAGGAAAACTAGTGCAACGTTGCACTTAGTGCACATTTTTCGGCACAGACTCTGAGTTCGTGTTGCACTAGTGCCGTTTTCGATTGAAGCTGCGTTGGGACAATTTTTTGCCATCACCAAAACAGTGAAACACGCACTATCTTTCTCAAGAGAGTTTGCTATTAAATAGTACTTGACCTTAACGCGGCTGAAATAATAGACATAACCTTACATTTTTGACAGTCAAATAATGTAGTGACCTAACGGAGTATGTTCCAAAACCACCAAAACTGTTGCGCATGTGCAGTTACCGACATCCTGTCTACCCGCAAAAGGAACATTAAGAATGAAAGGGGGTCCTGGCTTCAAGCATCGCGTGTAAGAATGTCCTGTATTTATGTTCTAAGGTATTCGCTGGTAGTAACCATTACTTCTACACATATCATCATACTATCCACGTGGCATGACCCTATGGCGGTTTCGAAAATTCCCTAATGACTCACCTATATCCCTTATTTTCGAAAGTGTGTTTTAACGAATCCTTGCTCATCTCCATCAGTCTTATTGCTTCGTGCACGTCATCTTTATCAACCAGGTTTGACAGCCTCAACCTGGCCAAGGCGGTGGACAGACGCAGGATGCCCAGCAGATTTCTCGCTGATGTAAACGTCATGTCCGACGCATTACGCGCTTCCCTGCGCAGTTCCACGTAGGCATCTAAGAAAAAAAAAGAAGTATGTAAAAAAGTCAAAATTTTAAAAATATATATTTTTGTCACAAATTCAATGGAATTTTCAGATTACTAAACTACATGAAAAACAGGGCTTTCCAGCCGCATTTTACATACATACTTTGCAGACCTACGGCACTGTCATTTTTTTGACGTTTTTAATATTCAAGGTTAGGAAATATTACAAATTGTGACACGTAGGTTATACAAGTCAAGTCCTTAAAACAATAGGGTATTTGACAAATTTTAGAAAAGAGTTTAGAATGATACATAGATCCCTAATTTGCTACGCAAAATTATTAAAATAGTATATTTTATCATGACAACATTTAAAATCAAGTTTTTTAATTTCCGATTTGAATTTGCCGCTAAAACGCTCATTTCTAGCATGGCGTTGCAATGACGTCACAGCGCAGTAAACTCGCGGACAGATACACGGCATTCAAGTGTTTATTTGTTTTTGGTCTGGGTTTTTACTGTTTTTTATGTAAAAAATGTGCTATAAGTGGTGTGTAGTGCCTCAGTGTTCGAATACTAGCATAAAAACACCTGAAAAACTATTTATTCAGCAGTAAAAGAACGGAAAAAGTGGCTAGAACTTGCTCGAAGAGACACAAGGGCCTTATCTAATACATCTCCACTTTACATTTGTGAAGATCACTTTGATGTGAGTAGAACTAAATTGTTTCCTTTAATTTTTCTCACGTCTATAATATATAACTATTTCGTAAATGACGATGAAATTTTTGAGGTTATGTTTATTACAAGGGGTGAACAACTATAATAGATAATAGGCAGAAAGGTGTACCTCTAAATGCAGGATTAGGCAGTGCACATGCAGGCTAAATGTAGGACTGAACAGTGCATATGCAAGACTAGGCAGTGCATGGGCAGGACTAGTATGTATGTAGAATGTATTTAGAAAATTTTGTTTTAAAAAAGCAATTTTTGATTGTTTCCTGATGCTTAAAATAATAATGATTGGGTATTTAATTGAATCTATTGAAAGTGCCATATAAAACAAAAAAGCGAAACATATAACCTAACCTCAAAATAAATGAGTAAAAGTAGACCAAGAATATCGTAAAAAACTTTCAGTTATATAAAAAACAACTCATCGAATACTTACATCAACATTTTAACGTTTCTAAATTCCGCAGAACAAAAATCAATGTTGTTGGCAAAGAAGCCTGTCACTATAAAGGAATTCAACATTGGCAAGTTGGAGCTATCGGCTTTGGAGAATCCGTTTTCCATTGAAAATGTTTTTTATAAGCAAAACACAAAATAAAATCTAATTTAGGACAATAATTCGCAAGCCAAAGCAAACATCACCTTCCATAAGAAAATAACACAGAAAATAGGTTCGTTCAAGGCGTTTACTGTTTTTTGACGTCACTCGCAGCTGATTGGTAGACCGCCTGGTTTGAATCATGTGGCTAATTGTTTTAATTCAATGAATTTATTTAATTAAAAGAACTATGAATTTGAGAAAAAATTAAACAAAAAAGTTAGTTTTTAGCATTCCCAAGAGATATCTAAAAATAAACATATATTTATTTTTTACTACTGTCAAACACCCTATTCATGACGTTTAAGCAACGCCACCTAGGCGTAACTCGCGAGTTTAACTGTTTGTGTATTCTTATACTCTTAGGCATGTCAATTAGTGCACTTGTTACTTACACACTGTTGAAGCATATTTACACACTGTTGAAGCATATTTAAACTTTGTCAATATATACTGCTTTTCAAAAAAAATTGTACACCTATCATGGGTTTTTATATTGCAGGTGTACAAATTTTTTTGATAAGTAGTATAGATCTTTTTTAAAATAGAATTTATCCTTATACTTCAAATTTTGACAATAAATTATTTAGTACAAAATTTCCACGAACAAAGGGAGTATGAGTACACCTCTGGTGTAAGAGAGAAAATGTTTCGAGGGCCTCGAGCCTAACCTAGTTAAAATTGTGAGTACTTACTGACAATAAAATCGGTCAAATCTTCTTGGATAACGGGTTCCTTCATTTTGCAGAGGGCGATATATTTTCTCATTACTGACATCTCCAACGCATCAATATTGCTAGGCGGCTGTTTACAGTTTTGGTGGACGTAGGTTATGTGTTTTCCCAGTCTGACGAGAAATAAACAAGTAAAATTAGTTTTTGATATGATAAAAAACAAATTACACACGGATGATACGAGAGAACAACGCTCTCTGCGGAGCGGGTGAAGGATCTGTTGGAACTCTGTCTCCATAACTTTAACTTTCAAATGAAAGTTACGTTTTACGCGCAAAATGATCGACTTCCAATGGGTTTTTTTCTCTTTTACCAGTGGTAGCAAACACCTACATATAAGTGGTTCGAGGAACATGGATGACACATTTATTATATGGCCGGAAAATGATGAACTGCAGTATTTTTTACACCATCTTAACAGTATTCGAAAAACAATCAAGTGCACAAGGGATTTGAAAAAGATTTGGCCTTACATTTTTTTAGATGTTCTTGTCAAATGAGACAGAAACATTCAAACCACTTTATATAGGAAACCTACACATACGGGACAGTATCTAAATTTTAAGTCTAATCATTCTATTGCGACGAAACAAACAGTTATAAGAAGTTTGTATTTAAGACCTGTAAATATTTGTAGTAATAATGAAGAATTAACCACATTAAAAAGGACAACACAGAACGGTTATCCCGAGAAATAGACCCAACGATCTCCAAATTTAAAAACAAACCAAACGTAGCAACTTCTCAGAATAATAATCTGTTGGTTGTTATTACCATTCCAAATGTTGTGACGAGTTTCAGAAAACATGAGACGAATAGCCAAACACTATCATGTTAAAACAGTATTCTCGTCGGTAAATACGATAAGAAGTTCTCAGATTAGAGTAGACGATCATAAAAAAAAAGAACCCAATTAGAGGATATTGAATAATTGGGCTTAGCTGATTGGTCAATTGGCAAAAATGAAAGTTTCTTGAAGCTGGATTTATAATGCAGAAGAAATAAGTTTTTAGTCAACCAAGCACGGACATACCAAACATGGAAACCACTGGAAACAAGCGTCTTCTAACATCAATAAATAAAACCTGGGTCGCAGGGGAAGGGCACTGTTCGCACCATGCACTCATATTTAAACCTAACCTAATAAACTCTCACCTTAAATCATTATCCCTATCAGCTTTGTCCTGGATAAGCCACAACAAGTCGAATCTTGAAAGAAGTGCAGCCGGGAGTTGAATGTTCTGTTCGACGGTTCGTTTTGGGTTGTAACGCCCGTACGCAGGATTGGCAGCTGCCAAAATTGACACTCTAGCGTTAAGGCATGTCATAATACCGGCCTGAAATTCAAATCCAATACTGAATTTGTGTTTTTTTTGCAAAATTTAAATTTTTTAGGTTTTTTTAATTAATAATTTTTTGTTCAACATTAGATGTCTTGGTGGTGTGACTTTTGGTGACAATTGGTGGCTTGGTATCGCTCGTACGCAGGTGGCAGCTGCCAAAATCTCCTCTCTACCGTTAAGGCATGTCATAATACCGGCCTCGAATTGAAATCCAATGCTAAATTTGTGGTTTTTTGTCTCCAAAATTAAACATTTTTTGGTTAGTGGTGTATGGTATACTTTTTTTGGTAAAGAATGTTGGTTTTAAGTAACTAAAAAGTTTAAAAAGTGTACTGGCATTGGTTCGTAGAGAAAACTATCCCACAGCGCCAAAATAAAAAACTGAAAGACAACTGAATTTGTGCTGTTAAAATAAGGTTGCATAAGTTTGATACACGGTCTAAACATGATTTTGTCCCCGATTGTGGCCATTTTAGAACTAGTTAATAATAGCCTTAGTAGAAAGAAAATGACGACGTTTCTAGCTACAACTACTCTATTTTCCCTCACCCTGTAGATAAACAATAATAGACATTTACGAGGGTGGATCAAATATAAACAAGTCTTTGTTTATAACCTAGTTATTTAGAAACATGACACAAGCCAGACATTTTTCTACTTTTCTATGCATCCCCCTTCTCTGTTAATACACTTTTCCCAACGGTTTAACAGTTTCTTAATCCCGTTTTCATAAAAGGAAGCTGGGCGGGTATCTAACCAGTTGCGCACGAATGCCTCCACCTCTTCATTGGTCTGAAATTGCTCGCCTCGCAGTGAATCTTTGAGTGGGCCAAACATATGACAATCGCAAGGTGACAAATCAGGACTGTATGGAGGGTATTCCAGTACAGTCCAGTGCATTTCATTGATTTTGACCCGTGTTAAAGCTGCCGTATCAGGTCTAACGTTGTCATGCAGGAGCAACACGTCTTGGATGGGGTGTGCTCTCCTCTTTTGGCAATAATCAAGCTTTGCCTGGTTGAGTAAGTTGCAGTAGTAAGCCAAGTTTATTGTTATTCGCTCGTGCAAAAAATCGACCAACAAAACTCCTCTCCAGTCGCAGAAAACGGTGGCTAAAACTTTGCCTGCAGAAATGATGGTACGCGGGACGTGGGTGACTCACGTTGTCGACACGCTCACGGCCGTCGTTAATTTCTTTGCACCAAGTTTTTACAGGTACCCACGAAAGCGTCTTATTTCCGAACTGTGCTCGCAATCTGCATTCAATTTCAGCAGGTTTAACGTTTTCGCGTGTAAGAAATTTAATGATTATTCCTTGCGCAACACTGCTGTGTACCTTCTTCTCGCTAATTGCGATTGCTCCTGGCCAAATGAGCGTCCCGACACTCCAAGCCGCCTACATGCTGCTGAATATCCCTACTCCAAAATTATAACGGCCACGTTCATCTTGAATGACTTTTCCGTTAGTAAGTTTAAAAGGCTTGTTTATATTTGATCCACCCTCGTATTATCCGAATTTTGCAATATCACATACTTTATATCAAGATGCGATTTTTACCTTTAACCTTTACCTCAAAATCTAGTCGCGCAAGAGCGTCTTCTATCTCCCATAGAAATACCTGAACCGACATCCCCCTCCCCACGAAAAAAAAAAAAGAATTTAATAACGTAAACGTGCATACCTTGGCGATACTGATGGTCTGCTGTTCCATCACCTCGTGTATGGCCGTTCTGTCGCCGTCGGCCATTTTGTCAAATTCGTCGATGCAACACACGCCCTGATCGGCTAAAACAAGGGCGCCGCCTTCAAGCATCATTTCGCCTGTGAAGGGGTCTTTCATGACAGCTGCTGTCAAACCTACGCCTGAAGAACCTCTGCCCGTAGTGTACTGACCTAAAAACAAACAGCAACATCGTTTTAAAATGTGATCAAAAGGGCATCAACAAAGATTGTCTTCGGACAACGAAAAAAATGTGGCCAAAAATCGGTTAAAAAGCAAATTATCGCCATGAGCTTTATCAAATACAAAATCTGCACCTCAGAGGAAAAATTTTCAAAATTTCCGTTTCCCAGTTTTTTCACTCAACTAGATTAAAATTTCCTGCTCATTTTACTGACCTGACTTACGAGGCCGACGCAACGTATGGACAAAAGATGACATAGAGAGCAACAAAACAGACTTTCTATAGTGCATCAAAACCATTTTTTCCAAAAAGAAAATAAGATTTGTAATGTCACATTAAAGAACAAAAAATAAGTCCCTATCGATCACTTTTCAAGCAAAACAATATTTTTTTGCACTCCTGGAAAATTCGTAATTTTTTTCTGAATACCCTTTTCCTTTAAGGTACAGAAATAAATTTGGGATAAAATATTATAGTTTGAGATTTACCTAAAAGATTACAGTTAAAAAATCGTAATTTTTGAATTTTTTAATTTGTTATGTCCATAAACGTTTTATTTCTGAAGCAAAAATCTTTATCTACAATTTTTAACAAGTGTATAGGTCTAACCTGCGAGGAAGCAGATCAATTTCGTAAATGTTTTTATTTAATTGAATAAATAAGAGTGAACAATGAACAAACCATAAAATCAGCTTTCCCTTTTATGGTCTTTAATGTAAAAACTTTTAAACTCTTTAAAAAGAAGTAATGTCACATTAAAGAACAAAAAATAAGTCCCTATCGATATCACTTTTCAAGCAAAACAATATTTTTTTGCACTCCTGGAAAATTCGTAATTTTTTACTGAATACCCTTTTCCTTTAAGGTACAGAAATAAATTTGGGATAAAATATTATAGTTTGAGATATACCTAAAAGAATACAGTTAAAAAATCGTAATTTTTGAATTTTTTAATTTGTTATGTCCATAAAAGTTTTATTTCTGAAGCAAAAATCTTTATCTACAATTTTTAACAAGTGTATAGGTCTAACCTGCGAGGAAGCAGATCAATTTCGTAAATGTTTTTAATTGAATAAATAAGAGTGAACAATGAACAAACCATAAAATCAGCTTTCCCTTTCATGGTCTTTAATGTAAAAACTTTAAACTCTTTAAAAAGAAGTCATGAACACCATTATAAAAACTATTTATTATAAAAGTTTTATAACTTACTACAGACAAATAAAAAAGCGTTTCAATGGTTGCTACAACTCTTATAAAACAAAACATGTTACTTTTGTAAAATCTTGTGATTCTTAGGTGATAAGGTGTGATTTTTGAAGTGTAAACTTCTTTAGGCGCTTTTAGCAGTTTTTTGGGTACTGAATTGGACTGAGCCGTCAGGCTCGGCTATGTAACGCTTATTCGGGTGAAGTCGGCTCAAGTCGACTAACTGTGAGAGGAACATTCAGCGATCGATATGATGATGCAGATGAAGGAACTATTATTAATTTCGCCTTGTTGAAGTTTACACTTCTGTCGTGTGGTCTTAAGCACACACAATTTTTTTTAATGCATCTTTTTTGATTTTATGGCAAGAGCCTGGTTTTTATTGATAAAATAACTTACTTCTGGGCGCCAGACGATCAATAAAACCCAAAAGTTGCGATTTGGCAACACCTGGATCACCCATAAGGCAAATGTTGATGTTGCCACGAATTTTCATGCCGTCCGGACGTTTGTCCACACCTCCCACCAACAAAAGAAGCAGAGCTTTTTTCACATCTACAAGAAACAAAATATTAAAATACAAGTAATTTCACCCCCTCAAGGATATTGTTACAGGGTAATTTTTTGTTTTAACTGGAACACTCAGTAACTTCTTTAATATTGAAAATAAAGGGCTATATCAAACAGGCGATTTATTTGGTTAATTATAGCGACTTTAACAGCCATAATATATATTTTCTATCCCTCACTATGAACAGGGGTGTGAGATAAACTGGATTATATTATTATTAAAGTGGAGGTATACCCTTTATATTTTTGCATTTTTGAACTCGTCTTTTCTTACTACTAATATTTTGTCGGTTTATAACGTTTTCCTACGTTGTCCGACGCCTGTTCTCCACCTCCTTCGATCCTGACAATCATCTTCAGTCTTTTCTTCCTGATTTTAAAAATATACATGTCTGCTAAAAAAACATTTTTTAAGATTTAGCGCATTCAAATTTGTCAATGCTATTGTCAATGGCAAAACGAAATAAAATTGAAGTGTAAGATGAATATAAACTGCAAAAATTTACAGGGTTTCTTTTAAAAAATTACATCATTGTCCCAGACTGTATATGGTGAGGGATAGAAAAAAAATTTTGCCTGTTAAAGTGGTCATAATTAACTAAATAAATCGACCCATTTAATATAGCCCTTTATTTTCAACAATAAAGAAGTAACTGAGTGTTCCAGTTATAAAAAAATCACCCCGTACAAACAGTTGTTGCCAATAATTTAGCAACTACGTAAAACTGTATTAAAATCTAATCTTACACAAAGGACCGATATCACCGACTTTGTTTTCCGTTGCTTGGGGGGATAAAATGCAATATTTTTTTAAAAATAATTTCATTATATTTTTTGTTTCTGTTTATTATCCAATTCTTTTTAAAATAAATTTTAGGATGATTTCGAAAATCGAATAAAAAGAGGATCATTCCGTTAAGAAACATCAACTTTATATAATATCTCAAAAACTAAAAATGACAGATGAAATTGAGTTTGACAGTTAAATTCTTTATAAAAGTACTATGAAAAAGTTACACCAGAATAAAACTTTCACCCTGTACGTATTCGTTGGCCGAATCCTTACCAAGATGTCCATAAATTTCAGGTGCAATAGAAGAAGCTAATTTGGTGTAAAAGTCGTCTTCTGTCAAAACTGCCAACTCTTCAGGTGTCAAAGATTTCTGACCGTCGTCTTCATCGGATTTGTTGACTGATATAATCCTCTATGAAGAAAAATTATAAAATCAATGAAAAACTACGATAGAGGCCACGAAGACGACGAAGACGTAGTCTACATAAAAATAATTTTTTTTAATGTAACAGAGGCTTTATTGGGTTTTTGTTTTTGGACAAACCCTCGAACACGTAGATTTTGTTTGCGAGAGGGACACTTTTTGTATCTTGAAATTTTTGTAGCACTCATCCCCTTCGAGGGATATGATGATGATGATTCATATGTGAGCGGGCCTTGCAGCCCTTCCACTGCGACCACCAGTGGGTCTATCCTCCAAAAAGGTCGGCTATCAGTTTTGCTGAGACACTGTTCAGATCTTCTGAGTCGATCTGAGGTTTACCGAAAGTATTCTGACGTAAACGTGCAATAGCCGGACATTCGCACAGTACATGTCTGACTGTTTCGTCATCCTCCATACAGAGTCGTACAGTCGGTCTCTTCTGTTAGTCCCATTCTGTGCATGGGTACTCTCAGTCGACAGTGACCCGTAAAAAGACCAGTCACTATACTATCTCCTGTCTGGTAAGTCCAATAATGTTCCTGGCTCTGTTTCTACAAGGTCCTTTAATGAACTCTTTAGAAGGAGCCAGTTCTGGTATGATTGAGGGTGATTTAGCAGCATTGTATGATATCTCCAGGGCTGGCTCGGGGCCGAATAATTCGGCAGATGCCGCTTCCCTCGCTGCTAGGTCTGCGGCCTCATTTCCCTCGTGCCCAGAATGCCCTGGTATCCATACTAATGATACATTGTTAGCGCTACCAAGCGCATTCAGCAAATCCTTACAGCTCCTCACGGTTCTCGATGAGACCGTATAGGAATCAAGCGCTCTTAAGGCTTCTTGACTGTCGGAGAAGATTTTTATTGTCCTGTTGGTCCATTCGTGGTCAATAATCCACCGGGCACACAGTTCAATGGCTACGAGTTCGGCCTGAAATATAGTAGCCAATTGGCCGAGACTATGTTTAATCTCGACTTTTTCTTGAATTAGGTGTCCATTAGATCTTGGACCCCCGTGAGGTTAAGCTTTCAGGCTACCCACAGAAAAATATAAGGGAAACAAAAAAACTCCTTTTTGCCCGATTAGCCACGAAACTTGTTTGATTTTTAAATTCACGGGTACGAAATTCCATGTTTGTTAGGAATATACAGAGTGTTCCAAGATGAAATTCCACCATTGATAACGTTTTTATTATTAAAGATAGAAAAAAGTTTAAATTGGCAAACTAGTAGAATTTTTGATGCTTAAGATGCTCAAATAAAAAAAAATCGACCATTGAGTTCATTCGAGTTTTTTCAAAAAACATAAAACCAATTTTAATTGAAACATTTTTTATAATTTTCAAAAATTCTACCAGTTTGCCAATTAAAATTTTTTTCTATTTTTAATAACAAAATTAGCAATGGTGGACTTTTAATTTGAAACACCCAGTATATAATTTAAGAATGGTCCTCATCAGTTTTGTTTTTAAATCATATTGCAAGTAACAAAAAACTATACCTATCTAATTATAGAATAGTTACAAAATAATTTTCTTTAACTTTTTTACTGTTTTTTGACTCTCATCTCGACCTGTATCATCAAGCTTTTGTTTCATTGTGGATTCATTTTGCTTTTTGGTATTTATAAATTTGATTCTTATCATCACTCTTTGTTTTACAAATAAATTTACGAATTTATATGGAATAGAAATATTTGTTTTAAATTTAAAATTGGCACCATGCAATTTTATGAACCATTTGTCCATTTTGTTAACATTTTCTTTCCATGATGGTAAAGGCTCAGTTAAGTCTCCAAAAGAAAGGCTTTGCACCCAAGATGGCATGGCATATGAATGCATGTTGAGGAAACTCATTGTGATGCTTTCGTGCTAAAATCCTGCAATATAAACTAAACCATCTTTTTCTACAAAATTTTTTTGTTAGTCTTTAAAACATTTATAGGAAGCACGGAACAGGTATAAACACGACTTACAAGACCCAAAATGTACAAAATTTCCTGGCAAGAGACCAAATTACCCTATAAACAGCGTTTGACTGCTGTTTCCTAGGAAAACTGTGACGTAGCTATGACGTCACGGCCGTCATAACACCGAGTTACCAGAGAACCGGTTTATTTAATGACCGTGAGCCCTTATATCTACCTTATTCATATGGCATAGTGTACCCACTGTTTTTATTTTGGTTGGTTGTGAAATCCAATGTTCTATAATCTCTAAAAGAAGATATAGTATATTATTACTTACATGTGCTTCCAAAAAAGTGTCAGAAAGCAGTCCAGAAGTCATCTGTCTAAATCCTTGTTTGACAAGTGGCAAAAATATGCCAGTGATAGCGACGTGGTCACCGGGCAGAGCTTGACGCGTCACTTCGCCGCGACAGAATACTGTCAAAGTTCTGGGAATGTGACCTACTGGAACTTGGTCACTCTGTAATTAAAATATTTTTAAAAATAAATTTAGAAAAAAACAATTTTTTGAAAATAAGCTTTTATAAAATGGACTAAAAAGCATAAAATAATTTTTTGAGTGTTCTGATATCATAATAATAAAAGCGATGGGCGTATTAAAGGAAATTTACTCGTTTTTCTTTTAGCCTTGTTAACTCGAAGTTTAGTGAAAATCCAAATTCATTATATTATAGCAGAGAAATGTAAGAGTAGATAATTTAACCCAACCAAACCGTACTCAAGCTACCCTTACATTTTTCTGATATGGATGCACGCATTATTACGCCTGCTTCATATTAGGCAGATTATCCGCGACCCGCAGTGTGTCGATTTATTTTGTCACATTGAAAAAGAAGAGTCGGCCCATCATCGGTTGTGGACGATCCACCAAATGCGCATGGAAAGGCATTTTTTAGTCCATTTTATAAAAGCTTGTTTTAAAAAAAAAAAAAAATTCTACATTTATTTTTTAATTTTTAGATTTGTCTAAGTCTATGTATTTCAGCTAGCGCATCGATATTGCAGGGAGTCTTTCCTGTCAATTTTGAAATATCTAAGTCTTCGATGAGAAGGCCGTCCAACGATTTGATACTAAACAAAATACAAACTAAAATTTTACCCCCTCTCCGCCCTCCACGTAAGGGGAGAGGTAGGCAGTGATACCACATTATCGGAACTATTATGCGAAATTTAAAGTTAATTGGATACGTGGAAGTCAGTTGAAATTAATCAGAAAAACTTGACATGAAATCGTCCATTTTGAATCCGCCATATTGAATTTTTGTAATCTGATCAAAAATTCGTAATCGTCATCCTCAAAAACCCCCAGATACCAATTTTGGTGGAAATCCAACAAACTAAAATTTTGCCCCCTCTCCGCCCACCAGGTTAGGGGTGAGGTAGGCTGTCAGTGATACCACATTATTGGATTGTCATCGGAACTATAACGGTATACGAAATTTAAAGTCAATCGGATACGTGGTAGTCAGTTGAAAGTAATCAGAAAAACTTGAAATTAAATCGTCCATTTTGAATCCGCCATATTGAATTTTTGTCATCTGATCAAAAATTCGTTATTCTCATACTCAAAAATCCCCAGATACCAATTTTGGTGGAAATCGGATAAACTAAAGTTTTACCCCCTCTCCACCCCCCACGTTAGGTGGGAGGTAGGTACCCGATAAAACCACATTATTGTATTGTCATCGGAACTAAGACGCTATGCGAAATTTGAAGTCAATCGGATGTTTGGAAGTTCATCAAAAATGAGTTGCAAGGTTTGATTACATACATACATACCCACATACATACATACAGGTGAAGTTAAATAAAAGCTTGTAATAACTTAGCCCCGGACCCCTGTCTTTGATAGTCAAACAGGCAGGCACGCGTTCTTAAGGGCTGATCCCAGAATTGGTAAATTCCCGAATCATCCAGATCTCCCGGACCGCTGTCTTTGGTAGCCAAACAGGCAGGCACGCGTCTTTCTGAATTGATTCCCCCATAGGATTCCCAAATCACCCTAATTCCCGGACCCCTGTCTTTGGTAGCCAAACACGCAGGCACGCGTCACGTAGGGTAATTTTAACTTCTTCCCGGTTCAAGGAATTGATGGTACCGCGTCTTGAACTGTTGTTAGACTTTATTTAATTCTATATAGCCCACGGACTTGTCAAAACCGTATTTTAGCCGTCTTTGCGAAAAGGACCAAACTAAATAGGTAACACCGAATTTTGTCTGATTTCGTAATAGAAATGACCGAATAAATTGAGAAAACCGTATATAAATAACAGTGTGTCAGATTAGTAGCATAATAAGCTGCCTATGCTTTGGTGAAAGTGATTATTGGGTTAATTTGTAAATAGCTACGATATTTGTTAGATTTTACCAAATAAAAGTGGTACATTTGGGTTATATTGCCTGGATTTTATTTCCCAACCAAAAGTAGAACCCGTTTTTCTCGACTGTTTAAAAGCTAGCTGTACTGACCGGTGGAGACTCTAAGCTCCCTTATTTCTTAGAGTGCCGCCCAGATTTCCGTCCGAAATGGTGAAATCACGAGTACCAAACGTAAAAGACCAAAAATTTGGCAACACCGAACTAGGTCTCTTTACAAATTTGGCGCCCAACGTGGGGCCGTAAATAAAATAACCAACAGGTACCTAGGTAGGTCTCTTTACAAATTTTAATTAAAAAAATAATTAATTAATGAAGTTATTTTCATACATACAATGTAAGGGGAAATATTATATTTGGAATCGGAAAGGTAAATGCTACTTAAAAATACAAATTCTACTGTATTTCCAGACATGCTACAGAGCTGAAATTCAGCAGGCTGATAGAAATTATGATCAAACCCTTGGAAAAAATAAAAAAAACCCAAAATTCTAATTCACTACTATCCCCTATACATGGAAAATTATGTAAAAGTAACATTGCCCACTTCCGGAAACGCTAGAGAGCTGCTGAGCTTGGGCAGCCTGATAGGAAATATGATAAAACTATAGAAAAAAATTTCAAAACACCAAAATTTTAATTTATTTCCCTCCCCTGTAAATGCAAAGTTATGTAAAAGTAATATTGCCCACTTCCAGGTATGCTAGAGAGCTAAGCTGATAGAAAATATGATAAAACCATAGGAAATAAATGGATCCATGACGGATCTGATTCCTTCCTAGTTAGCCTATTAACATACTTCAAGTGAAGCCATGATATATCAGCCTTAAAAACAGTTTTTTTGTAAATATCTCTGAAACTAAAGCTCATACGAAGTTTTTGGTTATAACACAAATTATTGAGAAAAGTGTAGTCTACTATATTACGAAAACCGCATATTGATACGATCCTCCGTTAAAAAGTTAGCATTTTTAAAATTTTTTAATTGTCAAAAAACTGTTATGAGCATTAATGGATTTTGAGCAAAATCTAATCAGCTTGTTAGAGTGTCGAACACTATTTTACCTTTTATGAAAATGGATTCAGCGGTCTCGGAGGTCAAAATACACCTAAATAACATTTTGGGCATTTTCTCAAAAAAAAAATCTTTGATATATAATATAATAATACCTTCTCTAACCATTGCTACGCGGGCTAGGAAGGTAAAAATTAAAAACCTTAAAATTTTTAATAAGGCAATGCAAAAGTTTTGAACAATATTTTGCATATTTTACTAGTTTAAAACCTAAATTTTATCCAAATCCTTTCCAAAAAGGAGTGAAATCATAACAAAAACTTTTCATGTAAGAAAAAACCAAATACGCGAAAATGGAATTCTGTAAAAAGAATTGAGATAAAAGTAAAGCAAAGTTCTCCAATACAAATTTCAAAATGAAAGGTTCTTACTAGTTTGAAAATGTTTTTCTAAACTTGGGTATTACAGTCAAACTTCTTTATGTTTAAATCTTGTGAGAACCAGCCAAATAAATATAAAATACTTAATACTTACATGTTCCTGTATCTTGATTTCCTGGAACTTAACAAACTTGGAGCCCCGAGTCTGCAGGTAACACCTTCCTCCCGATTTGTTGACCTTGCAGTCATCACTGGGGCACATATTGACAGGCATAAAACTTAGCCCCGCAATCGGCTGGTATGTCTCTGCCCCGCATTGGTCACAGGTGTAAGTTGCCACACACATCATTGGCTTAACCTGTAGATTAAAGATCATTTTAAAAGGAACCTTTAATTTTGTAAAATATATTTATCATAACAAAAACATTTCATGTAAAAAAAAGCGAAGTACGCGAAAATGGTATTCCGTAAAAAGAATTGAGATAAAAGTAAAGCCAAGTTCTTCAATACAAATTTCAAAATGAAGGGTTCTTACCAGTTTGGAAATGTTTTTTTTTTACTTTTACATAGAGTAATATAGTTATATACATATTATATCCTGAAAATTTCACAACAATTGAACAAAATATAGTCTAATAAAGAAATATGGAGATGCTAAAAATAACCAATATTTTAAGATTTTTGCCAATATTCATACTTAATTTAAAAAATTTATGTGTAGACTATGCTTTGTCTAATTGTTGTAAAATTTTGAGGACTTACATAAACGTGATGTCTCTTTTGAATGTTACTTGCCATTTTTGCTTAAAATTACACAGAATTTTTTTTTATTTTACATTACATTTTTTTTTTAATTTTTATTACAGTTATTTTTAAACACTTACCTCAGTGGCTCTGGTTACTATTCCCTTGACAGAGACAAGCTGGCCCAAATTTTCTGCTTTTACCTCTCTTATAGGAAAGTGTTTCCGAGTTGAGAGATCTTTAAAGTAAATTTCACTAAAATCAAAATATTTTTTATTTGGTAAAATTAATAGATAAAGACTGATAAATGGCCACCAAAATGAGATATCATTGAGTTGCCTGTGTAGAATACTTGTTGGTATACAAACCCTCATTTCCTATGTATTTCCACAATACATGCAAAATTACCCAAAACAATTAGGTTTTGTCTAATTTTCTCAAAAAGTAAGCATTTTATAGAAAAATGTATAATTAACTTTATTATAGGAGATTAAATTACCTTTGTAATGATGTCACTTTGCTGCGGCAAATTAATGGTTAGCACTCCATTGGCGTCCCAATGGTGGGGCAATTTTTTTTAATGAAAATATTTTTTTTTATCATAAATTTTATAATTTTTTTTTATACTAAGCTCTACGAGAAAAAACGTTATACACTGTGTTCTTGGTCAGAGGATTACCTTTTACATTATGTAAATTTTTATAAAGTAAAGTTTAAAATTACACATCAGAGGCGTCCGCAAACTGGGACTATTTTTTAGGATTACAAATAATCCTAGTTTATAAATTAAATCACCCTATATTATACATTTTTCAAATATCAATTTGATTTTCTATAATAAAGTTTATTACATAATTCTTATAGAAAGCTTAATTTTAAAAAAAATCAGATAAAATTTAAAAATTTCTGTTTATTATAAAAAATATCTGGAAATGTTCGGACGCCCCTGGACTATTAACCTTAAGCTTTAAAACCACGTTGTGATACATCGTTTACAAGAAAATTTTATTTTCTTAAAAATAGTGTTTCGGGCATTTTTCTCTAAATTGCTTGATTTTTCTCTAAATTGCTTGCTTTTTCAGAAAAATAAATAAAACCTATAAAAACGCAAATTTTTTTGTGTGATTTTTAAAAATGATCCCAATATTTGGACGGCAATAGAGAGCTAATTATTAACTTGACCCAGTCAGTGATATTGTTTAAAAGAAAATTTAATTTCCTATAATAAAGTGATTTATAAGTTTGCTTTAAAATGTTTAGTTTTTGACAAAAATTAGATAAAACCTAATAATATCAGTGAATTTTGCATATATTGTAGAAATACATATTATGAAAATAGGTTAAAACTTTTTTTCTACAACCTATTTTTCCAAGATGGCCAAGTGAACAGACATCGTTCGAGATCACAAACTTACTGGGATATTAAGGACCATCAACCCTATAATTCTGCCAAGTTTCAAAACTTTTGGACCTTTTTCAACATCAAATGTATAGAATGAATCTTTTATTATGTTCTTAAAGTTATCAATCCAAAAATGTTTTATTCTCCTTATTAAAAGTTAATTTGCCTAGCTAGCCTAACAGTTTTGTACTAATATCTCCATAACAACAAAAGCTAGATATATTTGGCATTGATTGCTGAATTATTTGTTTGTATTATTATTTTAGAAAATCTACAGAGTAAAGAAATTGAAAAACTTAAAGTTTATGTACATTTTTGGCATTTGCAACTGCTAGTATTAACTATCAACCTCACTATCAACTTTGTAGGTACAGGATCATAAAAAAACTCTTATATTTTCACTAAAAATAGGTTAGTTGGATTAAAATAGGCCTAATTACCAAACTTTGTGTCTATCTGAGACACAATAACTCAAAAACCAACAAACTGATTTAACCAAGTTTACCATAAAAATATTGTGTTAAATTTTGGTGGGGGTGCAATCATAATTTAAGAACCACACCAGTTAGCAAAACAATGTTTTTAAAGTTTGATTAAGAATTATATTTTTACAGTTTTTAAGTTATGTTGAGAAAATAATATCTGCCGAACCGCAGCCACCTGTACAAAGTCTCAATACTGCCGTCCTTAGTAAGACCCACCTATCTACATTTTCACCTGTTTCGAGAAAAGTGAGTTTAAAGTTTAAATGCTTGCTAAGAGTACATGGTAATATTTTTTTTTGTTTTTCAAAATAAAATACTTTCGAGCAAAAATGTTGGTATTTTTCTTAAGAAACAGATGAATGTAACCTATTTGAAGCCATTTCGGTTCTAACTAATTTTTGATTTTTTTGCAGATAGGTGGGTTTTACTAAGGACGGCAGAATAGGACTTCAAGTTTACATTAAAAATTACATTTTTAACAAAAGAGCCATAGAGTCAGTTTGCCAGTCACAATTAAAAAAAAAAGAAAATTGTATATATCTCATAAACAACAGCAGCTAGAGTAACATAGTTTTCACAAATTGATTAAAAATATCTTTTTCGGCATACCAACAATTTAAAAAAAATTAAATGCCTAAGTATTTGCATAATAAAATCATAACTTCTTTTATAAATCAATTTTTAATTAAACATGTTTGCTCTATAACTAAAAATAAACTCACAAATGCAGAAAGAATACAAGAGTGAAGGTACTTACTATCTCCTCATAAGTTCTGATGGAAACTTGTGCCTAGCATCTCTATTCTCCTGGTTTGGCCTTATTCTTTGATTCATTAAAAGTCTGTGCTGAATGTAAACATCCAAAGCATCTTTAGCCACCACCTCTCGCTCCTTGAAAGTTGGCAATAACTCAAATATAACATCAGAAAACAGAGTAATGTAACGTCTTGTATTTTGCAAGGCATGTTCTGCCAGTTCTTCATTAAAATCGTGAAGGTCGTCCAGTTCAATGTGCAGGGCTATTTGTTCTCGGTGAGCAAGTTTGGTCAGCTGGTCTGCATATTTAAAGTTTTTACGTCCTGAACGAGGATCCTGGGTGCAGAATTCCATGAGGAATGCCTTGCAGGAATCTGAAATATATATTCCAAATAATACAAGATCCTTCTATACATCGAACTCACACTCACCATATTCTTTTTCATAGTCGCGCTTCGCCATCTATAGATAATTATTTTGATTGACAAAACTATATTAAAATCTAAATAATAACAAAATTACAAGGAAAAATGGTATAAAACACAAAAAAAACGAAGATTTCGCTCTATTTACAACCAAACGACACAAACAGCTGTCGGGAAAAGGCGCCAAACAAGTAAACAACGAAAAAACCCTAGAAAACTTATGGCAACGCCGCAGTTTTACTGACCCAGACTGAAATTGTCCTCAGGTCGCTCAGAAACCGTAGGAAATTGAATTTATTGACCATTGACCTTATCCTTTTTAGGGTGATTCCAAGCTAAATCGATAGTAACGTTAAAATGGCTCTGGAACGAAATAGCGATGTACAAAATAGCGAATATCGAAATAACGACAATCAAAATAGCGATGTAATGAAAGGACGACTATCAAAATAGCGATGTAACAAAATAGCGATTGTAACAAATTAGTGATGTAACAAAATAGCGATGTAACAAAATAGCGACTATCAAAATGGCGATGTAACAAAATAGCAACTATCAAAATAGCGATGTGATCCGACCGAACCGAACCAGCATATTTTTTCAAAAGGAAACTCTCCAGACTTCTTTTCCGGAATCCTAGAGAGTGTGAATCCGAACCGAACCGAATTCGGTTCAGATAGGTTCGGTTCGGATTCACATCCTCTAGGATCCCGGAAAAGAATCAGGGAAGTTTTTTATTTGAAAAAATAATCTGGTTTGTTTCAATTCGGTTTGGTTTGATTCGGTATTTTGATGCATCGCTATTTTGATATATCGCTATTTTGATTGTCGCTATTTTGATACATCCCTATTTTGATATGTCGCTGTTTTGTTACAAACGCTATTTTCATTACATCGCTATTTTGATAGCCGCTATTTCATTACTCGCTATTTCGTACGTCGCTATTTTGTACATCGCTATTTTGTTCCGGAGCCCGTTAAAATATGGTATAAATAATTTGCTTTTCTTTTTATATAATTAATTTGTTTACTACACAACAAACACGAGACATTATTTAATATTTAATGATGGCTTTTGATGAAACAAATTAAGCCTTTCGTGATTTAAAATTTTAGGATCAAAAGACTGGACGGCTGTTTAATTTTTAAAATGTTATTGTTTTCTTACAATGAATCATTAGCTAAAAATGTCTCGAAACGACAGCATCGAATCCCAAATATCTACAAAATATGTTCCAGGACTTTTTAACATTACAGTGGAAGACAGTAACTGGATTATTACAAGTTCTTTTATGATTTTTACCATGCAAACCGGATTTGGAATGCTTGAGTCTGGATGCGTGTCCATTAAAAACGAGGTCAATATTATGATGAAGAATGTTGTGGATATTGTATTAGGAGGTAACAAAATAACGGCTCTCAAAAAACCCGCCAAAAGAATAGGGGAGACCGGGTACCCAGGTAGCAAGGTCACTTTTTTTAAACGTCAAAAAAAGGTAATTTTTAATGACCATTGACGTCTCTAACCTGACGTGTAAATGACCTTTAAATGACGTTCAAAAGACACACCCAAAATGACGTCATTTTTCGTCGTGTTAAAGACGTTAGCAATATGACGTATTTGGGACCAAAAGTCCAAAACCTAACATCAATGACCTATTTATGACTTTTTTTTAAACTCGTCTGAATATAATATGAATATGAAATATTCCCTGCAGTTGAGAACACTGAAGGAAACTTAGACCTGGAAGTCCTGGCACAGGTACAGATCAAAATAGACCTAAACCTAGACTTAGACATCTCCACCTGGAAGCGAAAAAAGCCTCAAAGTTTGTCATGATTTAATATTTAATTTATTTTACATACCCCCACATCTCGTATAAATCCGGTCAAGTTCTGACTGGGGCACCATCTATGTAAGTATGAGTATATGTCCCTTGGACAAAGTGTGCAGTGTAGGTAGTGACCAATATAAGACGTGTTTAAGACGTCAAAAACTAAACGACGAAAAAACGTCAAATAACTGACGCCTTAAAGACAACATTTTTTGGTAGATGACCTGGGGGTCATCCAAATGACTACTTTTCGACGAAAAAAAGGCGTCATTTGATGACCCCTTGCTACCTGGGTAGATATAGATTTGGACAAACAAAAAGTTATTAAATTTTTTTCAGGTCTGACTTACTGGATTTTTGGTTTTGCCATGTCATTTGGTCGCAGCCCTAATGTCAACGGATTCATGGGTCTAGGGGATTTCTTCATAGACCCGTTAGTTTCGGACCCCCTTAAGGGAGCGGTTTACACTGCATTTCTTTTTCAACTGTCATTTGCAACGACCGCCACTACCATTGTTAGTGGAGCCATGGCCGAGAGATGTAATTTTAAGGCATATTGCATTTTTAGGTATAAGATATAGAATAAGTTTTGTACCATTTTTGCGTTTGGAGTACGGGGCAAACACTGATATATATATATATATATATATATATATATATATATATATATATATATATATATATATACATACCTATATAAGTATATATTACTTCTAATGGCGCGTATTCATAAGAAAAGTTAGCAAGAGCGAACATAATGCGTGGATTCGATTATTATATATATTTCCTCTTGATGAAGACCATTCACTTTCAATGGTGAAGACGCGCCTTAAGAAGACCCATAAGACTAAGTATAGTACATACTTAGTCTTATGAAAAGACGCACCCAGCTATAGTAATAAATAAAACGATAATATATTGCTGAATATAGCCAAGAGACGGTTCTCCAGAAAGACTGGTGCCATAGATATAAAAGGCTAAGTAGAAATCTCCTTAAATATAAAACGAAAGTTTTACTCCCTGAATTCATAGGGTGGCCAAAAAAACAATTTTAAAATTGCGAATGCACAATCCCCTTTTTTAGCCATTTTATTATAGTGTTTAAAAAGGTATTTTAAAGCTCTGTGCAAAAAATAATCAGAGATGTGTTACATAAGTAAAGATATTTTAGTATAAATCCTTAGCCAAACCTAAATTCTTAGCTTTCTCAACACAGCAATTTACTGCATCCCGGCAGGATGGATCTGGGGTGATCATGGATTCCTAAAAAAACTGGGTGCAGTAGACATCGCAGGATCAGGAGCGGTACACCTGTTGGGAGGAAGTGCTGCTTTGTCGAGCGCCCTAATGTTGGGCCCTAGGCTGGGGCGCTATGATAATGGTAGGAAACCTTTGCCTATGGGTAAGTAAGTACCTTATATTGACTAATATATGGTATGCATCACAACAAATAAGGAAATCCATACATTTTATTGAACTCTCCTAATTTATTTTTTATCTGTCTTCTTTTGTTTATAAGGCAACCCAGTAAACGCAGTCATGGGCCTGTTCGTGTTGTGGTGGGGATGGTTGGCATTTAACTCTGGAAGTACCTACGGGTTAAGCGGCGAAAAATGGCACTACGCGGCTAAAGCTGCCGTTATGACTATGATGTCATCATTTGGAGGTCAGTTTTCTCTCAAGGATTTTAAAATAGTTGGATAAAAAATGATTGTGGCAATAAATCAGACCACTGAATTCTATTTTGGGAGATCAACAGTTTGCAAGAAAAAAAATATAATCCTCCATCAAACAACGAATATAGTTTACAGTTACCTACCAAAGAAAGAAGAAATACCATTGTTCTTCAAATTTCTAGCGCATTCACCAGGATTTCAAAATTAATATCCGCTGATGCCATTTCTCGTTTTTTAGGTGGTTGTAGTGCCATACTGTTTACCATGGTAAAACTGCGTGGCAAGATATACGCTCTCGACATAATAAACGGTATTTTGGGCTCTTTAGTAGCAGTCACTGGAGGGTGTTTTTTATACAAAGGTAAAAAAATTTAAACATTTAACATTCTCCAATTTTAATCTTTTGTGGTTTTCTACATGCTTATTTTACTTGCGAAGCAGTTTAAAAATTTAAACCTTTAGATTTGGTTTAGATAACTTGTTAATTTTATCCAAGACTTAAAAAATTAAAAACTGACCAATTTTAAAACCCTTTCATTGTGCTGCTCTTAAACAAAGTACTACGTTATTTTTTTTTTAGGATGGGAAGCTTTATTCATAGGAGCTGTGGGCTCTATTTTAGTTTGCGGCGCCATGCCTCTTTTCGACATCATCCAAATCGACGATCCAGTCGGAGCAACCGCTGTGCACGGAGTTGGAGGCATTTGGGGTGAGTAAAATCTCAATTGCACGTTAGGCCTCGTCTATGCATACATAAAACCAAGGATTTCCAACTTGAGAGAAGGCAAACTAAGAAGAAAACTACTGTTGATTCTTATCAGTGGCAGATCCAGAGGGGCAAAACCTACCTCCTTGGCCTCCCCCCCCCCCCCCCCCCCCGAGCTTCCAGGATCCGGTCCGCCACTCATTCATATTATAAATACCAGTTAAACTGTATTTTTGTAGGAGTGATTGCTATTGGCATTTTTGCGGAAGACCCTTTTCCACTAGGCACCACAAATGGTCGAAACGGAATCCTCAAAGGTATAACCTAGAAAATGTTTAGTAAAATAGTACCAGAATACTGTTAATGAACGCATTAAGCGAAATCTCCGTTAATAATGACTTATTGCAATAAGGCCAGGCAGTAACTTGTCCATTGAAAACTGACAGTTGATCTTTCAAAATTGACATACCAAAGTCGAATTTATAAATCCAGTAGTTTATTTTTCATTAATAGGGGCGGCACTATTAATTCTGGCTCTTATAACACGCAAAGGCCTAATTTTGAAAGAAGAAAGTTGCGGTCCTATAATGCGAAACTGTCAGAATAGTACCTGGCCCTATTACTGCCTGGCTTTATTGCAATAAGTCCTGAAATATTTTAGGTGGTGGTTGGTATCTTTTGGGCATACAGTGCCTATACGCCCTCTGTCTTGCATCGTGGGGTACCATTTCGACCATAATTCTACTCTGGATGATCAACAAGGTTGTCACTATTCGCATGGATGTTCACGAAGAGATTTTGGGTGCTGATTTGACGGAACATTTTGTTAAACATGCCCAAGTAAATGTTAGATATTTTTTATTCTTTCTTTTTTACCATTAGGAAATTCGTAGCGATTCGGTCGACTCCCTGTGTGTGACAGATATTGGCTTATTCAGCCAAAATGTGTCACAAACAGGGACTCTAATTAAACCTGGTACTTTGACAGTTGAAATGGCGTAAAGAAAACGGTCTATTAATCATAAATATCATGTTTCTTTAAATGTGTTAAAAAAACGAAGTTCTGACAACACTGCACTACGATCAGCGAGACGATAGTGGCACCTCTACCGGACTTCACCGGTTAATGCAAAAGCTCGTTTGTGTTTTAGCAATGCGTTCTGCTTTACCGGGCTGTTTATGGTCTAGCTAAATTATATTTTGAACTCCTTTACCGATTTAAATGAAATTTTAAATGTGGTAATATGTTCACTTTCCTTTAATTTTTAGGTGGGTGTATCAAGAGCCATGTCCGCCTTTAGGCCAGTTTTAGACACTTCAAGTTTGGAGAAATTAGAAAACGTTGGAATCAACCCTAGACACAATCAACACGTTTTTGTAATAAAATTTTTGGCCGTGAAACGGCGCTACAGAATGTCAAAAATCGTGAGGATTGTTACGAAAAATCAAAACTTGGGAATAAAGATGGTTCAATCGCTTTTCGATATGATAAAAAACCACCAGCAAAAGAACAAAAAAGTACGCAATAAGCGAATCAATGTGGAATCAAAAATACCGATACCGATAGATGACAGTTCTAACAAAATTCTAAGGGTTCTTAGTGCTGAGGAAACAGCTCTTGGAGCAAGTGTAAAGCCCATTAAGCCCAATCATATGGCCTGGGTAAATTAATGCCAATATAGGCACTTATACTAATTTAGTGATTTACATCAAGTCCCGATTGATCCTGATAAAAAAATGTACCAGTTTCTGTTAAAACTTTATATTAAATTAAAGCTTTAAGAAAATCATTTTATTTAGTTACAAAATATGTCTTAAAATTTAGTTCTGTAGTACACGGATAATTGAATGTTAATGGTTTGGATTTGATAAAACATGGATAAAACTTATGGCCAAAAATCCAAAATGGCCGCCGTCCCGTCCTTTTTAACCATTGACATTTCGTTCTCTGGTTTAGAAATGTCAAGTTCTTCTCAACGCTGATTTTGTTGGTTTGTATTTGTGCCAGTTTTTTATTTAAATTTGGGATAAAATCTGTCAAAAACTGTTTAGGGTCTCGAAACGATACTCTTTCTATTAAAATACAAAAAAGTCCGAGATTTGCTTTTTTTTCAACAAAAACACAGAAAATTAACAACAGCTGACTGTCTCTGCCATTTTGGCAAGGCCGCGATAAAATCAAAGTATAGTAAGTTTGGTTGGGCTGCCCACGGGTGCCCTGATTCTACTCACGGTCCCTAGAATTAGGAACTCAACCTTGTTAGACCGTGGCTTCTACGCCCTTTTCGATTTTAGCTTAGACAAGGGAAAAGCGGACGCGTAATCCGGCCAAATTGAGTGTGCCCAGTTTGGCACCACCAGTGGCGTATCACGTGGGACTGGTAAAACAAATGGCATAATTTTAGGAGACACATTTACAATAAAAAAAAATTTTTTTGGTGATAAAATTTGTATTTTAAAGTAAATTAATAAATAGCTATAAACATTAATAAATGACACTATTTTTACAGCCCCTCATATAGGATAGTTTTTGTTAAGTGATTTCTAATAGGATCTGTGATTGTAGAACAGAATCAGCAAGGTGCATGTTTTTAACCCACAAGCCACATATTTGTTTCCATCTTTAAGGGGAAACCTGAAACAAAAAATAAAGAATATTAAATAAGTAGTAATAAGCAAAGTATGAAGTTTATATTAAAAACAAATAAAGCCTACTCCTCTGGATACTTGTCGTCCTTCACGCATAATTAGCTCTAAATTAGATAATTAAAAATTAATCCTAACTGAAATATGCCTATAAATCATTACTGTTTATTTATAAAGGAATCAAGTTTCGATAGAACAAAAAAATGTAGCTGTTTAAGGCGGTATACAATTAATACAATGTATTTCTTCCTTGAAGCTATATATTTAAATATTTACCTATAAAACGGTATTCCTGATACTTTTTATTCACTTCGACTCTTGCAACGAAAAGCTGAACAAAACACCATTATCATGCCAGAAAAATTCCAGCGTATGTAAGTTCGTATTAGCACAAAATCACAAAAACTAAACTGGTGTCACAGTCAATGTTTGGCACCAAAAAATGGCGTTGCATAGAAATTTGGGCACACTTTTTGCGACGGTCCGTCATATATGTTATAGTTCAAATTATACCCATTTGTAATGACGTCATTTTTGTTTATCTTTGTTTAGTATATTATAAACAGCGGTGACAAGAAACTTTTTAAAAAAAGTAGTGTCAATGATTTAAATAGGTAGGTAATTGGTTATGTGAAGTATCCATCACTGTCAATTAAAAAACATTGATTGGTAAAAATATCTACGCCATACGTTTTTTTCTCACCTGGTGACGTCATTACAAATGCGTATAATTTAGACTATACGCGTCCTCTCTCTTCCCTTGTCTAAGGATTTTAGCTAGTATTGGCAAACGCAAGTGGTACTCTGCCAAAACTACTAAAAATTTATGGATCTCTTTTGACTGGGCTAAATATTTTAATTTTATTTTTGAAGGGCTCCACTCGTATTTCGTAACGAATTCTTCGCGGTTTCTTTCCTTTTTCTTTAATGATTTATTTTTGTTTTTTGTTCTTTAGCGGTTTCAGGTTTAATTCTTTGACCAGACTTTTACGATGTCTGGTCGAGCAAGCAAAGCGAAAACCCAGACAAAAAGATTTACCTATAACTATAATGGTTTGGATTTTAGGAGTTTTTCAAATACCTACATAACAGGGTGGCGACTGTAAATGAAACACTGCTTGTAGCAACTTAATATTAGGTTTTCTGAAAAAAAAAACAAAAGCTTAAGCACAACAACAACGATCTTTTTTTCCTAATGCAAAAAATGATTGATCGGGCCCCCGAAGGGGGTCTATGAGTATACTTATACAGACATAACTACAACTTTTTTGCGGATGAATAGCCCAACTTGCGGTACCTTGTTTACATAATCAAAAAAAAAACAAAGGTATACTTTTTTAAGATACATATACGTCAATTAAATTGTCAAAAAATATATTTTTTCGTTTTCTTTGCTTGTGTTATTTTGTTTCCGACCAGTCCGTCCCAAAAAAAAGATCGTGGAAAACTCAGTTAACGTCTTTTTGTTTCTTTTTTCGAAAAAAACATCAAAGATTAACCCGCTAGAGGCAGTAGTCCTAAAAACATTTGCAGTCTCAACCGTGATTTGGTGGATTTGGATCATCTCTCTGAGTTACACATATTTAGTAAGAGAATATAAACCGCCTCGAAAATTTCTATATTTAGGAAAGGGCCAGGGGGGCCCGGCCCCCTCCCCCCCTTCCAGACATATAACTTATTTAATAATAAAAGCCATACATCTCCTTTGGATACTTAATTTCACACCTTAGATAGGGTGACCATATGTGTTTAGCGCAAAAGGAGGACGTCAAAGACAAAAAAGCCGGATTTTTAATAAAAAAACCGGTCCGTTTGAAAAACCTAAAAAAATGATGACCAAAAATAAGTATCTTGGGACCGATAAATCTGAATTTGCAAAAAAACCAATAAGAAAAACCACCTTGAAAAAACTTTCATGCAACTAGCCGAGCTAATTGCAAAATAAAACGATGCAATAAAAATAGATTGGGGGGGGGGACTGTAAGATGGCTCAACACACCTCAAGATGAAGAAAAAAAGGATTTTGGCGACGCATGTGAAATTTTAAAAAAGATTGAAGCTCTCTTCGTACAGATAGTTTTTGTAAAAATAAAAAAATACTAAAAAAGAAAAAAAAAGCCCCGTAGGCAAAAAAAAATTGCACGAAACATATTTGTAAATAAGAGGCGAAAAAAAAAATTAAGCACTTCGTAAAAATATAGAAAACAATTTTTGCAATATAAAAAAATGCTGAAAAATTTACAAAAGAAGCAAAGCCGCCGAACTTATTTTTATTTTTGAAAAAAATCGCGGTGTAAAAAAAAATGTTGAAAAAAAAAACTACTAGAAAATTTTTTTAAAAAATCGGAAAACTTTCCGAAAAAAGTTACAGCAAAAAAAGTTTTGGTATAATAAAAAAAATGATAATTAAATTATTCCAATAATAAATGGTGTCAAAAATTTGCAGTCATTTAGTTTGAGAGGGGGCTGTATTTGAGGTTTGGGGGGGCGCAGCAGCCTAAGCCCCCACCTAGGTTGCGGCTTTGGATGACTAAAAACAAAAGGTCTTTGGTCGCCAAAAAGCCGGACGCAAGAAGAAGCCGGCCGGACATTTTCATTTTGCCCAAAAAGCCGGACATGTCCGGCTTTATCCGGACGTATGGTCACCCTACATTAGATCTATCAAAAACCTCTTATAAAAAATATTTTGATGTTTGCTGCCACTTTGGCCTCTCCCCCACGGAAATCCTTGATCCGCTACTGTATATATATGGCGCCCTCTCTTGGTCAAAGGAGTTTAAGTGCTACGAAATTTACTGTTGAGTGAAAAATATTATTGAATCCTCTAGTCATAATTTTAACTGCTTTCACCTAATTATTTATTTATTATTTTACAGCACAGTCGCATAGTTAAAGCTATACAATGGGTTTTGTAGGTTGTACCCAGGTGTTTAGGTTCTACACCTATAACCACCTGAAAAGTCACCTCAAATAATAGAAAATAAATCAAGATTATATTTTGGTAGTCACGTTTTCAAAGTTCATACAATCGATATAAATTGCTTGTACCATTGACAAGTACCTATCTTTAATAAACCTACAGTTGTAAATGTTCAGGGATATTTTTGGTACTTTTATTCGTTAGCACGTTATTTTTATATTCAATAGAATGACCCATCACTTGCTTATTCCACCTTACGAATAGACCGAAAAGGTGGTACCTTTGCTATCCCACAATAGGCCAAGAGTTCATGGTGGACTCTGATATTGTTAAGTATGTAGTTTTAAAGAATAAATACTCTCTCCAGCGCCAGCGGCGCGGCGTTCGTTTAACTATACAGTTTATCAAAAAAAGCACCGAGTTGCAGTATTGTGGCGACATCGTCATACAGATACGAAAAAACCACTGAGTGAGTTGAGATTACAAAAAACGTCATTTAGCGATTTTTAGTATAGGAAAACCCATAAGACCAAAATAGCAAAACTTTGAAAATTCATATTTTACAAACTATACAGTTTATCAAAAAAGGCACTGAGTTGCAGTATTGTGGCGTCATACAGATACGAAAAAACCACTGAGTGAGTTGAGATTCCAAAAAACGTCATTTAGCGATTTTTAGTATAGGGAAACCCATAAAACCAAAATAGCAAAACTTTGAAAATTCATATTTTACAAACTATACAGTTTATCAAAAAAGGCACCGAGTTGCAGTATTGTGGCGTCATACAAATACGAAAAAACCACTGAGTGAGTTGAGATTCCAAAAAACGTCATTTAGCGGTTTTTAGTATAGGGAAAGCCATAAGACCAAAAGAGCAAAACTTTGAAAGTTCATATTTTACAAACTATACAGTTTATCAAAAAAGGTACCGAGTGGCAGTATTGTGGCGTCATTCAAATACGAAAAAACCACTGAGTGAGTTGAGATTCCAAAAAACGTCATTTAGCGATTTTTAGTATAGGGAAACTCGTAAGACCAAAATAGCAAAACTATGAAAATTCATATTTTACAGACTATACCGAGACTATACGGTTTATCAAAAAAAGCACTGAGTTGCAGTATGGTGGCGTCATACAGATACGAAAAAACCACTGAGTGAGTTGAGATTCCAAAAAACGTCATTTAGCGATTTTTAGTATAGGGAAACCCATAAGACCAAAATAGCAAAACTTTGAAAATTTATATTTTACAAACTATACAGTTTATCAAAAAAGGCACCGAGTTGCAGTATTGTGGCGTCATACAAATACGAAAAAACCACTGAGTGAGTTGAGATTCCAAAAAACGTCATTTAGCGATTTTTAGTATAGGGAAAGCCATAAGACCAAAAGAGCAAAACTTTGAAAGTTCATATTTTACAAACTATACAGTTTATCAAAAAAGGCACCGAGTTGCAGTATTGTGGCGTCATACAAATACGAAAAAACCACTGAGTGAGTTGAGATTCCAAAAAACGTCATTTAGCGATTTTTAGTATAGGGAAACTCGTAAGTCCAAAATAGCAAAACTATGAAAATTCATATTTTACAGACTATACGGTTTATCAAAAAAAGCACTGAGTTGCAGTATGGTGGCGTCATACAGATACGAAAAAACCACTGAGTGAGTTGAGATTCCAAAAAACGTCATTTAGCGATTTTTAGTATAGGGAAACACATAAGACCAAAATAGCAAAACTTTGAAAATTTATATTTTACAAACTATACAGTTTATCAAAAAAGGCACCGAGTTGCAGTATTATGGCGTCATACAGATACGAAAAAACCACTGAATGAGTTGAGATTCCAAAAAACGTCATTTAGCGATTTTTAGTATAGGGAAACCCATAAGACCAAAATAGCAAAACTTTGAAAATTTATATTTTACAAACTATACAGTTTATCAAAAAAGGCACCGAGTTGCAGTATTGTGGCGTCATACAGATACGAAAAAACCACTGAGTGAGTTGAGATTCCAAAAAACGTCATTTAGCGATTTTTAGTATAGGGAAACTCGTAAGACCAAAATAGCAAAACTTTGATATTTATATTTTACAAACTATACAGTTTATCAAAAAAAGCACCGAGTTGCAGTATTGTGGCGTCATACAGATACGAAAAAACCACTGAGTGAGTTGAGATTCCAAAAAACGTCATTTAGCGATTTTTAGTATAGGGAAACCCATAAGACCAAAATAGCAAAACTTTGAAAATTCATATTTTACAAACTATACAGTTTATCAAAAAAGGCACCGAGTTGCAGTATTGTGGCGTCATACAAATACGAAAAAAACCACTGAGTGAGTTGAGATTCCAAAAAACGTCATTTAGCGATTTTTAGTATAGGGAAACCCGTAAGACCAAAATAGCAAAACTTTGAAAATTCATATTTTACAAACTATACAGTTTATTAAAAAAAGCACCGAGTTGCAGTATGGTGGCGTCATACAGATACGAAAAAACCATTGAGTGAGTTGAGATTCCAAAAAACGTCATTTAGCGATTTTTAATAAAGAAGAAAAGAAGATTTTTAATAAGACCAAAATAGCAAAACTTTGAAAATTCATATTTTACAAACTATACAGTTTATCAAAAAAAAGCACCGAGTTGCAGTATTGTGGCCTCATACAGATACGAAAAAACCATTGAGTGAGTTGAGATTCCAAAAAACGTCATTTAGCGATTTTTAGTATAGGGAAACCCATAAAATTCATATTTTAAAACCTATACAGTGTATCAACAAAAGCACCAAGTTGCAGTATGGTGGAGCCATAGAGATGCGAAAAAACCACACCCTGAGTTAGGATTCGGAAAAACGTCATTTAGCGAATTTTAGGGTAGGGAATCCCATAAGACCAAAAATTTTGAAAATTCATACTTTATAAACTATACAGTTTATTAAGAAAACCCCGAGTTGCAGTATGATGGGGCCATAGAGATGCAAAAAAAAACCACATCTTGAGTTAAGATTCGGAAAAACGTCATTTAGCTAATTTTAGGGTAGGGAATCGCATACGACCAAAATGGCTATGATTTGAAAATTCATATTTCAAAACCTATACAGTTTATTAACAAAAGCACCAAATTGCAGTATGGTGGGACCATGGACATGCGAAAAAACCACTCCATAAATTAAGATTCGGAAAAATGTTATTTAGCGAATTTTAGAGCAGGGAATAAGACCTAACTGGCCAAAGTTTGAAAATTCATATTTCAAAAAATATACAGTTTATCAACAAAAGCACCGAGTTGCATTATAGTGGGGCCATAGAGATGCGAAAAAACCGCAGCCTGAATTAGGATTCGTAGGGAATCCATGAGACCAAAATGGCGAAGTTTTGAAAATTCATACTTTATAAACTATACAGTTTATTAAGAAATGCCCCGAGTTGCAGTACAGTTAAGATTCGGAAAACGTCATTTAGCGAATTTTACGGTAGGGAATCCCATAAGACCAAAATGGCTAAAGTTTGAAAAAAACTATACAGATTGTTAAGAAAAGCACCGAGTTGCAGTGAGAAGTGGTCATGTGCCATAACAAAAATAATAGGATTCTTTGTTTAATGATTCTGTATTTTGTTTTACATAAAGGGATAAAGTTACAAAAAAGATTATTGCGATTTGCTCTCGGTCTAAAAGAACACCTAAAGCCAAAACACAGGTGAACCCGCGCTTTATACCTGTTGCCTTTGCTCTTTAGTACCACTACAATATAGAGAATAATTCATACAGTGCGTGCACTTCTTAGTTTTTCTCTTCAAAATCTATTTTGAAAATACGTAGCTTAGTTTAAGGTGAATATATACATACTTTAAAATTTAAATAAATATGTCTAAAAGCGTTTTGACAAACATATTTTCCTCTTTAGAGAAGAAAATACTTTTTATCTGGGGATAAAAATAATCAGGCCATTCATTCATCCCGTTCGACAGTCATAAAACCATCTAAAAAATGCCAATGTTCACGCAATGCAGTACGTTATGTTTTAAAACGGTTTTGGTTTGATGGAACGACCAATGAATGCTGTTGGCGTAGTGATCAATTTATTTTAGTCATGTGATCATATGCAAAAAAGTTAAATGGAAAGTCACGTGACTAAAAGAAACGGTAGGTTTCGTCGTCTCGTGTAAAGGTAGATCGAAGGCAAAGTGGGAATTCGAGAGCTCTAAATTAAAGTTGCACACAGAAAAAAGGGATGTGTGAATTACTTTGCAAAATTGCTTATTGTATGTAAATTTTATTTAAAAAAATTACGGCCACACTAGTTTTATTTATTATAAATTTTTTTATAAAATTACATAGGATTATCAGAATACATTTTTAATTTTAGGTCTTTAAAATGCAAATAAAATTACATTAATTTAATTTATATTCACAAACTATAAACCACTACAGACTGCCTAATAAACTAAATATACGAACTTGCAATAAAAAATATTTTTGGGCGAAACTGAAAATTTTTTTTTTTTGTAATTTCATAAGTTTTATGTGAAATTTATATATTTATTTTACAAAATATTTGTGAAATTACCTACATATTATAGGAAGCCTCAATATTCACAAAGTATTTGTGATTATATTTATTTTTAGGTAATATAGATCGTGATACTTCTAAGAAGGAAAATTAAATTTTGTAGCTTGTACTACCTTTTGTTATTTAAGAACCGTTAGTAAATAAAAATTTCCATATGTATTGTGCAATTTTGATTACCCTTGATCCCCTCCCTAGGCACGGCCTTCAGAATCACTGTAATTCAAGAAAGTTAAGACATGCTACATATTATTTTACTAAAACTGTAAGTGGAGCATAAAGTGATTAAAAGCTAAAAACTACATAGGTGCTGATGTGCATTTGATATACTACATCTAAGCAGGCTACCCTATGGTCAGTATAGCTTTTTCTATGTGGTATACCTACAACATGCCGCAGTCCCGTAGAAATAAAAATTAAGAGGCTCTTGCAAAAAAATCAATAGTTGTTGCACATTGTTAAAATTGGTTGTGAAACTTAATTTATTTTTTCTTAAATGCCTAAATTTTAACTTTTTAGGTTATTCACTGTTTTTTGAATTTTCTCAGGAAAATGTAAATTTAATGTAATTTTATGGTATATTTTTATCTCAGGTGATGTAAACTAGATGTGTTGTCACGAAGTGAATGAGAATTTTCATACAATTTTTCCAGTGCTACATATGATAAACACAGACAAAGAAAAGAGTAAAATGTAAACATTTCTAATGCGCCTGTCCTCGATCCTAGTATTTCGGAGGAGTCCGAAACCGGTTTAAGTGGCCTGTTGGAACGGAAAACTGACTGTCCGATAACAGTACAACGTCGACCTGGAACGCAAGCATTATAAAAGTTGATTTTAACAAAAATAACAAGGAAATTCGGGTTAACTGTATGACAATAAATTGCCAACCCTTTCTCGGCCAAGCCACTGGCTTTGAAGGAAGGCACCTTAACATGTGTTAATAAGGGGGGAAAAATATTATTATAATCATTAAATTTATTTCTGGTTTCTGGAAGTGTGTGGCAGCACTAGTCGTTTTAACACCCCTACTCTATACACTGCGTCCGCGTGCTCTTTGGTTTGGCAGTACTCAAGCCAACCGTATCTTCGCGTCACAGAACGAATTTTGAGCGGTTCGCGCTACTCGATCCCCAAAGAACCAAACCGTCATTGATCGCGCGCGAGTCTTTGACAAACCAGTACCACCAAGATTATCTTTGACTTAACAGAACCCAGTCAAAGTACGACTCTTGAACAAGTATCTACAAGCGAGTTGTACGATTTTGAGTCAAGCTCAAGAACTAATATTGTTGTACAGTATCGATCGCGCGAATTTAGAGTCGCGTTTAGTGCAGAGTTTGCTTGATTTTACTTTCGAATAAGTGAATGCGAGTCGCGGTAACGTACGCGGTAGCCTTTGCACGCATTTGACTCGCGGTACGGCTGGGCACCTTTTGCTTTTAGTCAAATATTGGAATTGTATAATTCGTTAAAAGACGGTTAAAAGTGTTTTGACGGTCGTGGGTCGCGCGAAGACTTTGCAAAAAACGACCGCGCGTAGTGAATTATTTTTGGATTTTGTAGTTCGTGGATTTTTTTGAACAAATAGTGAGGTAAGTGCCTTTGTTTGTATTGGTCAAGTCAATAATAGAAGTTGTTGTTCATATAATTTTTTGACGTAATGCAGTGGCGCACCTAGAAATATGGCTTAAGGGGGTGGGGGGTGCGAGGCCTCATAATGTCGTATTTTATGCTATTTTTTCTGTTTATTCATGAAATATCTGGAAAATATCTAAAAAAATCTTAGGTTCTCGAGGTGTGTATAATTTTTTAGATACGTTCAGTAAATAAAATAAAAAAAATAAAATTCTTCCGAATTTTTTTTTATAAAAAATTATACAGCATGTCCAAGGCTATACCCAGGGGGGGTCAAGGGGATCAAGGCCCCCTCCTGGAACAATGGATAGAGTGTTAAAAGGGCAACAAATTTTTTTGGACAATAAGCAAATTTTTCAAAATTTTATTTGAAACTTTTAGTTAATACCATATTTTATGTTTATAATTTTTTAATAAGTAATCCGTCAAAGTAAATTTCTTTAGCTACTCGGATGCGGTAAAGTAACGCGTCGTTCGGCCAATTGCCGTCGCGTGCGGTAAAGTATCACTTTCCGCATTTGTTAGGTAAATAACTATATCTCACTTTTAGTTTTAGAAATATTGCATAAAGTTCATGTTTTTTAGAGAAAGTAATTCCTTTTTGTGAATAAATCTAGTAGCATTTTTGAGCTGTGTAAGATAGTCAAAACAGATCCACATTGAATTGTGCGTTTGCAATTTTTTTAAGTTTATTTTTACACCAGTCAATATAATAGCAAATAATTTTAAAAACAAAAAGGTTCCTATATACCTCTGGTCTAAACTGAAAAATACCAGAGTTTTCACGAGAATTTATAATTAAAAGAAAATATATTTTTTCTGTTTTTCATTAATAGATTTAGAATATAGTGCAGACTTAATCTGGCACTTTTACTTTTTCTATTAATTTTTGTATATTTTTTAAATAATTTTTTTGACATAAAGTTTTAAAAGATTTTCAAAAACTAAAAAATTTAAAAAATATATCTAGATACTTCACTTTAAGAGGGAGCTCTGCGTATGGCATAAAAGGAGCGTGTAAGGGTTTTAAAATAACACTTGTATGGGAAAAGTATTTAATATTTTTTGAGAAAACTTTTGACAATTATTAGTAAAGAAAATAATTCCTTAGCGCGCGTTTACATCCTCAATAAAAAAATAAACCTCAACCCTCAAAAAACGTGCCTATTACCTAATTTTTAGTCAACTTTTGATACATTATTTTCTCTAGAACCTCTTCCTCAATCCAGCGGCGTAGCGTGGGGGGCGCGGGGGGTTCGTCGAACCCCCCCCCCCCGCCCCGAGGGTAGTGGCGCCCCATTGGTGGCCGAAGCGCCCTCAGCTTTATTAAGTCGGGCCGGCGATGGCCCATTGAGTGGGCGCCAAAGGAAACTAACGACATGAGGACCTTTTGTGTTTTTTTGGTCGCAAGATGTTTGAGAGGCGCCCTTTTGACCTGTCGGCCGCCCCCTCACATAGGATGACCTTTTTTTTTTGGTCGCAAGATTTGTGAGAGGCGCCCTTTTGACCTGTCGGCCGCCCCCTCACATATGATGACTTTCTTTTTGTTTTTTTGTTTTTTTTTGTTTTTTTTTTTGGCAACAAGTTTTTTTTCAGTTTTCAGAGACGCCCTTTTGAGCTGTCGCCCCCCCCCCCCCCCCGCCCTTTCGGGCACGCTACGCCGTTGCCTCTATCGCAATGGGGTCTTAAATGCGTGGTGTATTTAGGTCTCTTCTTAAAAGTACAATTTTTTTTTTAAATTTGCAAAACTCTGCCCAAAAAAGTGTTATTTCAAGACCCTTACAATTAGATTTTTGCCTACAATATTTCAAATTTTTATTCCGATATAACACTGCACCGCCTCTAGAGACTTAACGGCTTCAGGAAATTTTAATTATTTTATAGTACCTTCATGTTAAATACTTCTCCCATAAAAGAGTTGTTTCAAAACCCTAACATGCTCATTATATGCCATACGCAGAGCTCCCTGTTAAAGGAAATTCGAGGCTATGCGTTGATTAGAAAAATGAAGAAAAAGAGGGTCACATAAACAAAATACCTATAGAAAATGAATTTTCATTATATTTTGAATAACTTACCTCATGACATTTTCAACAAAAATATTCATAATACACACATCGTCACAAGTCTTGGCCCCCCTGATCATCCTGTAAATTGTTTCAGGTACGCTGGCAATTTTTTTGTTGATAAATCCCTTGATATCTTATCGCAAATATAAAAACATTATCGGAGAAAAAAAACTGCCTTATTTGGGAACTACGCAGATTATTCTTAATAAGGTCAGTTTTAAGACCGATACGACAAGTGCATTTTCAATTAAATTTCGAGAAAAATCCAATCACTTAATTTCTCCGTTCAACCGAGCAAGAATAGTTGTTATTTACATCATGAGGGTTTATCAAACCATCTTATTGCGCATCGTTTGAATATCCCACGGTCTGCAGTGAGACGCATTGTCCTTCTTTTTCTGGAAACTAGGAGCGTTGCGCGAAGACCAGTTAGTGGAAGACCCAGAGTAACATCAGAGAGGAAAGATCATTATATGGTTAATTTTACACGGAGAAACCGAACAATAACGTCAACAGCCCTCCGGAGTCATTTTTTGCGCACGTACCAGAGAGTTGTTTCGACAAGCACCCTAAGAAGAAGATTACATTCTTCAAATTTAGGGTCAAGAAGACCTTTGAGAGTACTAAAGCTCTCACCTCATCATAAAGCTGCCCGTTGTCAATGGGCCCAGGAGCACAGAAATTGGCTTTTGCCTCAATGGCGCAACGTTCTTTTTTCGGACGAGTCTCGATTTGGCCTACAGAGTGACAGTCGACGGCAAAGGGTCTGGAGAGGTCTAGGAAGAGCAGAACGATTGGCTTTTGCCCGGGAAGTTGTTCCCTACCAGGGCGGCACGGTAATGTTTTGGGGCGGCATAATGTTTGGTCGTCGTCCTCCACTTATCCTCATTCAGCCAACAATGACAGGCACCATATACAGCCCTTGCGAAATGAATTTGGAGAAAATTTCATTTTTCAAGATGATGATGCCAGACCACATCGCACGCAAAGGGTGGAAAACTTGTTGCGGGAGGGAAATATCCAAAGAATGAACTGGCCAGCGAGCTCTCCCGACATGAATCTCATTGAACACGTGTGGGATGGCGTTGCTAGAAGAATATCCAAGCGACTGAATCCCCCTGCAACACTTCAACAATTGACTGCAGCTGTTCAAGAAGAGCGGAACAACTTACCGGTAGATTTTATTGATAACGTGATTCGAGGGATGCCCAGACGTGTCGGTCAACTTATTGAAAGAAGAGGCGATCACACAGAATACTGAGATGTTTAATTAAGCCTTTACCGTTTTTTTCTTTAAGTTTATTTTTTTAGAATTTAAGAATTTCTGGTCACTTTACGATATTTTTTAATACTGCATTATATGGAAATGAAATAAAAAAGGTTTTGCATCATATATTTTAGTATTGAATTAAAGAATATTCTGCAGCACATTTGAAAATTTAACTATCTTTATTTTTCCAAATACCTAGCGGGGCCAAGACTTTTCACGATGTGTGTAATAAGCATTTTTTAAATAGTTTTTCATATTTCGATATAATATTTTCCAAATTTCTAATAGGTGTTCAATGAGGCGTAATTTGTTTCTATTAGCGCTACTGGGATAAACAACGCTGCGCCTTTGTCGATTCTTAAAAGACATTGTATTCTGCAGACCGCTGGCGCTGTAAGAATGAGAAAGATAGAACAGAGAGGCATCGTGTGTTTTTTCGCGTCCGCGTTCGGTCCGCGTTCCTTTCACATGAATATTCATCTGCGTTGCTTGGTTAAAATTAATTTTACCCAATATAGAGAAAGATGAATCTACAAATTAACAAATTTGTCGGATATCGACTTTAACTACAGTAGCAACGGTTTAGTTTTTCCAGAAGGCAGTAAATGTTTTATCGAATTTTATAACAAATAAAGTAAATTACTTTTTTGAACGTAAAATATTAAATAATTTAAGATTTGTCTGCTATTTGGTATTTTCCTGGTTTTTGTCTTTTTCCATATTTGGGCAGAAAGAAAGAGTTTAGAATGATACATAGATCCCTAATTTGCTACGCAAAATTATTAAAATAGTATATTTTATCATGACTACATTTAACATCAAGTTTTCTAATTTCCGATTTGAATTTGCCGCTAAAACGCTCATTTCTAGCATGGCGTTGCAATGACGTCACAGCGCAGTAAACTCGCGGACAGATACACAGCATTCAAGTGTTTATTTGTTTTTAGTCTGTGTTTTTACTGTTTTTTATGTAAAAAACTATCCTATAAGTGGTGTGTAGTGCCTCAGTGTTCGAATACTAGCATAAAAACACTTGAAAAACTATTTATCCGTGTGCCTAAAGCAGTCAAAGAACGGAAAAAGTGGCTAGAACTTGCTCCAAGAGACCCAAGGGCCTTATCTAATACATCTTTACTTTACATTTGTGAAGATCACTTTGATGTGAATATAACTAAATTGTTTCTATTAATTTTTCTCACGGTGTCTATAATATATATAAATATTTCGTAAATGACAATGACATTTTTGAGGTTATGTTTATTACAAGGGGTGAACAACTATAATAGGCAGAAAGGTGTACAAATTTTTAGGCGGTGCTAGGCAGGACTAGGGAGTACCTCTAAATGCAGGATTACGTAGTGCACATGCCGATGCCGGCTAAATGTAGGACTGAGCAGTACATATGCAAGATTAGGCAGTGCATATGCAAGACTAGGCTGTGCATAGGCAGGACTAGGATACTTCATAATAATTTTGGTGTTTTGAAATTTGTTATGAGAGGTCGTAAGAATTCTTTGAAAAAATTTTGTTTTAAAAAAGCAATTTTTGATTGTTTCTTAATGCTTAAAATAATAATGATTGGGTATTTAATTGTATCTATTGTAAGTGGCATATTAAACAAAAAAGCAAAACATATAACCTAACTTCAAAATCTAAATGAGTAAAAGTAGGCGAAGAATATCGTAAAAAAACTTTCAGTTATATACAAAACAACTCATCGAATACTTACATCAACCTTTTAACGTTTCTAAATTCCGCAGAACAAAAATCACTGTTGTTGGCCTGCTATCCTAAAGGAATTCAGCATTGGCAAGTTGGAGCTATCGGCTTTGGAGAATCCGTTTTCCATTGAAAATGTTTTTTATAAGCAAAACACAAAATAAAATTTAATTTAGGACGATAATTCGCACTTTAAACCAAAGCAAACATTACCATTCATAAGAAAATAACACAGAAAATAGGTTCGTTCGAGGCGTTTACTGTTTTGTGACGTCACTCGCAGCTGATTGGTAGACCGCCTGTTTTGAATCACGTGGCTAATTGTTGTAATTCAATGAATTTATTTAATTAAAAGAACTAAGAATTTGAGACAAAATTAAACAAAAAAGTTTGTTTTTAGCATTCCCAAGACCTAAAGAGATATCTAAAAATAAATACATATTTTTTTTACTACTGTCAAACACCCTATTTTCGCCTACCCTGCTTTGATTAGCACTGCGTGCCACTGCTCCTGCCCCCCCCTCCAAAGTTAGTTAGTTTTATACTGCATGCCCCCCTCGACATTTTATAAGGCACGTGTCGCCGATGCCACAATGAATGAGTTAAAGTATCTCGTTGGTTAAAGGTAAACCATTTGTCTGGTTCTTGCAAATTCAAAAACAACACATAAACAAAAAATAAGAGAATAGGCTTGTACGTTGCGAATGGTATTTCCGTGAGAAAGAAGAACCATCGTATCACACGGTGAATTATCATTTTTTCATCATTTTAATGAATTTAATGGTGTATCTTCTTGCGTAATATTTTTAAGTAAACTAAAGCACATTAGATTCACGAAACGGGGTTAGCGTGGCATACCGGTATTCTATGCAGTTTTTTTTTAAATTACCCATGTCTTCTTAATTTAGATTTTTAAAATTGATTAGATGGCGAGGATTTGAATTGAAATTCTGACATAACTTTATACCTACACTGTGTGATAATATTTTTTACAGAAATTAAAAACCACGACTTCAGCAGTTTCTACAAGTTTATATCATAACTTCAAAACCAAAATTTTTTGTAAAAAAGTAAATAAACCACTGAATTCCTCTTAAAAAAGTGCTTTAAGAATGTTTTTACAGAAATAAAAACATTCATAAATAAACAAGTTACGGGGGTGGGTCGAAAATGCATCAAATTGAAAACCACCCTATATCTTCTAAGTGGTTTAAGATATCGTGGGCGGTTTTCGGAATTAATTTTTTTACGAAAGTCGAGCCCGTTAGTCTTTTTCTAGCTCATCTAGAAATTCGGGTCAAAAGTGTCCAATTTGGACCACTCTGTACAATGTGCACTAAATCTTAACAAAAATGTGAGTCTCATGGTCGTTTCAAAGGGGAGCGGTATAGAAAACCATAACGAACTATTGTTAATCTCATTGCAAGAAGGCGACAAGATACCATAATGTGTAGTATACCAGCATACCATTAGGTATGGCTGATTGGGCGTTGTTGTTATTTAATGAAGAATTATGACAAAGGCTTAGAACTATCTGAAGAATGTTGTTCGTGTGTCTGAGATAAGTGTGACATTATTTTACTCTGCCACCTTTTAAAATTTTTCAAAACCTAATCAGGGTTGACCCTAAAGCTAGATACCGGGTGGGTCAAAAAAAACTAGACAATTTTTTTTCAAACTATACAATCTATGGGACAAACTGCACTTGGCAGACAGAGAATTGACTAAATATATTTTTTTTCCGTCATTTTAAAATCCAAGATGATGGACGAAATTAAAATGTACACTTCAAAGATGCACTTTTATTCTTGTGTTGCAATCGTGTTTTAATTATTTTTTTAACTTAGTAAAAAAGTTGCATTCTTGCCACGTACTTTGAATCAGCAAAATCGGTTTAGTGGTTTTAAAAGAAAATTTTTTATTTCAACCATTATTTTGCATATTATACGATTGCCTTGCCATTTATTTCCTTATAAATTCATTACTACTGAACCGATTTTAATTAAATGAAAAACATCCTGGTTAGACTTGATTGCTTTTTAAAGATCATGATCAAAGTTAATCGCTATAAATTTAAGATGGCGGACATCATACTTGATTCCTCAAAATCGCGTGTTTATTCTTCTTTTCCGAAAATTTTTTTTTTCATTTGTAGAAAAGCACTACTTTTCTCCCACACAACTGGTACAAATTAGTAAAATGAGTGTAATGGTTCTCCACAAATCTATTTTTGTTTCAATCATTGTTTTACAGATTATAGAATTGCATTGCCAATCCTGTCTGCAGATTTTAATGAAATAAAAAAAACCATGGTAAGCATTGATTGCTCTTTAAAGATTATAATCAAAATTTGCCGCCATCTCAGAATTTAAGACAGAATCATACTTGATTCTTAAAAATGGCGTGTTTATTCTTATTTGTCGAAAATGTTTTAGTTTTTTTTTAATTTATTGAAAAACAGTACTTTTCTCACACATAAAGAGGTACACATTAATAAAATCGGTGTAGTGGTTCTTACAAAATCTGATTTTGTTTTAACCATTGTTTAACAAATTATATGATGGCATTGCCAATCCTGTCTGCATTCAGTTCTTTATAAATTTATTATTACTGAACTGATTTTAGTGAAAAAACATTTCATGTAAAAAAAAGCCAAGTACGCAAAAATGGTATTCTGTAAAAAGAATTGAGATAAAAGTAAAGCCAAGTTCTCCAATACACATTTTAAAATAAAAGGTTCTTACTAGTTTGGAAATGTTTTTTTAAACTGTAGAATTTTGATGATCTATACATGAATGAGTGAGTGTCAATTTCGACGTTTTTTGAAATTTCGTAACTACTTTACTACTTAATGGAAGTCCATGAAACTTGGAGGGGTTGTTAACTCTAAAAAGATCTACGACTGTGCAAAGTTTGAGTTTCGTAGCTCATTCCAAAGTCGAGTTTTAGATAGGTCAAATATGGGCTGAAATGTTTCAAGTAAAGATGGTAAGCAGTTTACGCAAACTTGGCGGGGCACTGCCGTGCCCCCAGATTTTTAAGTTATTAGAATTTATTATTATTAATTTAGGTTCGAATGAATCCATCCATGAATATAGAGTAAAAGGTGTCTCTTAAACCAAAACTGACGTGTCTCGGATACTTTCGTTTTTTTTTTCAAGATTTTTTTTTATTCAAGATATTCTAAAATGAACTTTTAAGATGCCCACCTTGCATGATGATGTAATAAGAAACTCGTCTAATAAAAAAATAAATTAGCAATAAAAAAAATCGGAGCCAAACAATTGGCATAACCAAGATATGGTCCATTAATTAACTTTTCTTGTTCGTTTGTTTATTGAAAAACAAATACGGAAATACGGGTAATAAAAATTTAGAAAAAAAATCGCTACTTCCACTTTATAGGTACTCAATAAAAACCGGTGAATCTATTATGAGTAAGAAAAAGGAACGATAAAGGTATTTTACGGAGATTGAAGATCCGGTACAAAGCAATAAAAATACATTATTTTTGTTTAAAGGAAGTTGAGGCATGATCTTTTAGTTTGATTTTTGCTTGAATAATAAATTTTTATTGGTTTTGGACAAAAAAATCTTTACTTTGAAAACAAATTGAAACAACGGGAAGTCAGCTATTAGAGGTTGTTTAACAAAAAAAAACTGCTAAATTTACTTGTAAGTACTAGTCGCAGTTGAGTACAAAATTGATAGGTATAACTATAATGTACGACATGTTCAACTTTTAGTTTTGATGCCCAAATCAGGTTATTGGGTAATTTCGTACCCAACTGCGACTAGTAGTTACAAGTAAATTTAGCAGTTAAGCGTTTTTTGTTTATTTTTATTTTCTAAATTATATAAAATTACTTATTCCACGCAGTCCACATCAAGATTTTAAATAATACATAGGTACATTTTTTTTAGGTGTTAAAAAATAAACCAGTTGCTTATTAGAAAATGGACAATCATTTTTGAGATCGTCTTGCGCAAACAGAAACCGATTAGCATCTTCTGGTAAGTTTTCTATTTGTTTAGTATTAAAATATTGTATTTATTAACATATTTTTATAGGTATAACTTCTATCTTAAATGAAATTATTTGTAATTTGAGTCAAATCTTAGTGGACAAAATTGTTCCGGCTACCAGTAGGGGAGAGTCGGGTGAGTTTGGACACTATCGGTATTCGGCAGATATTCTCCGTAGCCCTTTTGTTTTTGGTTTGTATCGCACTTGCGCTTACGTTAGATCGTATACGAGCCATCCAGCGTGGATTTAAAAAAAAATATTATTTTTTAATTTTCCGACTTTCACGTGCCTGATCTACATATGTCATTTTAAACGAAATTTTAATCTGTTAAAAAAAGGACAATTACATAAAATAAGACCATACTTTATGTAATATCTATGAAAAACTAAAAGTGGTTTTACATAGTTGGATAAAAAACGATAAAAAAAATTATTAGGGTACACCAAAAATAAATCGATGGTTAAAAGGTAAAAGGTCATAAGCGACAGTGTTCAAACTTTACAGCAGGGCCATTTAAAGTATTATTAGTCGCTTAGTTAAAAAAAACCTGGATCCATTCTTTTTTCATTTGACTTAAGCGACAAAAAATCATTCGACGCAGAAAAAAAAACTTTGGCGTATTAAAACTCTATTTCAAATAATGTGTCGCTTATGCCCTTTTGCCTTTCAACCATCGATATAAACCATAAACAAATTTTAAAAATAACATATTTAGTGTAATGCCAACATACGTCATTTTAAACGAAATTTTAAACTGTTAAAAAACGGACAATTACATAAAAAAAGGCCATACTTTATGTAATATCTATGAAAAACTAGTGGTTTTACACAGTTAGATAAAAAAACTATAAAAAATCAAATCTTCATATAAGTACACCGAAAATAATTTTCCTACAACGAAAGTTACTTAGTCTTTAGTGGGGGTCAGTATTTTCTATCACCCCTAGAAATGCCTGAAATCCCAAAACATCGAATTTGGGACAACCTGTAAACTATTAGAAAAAACATAGAAAAATTATGTCACAAACTTTCAAATAAGCTTTCGCTAAATACAAAACTAAAAATAAATGCTTGTTCGCGGGTGCTAAATAAAGGCACAAATCGTGATCTTACATTCTAAATAATCCATTTTTCTTGACGTGAAATCATCTAAGTGTTGATCAATTCAATTTGTAATCCCATCAATGTATAACTGCATTGTGCCTCCCAATATGGGTCTTGAAAAAACACAGCCAATCTACAAAAAAATCCTAATTTATTTTATTTAAATACTTTAATCTGGTAGGGGCCGATTTCTGGTGTTCCTTAGGGTAAAGGGTTCTTATTTCGTGAAATTATAATTAAATTAAGGAATCCTTTTTTGTCCAGTTTTGATTAGCCCAATAAATGACTCAATCTATAGAGAAACTCGCGTAAAAATGTATTTTCCTTTTTCACGCGAGTTTTTGTTTGAACCGAAAGCAAGTAATAACAACAATAACATTTTTAGTTTCTTTTGTATTTTGAAGATGTCGCCACTTGTGTGAAAAGCACACGGTATCGCAGGCATCGGTTTCATTTCTCTTACCAATATCTTAAGATGAGATTTATATACCGTGTCTCCAGCTTTACAAGACTGTCACATTGACCATGCAGTGTTGTGAAGAGTCCCTTAAGGACAATTAACGAAACAGTTAACTGTCAACACTTAATAGCTGTACATTAAATCTTAGACCCCCGTGGGTACAGCTTTCGACTTTCGAGCTGCCCACGGAAAAATACAAAAGAAACAAAACTTTTCTATATCCGCTTAGCCATTCATAGTTTTAAAAATATAAAATATATTACCAAATAATACCAAGTATCCAATATTGTATATGCACAAAAGCAAAGGAATTTCAAGTTTGTCCTTTAAAACCAAATTTCTAAGAAATCCGTTTCAAAAATATCCCATGACGTGTCCGTATATGCACAGACGCAGTCTTTCAAATTTAACTTATGAATGGCCAATTGAAAAAAAAACTAATCGTAAGTTCTACACAAAGATTTTCGTGTGAAGGACGGCGACTTTCCTATTAGGGAACAATGATCTCGTTACCAGCTTTATTTTATTATTGTATCTTAATCCAAAAATAAAAATTATTAATTATAGTTAATAATGTGTTACGAAAGTATAAAGGTAAAAATATATCGGTACTAAATTAAAATGACCTAGACTTAGAAAAATTACGATTTTGACAGTGCTGAATTCTTCGAAAGAATAAAGTATAACGGCGCATGCCACCAGTGCAATTTTCGTATTATTTTGGAAAAACTAGTGCATTTTCTTGTATTCTTTTGAGCAACTTACAAGCCCAGTGTTGCACTCAGTGCACATTTCTTCCCACGGGCTCTTCCAGCTCGTGTTGCACTAGTGCACATTCGTATTCTTTTGAAACTGCACTAACAGTATCAGTGTACCACGTATGGCGCACTAACTTTATCAAAAGAATTCGCTATAAGTAACTTGACAGTGTTTTTCTACAAAAACTGTTAAACATTATTAAAGCCCAGCATTATATTTTTATTACTCTTATAGCGTTTTGGTACTGTTAAAAATTTTGGTACTGTCAAAAATTGCCCCAATACAATTTCAACAGAATGCCCGTGCTGTTAACTATATAAACTATAAGGAATTTTATCCTCTATTTTTGCTACTTTATTTTTTTAATGGTTCTGCAACGTTGCATACAGTCTTTGTTCTTTTAAATATTTAATAAATTATTATATTATCTTTGAAAAAGTACATAAAGATGACTTATAAGTCCTTACAGACATACAAGCCTCATAAAACGTTAACATGTTTTTTTTTTCTGCACACATAAAGTTCGCCAAACTTTGCATAAAATAAGCAAACAATAGTGTTCATAAATTAAAAAGTCCGTTTGCTTTAGCTGATATCTCGTTTAAGAAAAAGTGTAACGCACTTAGGCCTGTAATCTACTTTAGTTTTAAAGACACTTATTGGAATAAAACCTAACCTTATTTTAAAATGGACCCTGACAGATTTAGATATAAAAAACTGCTGCTCTCTTTCAAAATTCGGCCTTTGTGCATTTAAAAACCGGATTTATTAGTGTCGGTATTTATTAAATGAAAGTTAGCGCCTTCATTATTAAATTTGGCTTTGGTATGTCAATTTTGAGAGGTCAGCTGTTAGTTTTATGTGTAAATGTGTCAAAATAAAGTCGACTCTAAAATAAAGTCAGGTTTTATTCCAATAAGTCCCTAATACCGGCCTTACCACCTTAGACACACACAAATAAATAATGTAGCAAATTTCGTTTTGTGGAGTGGTGGTTCGTTATCACCAGGGCTATCAAAACGGACAGCCCATGATCTACAACTTTGTTGACGTCACACCGAAGGCTGAATTTCTTTTTGATGGTCACGTCACGCCTCAGCTGATTGTCTTTAAAATAATGAAGTTGGAATGACGGTTCACGAATATTTATTTTTTTTTAAATAAAGCCTGTTTTGAGATTGTTTTTCACTATACTCTTGTAAAACAATTTTTTTTTAATGTGTAGTAATCCTTAGTTTTTTAGAGCCGCTTCATTAGCTCACACAAAAATTAAATTTAAAGCAGAAGCGAATGTGACAAACACAGAAGACAAAGTCAAATACATGTCAAATATAACAGTTGGCATGCGGAACTTGACCATTGCCACACAAAAAAATGTTTATTAAATGTGCCTACAGTTTTATAGCAACGTAAAATTTCTGCAGTAATTTTGTGAAATATTCGAGAAAATTGACGCAGTGGTTCATTTTCAGTTTAAAACTACATGGCTTAACCTGTGCAAGTACTTGCATCAACACAATGGAGTTATCTTTCGTAAAAATGGCTTTATAAGGATCTTATAATAGTGTGGCAGCTCTTCTTTGTTCTTTCTGTCAAGAGTTTATCCAACTTTAGTTGGACGTAAAGTCAAGGGCATGACTGACTAAAGAAATAAATGGACATTACAAGGCTGGGAAAATCAGGGAACAGCCCTTCTCCTTTCTGGTGCAAATATCTACATCAGTGCGGAATGTGTCGTTATTTTTAAATATGTATAAAGTTCTTCCAGGGACTGATGAAACGCGATGGCTTACATTGCAAACTATCCATGCTTGTTAGTCCAGTCATTATAGAATTTTAGCTTGCAAAAGGTGGCGTAGTCATGGGGCAGGGGCGGCTCCCCCCGCCATTTTGCATTTAGTGTGCACAAAAAGATTTTTTTTTAAATTACTTGGTAATTGTACGTTTGAGAAAAAAAGTTTAAGCAAAAGTTGATGACAATAAAATTTACTTCAAAAAATCTTTCGCACATTTTTTTGTCAGACGAATGGTTTTCGAGTTATTTAGTGGCCTTTAACTTCGAAAATGCTTATTCTTGAGAAAATTTGTAATAACATAAAATAAAAACCAACTAATAGCCTATAAAATAAGACAATACTGAGTTCTCTCGGTAGTACCCTTGCTAAGATACGAACCCTGAAGTGGTAGCAGTACACCCGTTTCCTATGTATTTTACATGCAAAATAAACAGAAATAATTAAATTTTATGTCATTTTCTTAAAACGTAAGCATTTTACGGAAAGTGTGTAATAAAAATTTATTGTAGAAAATTATATTATTTATATTTTAAACGATGTATTAACCAGTGGGCTAAGTCCACGGTTAGCACTTAATTGGCATCCATAAATTGGGGTTATTTTTTAGGATAACGAAAGAAAATCATGGTTTTTTTAGGTTTTATTGAGTCGTCGAAAAAACTAAGAATTTTATGGCAAAATGTGAAGAAACCTGTTTTAGAGAAAATAAAATGTTCTTTTAAACGCCGGCCGTATCAAGAAGTTGTGTTAAAGCTATTATTGACACTCCAGGGGCGTCCGCATATTGAGATTATTTTTTTCTAATTATTTTTTTTAATTTGTTTTATTTAATTTTTTTAAATAAAATTATCTTTAAAACGATATGTATCTAGTGGGTTTTTGTTAACGGGGAACACTCAAAGAATATACGTATATTTAGAGTTTTTTTTAAGCACAAAAAAAGTATAGTCCTATCTTAAATATAGTACAATACTATATAATATAGTACGGTTGGCAACCCTACAGAGGACCCATGCGATTAGGATAATATGTATGACGGTTGTAAAATTGTTTGGTCTCCTAAGAATACCTACATCCTATTTACGATGTCACCTACTTATAGAATCCAGAATCCTTTTTGGATTTTCCGCTATAAAATTGTAAAGGTAACTAATATTGTGGTTTATTAACAAACTATGCTTCAATCTATACTTAAATAGTATTTTAAAATGTCAAGAATTTCTGACCTTTACCATGCAAAGTATTAACAAACACATTTAACTGGTGAGGCGAGAGCATCTTCAGTTTAAATTTTTATTCAACATAGGTTTAAGCAGGGCTACCAAAAAAAAACAGGCCACGATGCTTTATTATGGTGACGTCATAACGACACCCGAACCGTGACGTATGCGAATTGTTTTACCCGTTCTAGATTATTTTAAATGACAGAGACACATCGACACCGCTAGCAGAAACATAACCTCTTAGTTTTTGTAATGTTTATTTATTTATTAACTTTTTTAAAACTGTAGAATCATTTTAATTTTAAAATCGACTTACTAAAATTGTTTAAGAATAAAACGTAAGACCCGTTGGTCTGGTAAAACAGCGGGACTTCTAAAAAAATCAAACTTTGTCTCCCTTATTTAATAAAACTTCATTAACTACATGCATTTTAATGTAAACAATTATTGCTTATCATCCACAATATGTCAACGCATCAGCTGATATATTTGTACGAATACGAAAATTCGCGAAAGATACAAATATTGAAAAGATTGTTTATCTAAACAATTAACACGTTAGTTGCCATGACACCCTACATTTGAGTTTCACAGCTTGTGGTCAATGAGGCTTTGCCTTATTATTCTTCAAATTATATTGCAGTACATGAAGTATTTCTATTAGTTTAGAGAATCACATTTTATTGATTGAAGAAATAATTTTTGTAAGATATTTTCTTGTGTTCCATTTGGGCGATTAACATTTTAAATATCACTAATCATTCATCTAATCACTCATACCAGAGAAAATATATAGATGTTATAATTTCTATGCTTATACTCAGTCACAAAAGCCAAAATTACACACCTAACTAATGGCAACTTTCCACCAATGCCTGCCCACCCCGATTCAAAAAACGCATCACGTGCTGGGCCATGGACTTGCGCCGGTTTTAAATGCAGCATCACCTGATGCGTGTTTTGAATCGGCGTAGGCATGCATTGGTGGAAACAGGGTATAAGCCTGACCAGGGCTATCAAAACGGACGGGCCACGATCCTCCACTTTGTTGACGTCACATCCGGGGCTGATTCTTTTTTGATGGTCACTTTACGACATAGCTGATTGTCTTTAAAATATTGAAGTTGGAATAACGGTTCATGAATATTTGATTTTTAAAAAAATAAAGCCGGTTTTGAGATTGTTTTTACTATATTCTTTCAGAACATTTTTTAAAAAATCTATAGTAATCCTTAATTTTTCAGAGCCGCTTCATTAGCTCACACAAAAATTAAGTTTAAAGCAGAAGCGAATCTGACAATCACAGCTGACAAAGTCAAATACATGTCAAATATAACAGTTGGCATGAGGTACATGGCGGGTAATTTAAACTTAAAATAAGGAATGTTAAATCTTGAAGATTTTAACCTTTTAGTCATGTAGCTTCCTTACAAAACTTTGGTGGAATATCGGGATGGTGTCTGAGAATCTTTCACTGATTTGGCGGAAATCTGTAGTGCCATCTTGAAAATATCATTAAAAAACGTCTGATCTTCCATAAGACCCAATGTAAAATTCAGCACCCGGAGAACAGCTGATTTTTTCAGGGTCGTGGCCTCTATTTTTGTGTTGGCCTTGGCCTGACCTATGAAAATCGAGTATGACTGTATTTTTTTGGTGGCTTTGGTTGCCCACAGAATAAACTTCCCAAACCAGAGGGAACAAAACTGCACAAGCACAAGATGGCGGCCAATTGCATAAGAAACTCGCGTGGTTTCCGATCTCTTCATTCTAATACCCTGTTTCCACCAATGCATGCCCACTCCGATTCAAAAAACGCATCAGGTGACACTGCATATAAAACCGGTGCAAATCCATGGGCCATCACGTGATGCGTTTTTTTAATCGGGGTGGGCATGCAATGGTGGAAACAGGGTATAACACTCTAATGTAGCTATAAGACTCTGGTTAATGTTCATAATCAGTGATCTTTGGTTAATGTATTCCATTAAATCCGTTAGAAATTTAAACCGGCCAATGACAGAAACATGAGCGTCTGCACAGCGGTTTTAAAACCCGATATAGCAGCCGCGCGATCGGAAAAAAAATTAGAGTTCTTTGTTCTCGCGAAAAGACTCTGAGCAAGCAGGTTCGTAAAAAAGAACCTTTATCAGATGTCAAAATAAAAGAAGGGAACCCATTATTACGAGTTAGGTACCTTGAAGCGGAAATCCTTTATTTTACACGGCGCGTAGCAGGTACCCGTAGCCGCTAAATATGTTTTTTTTTTCATTAACAAACTGACTGTCATTTGGGTCATTTTTAATTTTTTTAAATGATTTTCTCAACTGTCCATGATATTCGGTAATTTTTTAAACTTTTAATCTGTACTTTGTCGAATCAAATTTTTTTACGCGCCTTTGTCCTTTGAGAATAATATACAGGATGTCCCAGGTAAAAATTACTATATGGGGATTTTAGAAACGAAAAAATACATAACTACCAAATTTTATCATATTTATGTACAAGAGGGCAAGATATTTCAATTTTTCGAAAAAAAAATCAATTTCTAATTCTCGTTCGATTTTAATAAAACATTAACGAATTTTTTTTGAGACTTCAACTTTTTATTAAATAGAAACCATGTAGATACTTCTATCTGAGATAGTCTGCATTTTGTATACTATTAACGTATATTTATTTACTAAAATATGTAATAAAATTTTAATTTATACAATAAATGTTTGCAAAAAACATGTAACAATTTGTGTTATTTTGCTTAAGAATTAGTCAAATTTAATGCAAAAATGTTTTGTTAATTTGTGTGAATGATATAACTATCTAATAACTTATATTTTTAATAAATAAACCTTTTATGATTTTCATTTTAAATTATAGATAACGCGGCATGAAATTTGAATTAATATGCTACTGCGCTTTACTGAATACAAAATGTTAAAAATTGCGTCAACTATTGGTCTAAATATAAGTTCAAACAATAATTCTCAATTATGTAAATATTTTAGATAAGCACAAAATCAAAACAGATTTTTATTTAAGTTCTTTTGGATATGTGACAAATCTAAAATGGCCATGTCTAGAGACCCTGTATGTATGACATATTTTTACAACAGAGAAACGCGACAAACCCATCAAAGTCACTGAAATTAACATTTTTTGGTTATGTTATTTTCTTGCCAAGTTCATTGGCGCTTCACTAAAATAATTTAAATTGTCAACATAAAAATAGAGGCCACGACCCTGAAAAAATCAGCTGTTCTCTGGGGGCTGACTTTTACATTGGGTCTTATGGGAGGTCAGACGTTTTTTTAGGATATTTTCAAAATGGCACTACAGATTTCCGCGAAATTTCAGTGAAATATTCTCAGACACCATCCCGATATTCTAGTAAACTTTTGTAAGGATGCAAGATGATTAAAAGCTTAAAATCTTCAAAATTTAGCATTTCTTATTTTGAATTCCAATTACCCGCCATGTACTGCATGCCAACTGTTATATTTGACATGTATTTGACTTTGTCATCTGTCTTTGTCACATTCGCTTCTGCTTTAAATTTAATTTTTGTGTGAGCTAATGAAGCGGCTCTGAAAAATTAAGGATTACTATACATTTAAAAATAATTGTTCTGCAAGAATATAGTAAAAACAATCTTAAAACCGGCTTTATATAAAAAAAAATTAAATATTCATGAACCGTCATGCCAACTTCAATATTTTAAAGACAATCAGCTGTGTCGTGATGTGACCATCAAAAAAAAATCAGCCCCGGATGTGACGTCAACCAAGTGGAGGATCGTGGCCCGTCCGTTTTGATAGCCCTGCATTTAAATAAACACGTTTGTCAGCACCCCCTGTATAGGTTTTGTTAAAAATCGTTTATTTTTTGCACATCTCTCTCTAAACATCGCTAGAGTATAGAGGACCGATATTTTCATCCTTTGATTTTGACTTAAATAAATTTGACTTTAAAGAGTTTGTCGCGTCTCTTTAATTTCAAATATGTCATACATACAGGGTCTAAAAAATGTCATACATACAGGGTCTCTAACCATAAGTTCGCCCTCCGAACCGAACCGAACCCCCACCCCGCCCTGGTTGAGCCCATGTATGTTACAAATTTTTCTGTTTTCTCCTTCCTATGCTGGTCTATATCTAAAAAGGTTTCTGTTGTTATCTAGCATCGATATTTCCTAAAAAAGTATGACTCACACACCTGCAAGTCAGACCTAAAAAATTCCGAGGAGTCTCATATCATTAAAAGTCAATTTTAAAATTAAGTCTGACCATCACCTGGCTATTATTCAAACGCACGTCTACCTGCTTTAAATGTTGTTTTCGTTTTTTTCGAAAGTTTATCCACATTTTTAAGATTTTCGCGTTTTCAATCATGAACCGATAAAAAATCTGAATTCAATTTTCATCTAAACTATCACGAGCCGCTCTTCTTAGAGTCTTTTGAACACGTTTCAAACTGTCACTTGTAAAAGTTAAAATATTTAACCTAACCTTTGTTTTTAACATACTACTACTATGTCGGTTTAGAACGTTTTTCTACGTTGTCCGACGCCTATTCTCCACCTTCTTCGATCCTGACAATCATCTTTTGCCAGGTTTTTTTGAGTCACTGATCTTTGGATTGACTGTTGCCATTCTAGTTTAGGACCCACCAGCGGCGTAGCGTGCCCGAAAGGGCGGGGGGGGGGGAGGGGGCGACAGCTAAAAAGGGCGCCTCTGAAAACTGATGAAAAATCTTGTGACAAAAAAAAACAAAAAGCCTCTCACAAATCTTGCAACCAAAAAAAAAAAAAACAGGTCATCATGTGTGAGGGGGCGGCCGATAACTCACAAGGGCGCCTCTCACGAATCTTGCGACCAAAAAAAAAACAAAAAGGTCTTCATGTCATTAGTTTCCTTTGGCACCCACTCAATTGGCCGTTACCGGCCCGACTTAATAAAGCGGAGGGCGCTTCGGCCACCTATGGGGCGCCACTACCCTCGGGGCGGGGGGGGGGGGCGACGAACCCCCCGCCCCCCCCCCCCCACGCTACGCCGCTGGGACCCACTCTTTTTCTGCGCCCTATTGGTTGCCATTCTGGGACTGGCTTTGGTAATCTTTCGTGGTTCATCCGCTGTACATGGCTTTTAGTGATGTCATTCGGTATGCTTCCCTCGACTCCCATTCTTTCTTCTATGATCTCATTTCTTATGTGACCTGTTCTAGATATTCTCATTGATCTTCTTATTGCATCCATTTTCGACACTTTCCATTTTTGTTTTGTATTTTTCTGATATACGCGAGAAGTCTCTATTACATAAAACAGCGTGCTTTTCACCATTGTTTCATATATGTTAAATTTTACATTCTTTTTTATCTCCCTGCTCCATAAAATACTGTTAAGACATCCAATAACCTTTTTTGCTTTTACTATTTTTTCCAGTTCTTTACAGTCTGTTCCTGTCTTATCAAATGTGTTTTTAACATTATTTTACAAAATAAATGTTTTAAATCTTGGAAACTGGTGATATTTCCGCACAAAAAAATCTATAAAATAAACAATAAAAAATTACCACTACCACAACGAAAGGGCTCCGTAGCTTACAACAGTGGTTAAATACCACTACAGAATGACCTTCTTCCGCTAGTGCTCAGACGCACTGCTTACCACTACCACAACGAAGTTTAAAATAAGCGTTCCAGAAACTCCCTATTACCTTATTCTACATTTCTGGAAGTGGGCAATTTTGGGGTTTTTTGATTTTTTCCAAGGGTTTGGTCATAATTTCTATCAGTCTGCCAAATTTCAACATTCTAGCATGTCTGGAAGTACAGTAGAATTTTGATAATCTATATTCAATTCAATTCAAAATATACTTTATTGTCAATAATCAAAAATCATCTGACAAAGCAGGCTAAAGCTAAAGTGATAAAAAAATAAAATATAATAATACTAGGTTTAAGTTACAAATAAGGTAAATAAATAAATCACTATAGAAAACAATGACACACTAAAATTAAACTATAAAAAAAAATATCACAATTTTTTTAAAATCAAGACCTTTCAAATCCACTATTTCTAGTTTATTAAAACAATATAACCATATATACATATACATACATACATATACACACACATACATACATACACACATATATGTTCTCCAATAAGGCAATACCTACAATCACAACGATATAATATTTTTTTAAATAAAACAGCTCAAGAAAACCCAATTGATAGATTTCGAAAGCAACAATTCAAACCAAATTACTTTAAGTTAGCACTATAATATTCACTTAGTGAATAATATGGCTTATCAAGCAGAAATTTTTTGACTTGTTTGATGGATGTCGCAAGTCTGACTGCCAATGGTAAGTAGTTGAACACCTTTCTACCTTCATAAATTAAGGATTTTTGGACCGGGGTAGTTTTTGAAATAGGCAATACTATACATGAGTGAGTGAGTAAGTGGCAATTTTGACGTTTTTTGAAATTTCGTAACTACTTTACTTCTTTATGGTCTACTTTAAGTCCCTGAAACTTGGAGAGGTTCTTAACTCTATGAAGGTCTACGCAAGTTTGAGTTTCGTAACTTATTCCGACGTAGAGTTTTACAGAGGTCGAATATGGGCTTAAATGTTTCAAGAAAAAATGATACAGCAATTTACGCGAACTTGGCGGGGTAATGCCTTGCCCCCACATATTTAGGTCAGGTCTGGATTATTTTAGTTTACAAAGAATCTTTATAGGCAGACCTATATATTTTCGAAATATAAGCGGTGTTCCAACTGATCATCGGACTGGTATAGTGAAACAGTTTAAACAGTACGAGGAAATTTTCTTTAGTTTAGAAGTTATACAAGCCCGCCCGCTATAATAAAAACCACTCGGGAATTTATTTTCCGAATCTTTTGTTTTAATTTTACCATTTTGCATTCGTAAAATAAGCTAATTTAAAATGTTATGGTTCTAACAATGACCTATTCCGTTCCCACAAAATAAATCCAATCACATACATTTAACCCACGATTCATAACAAACAAATACCTACATAGTTTTTTGACATATCTGTAATTTTGTAATTCGTTCAACTGTTAATAATAAAATTAAATTAATACGATTAACCAATAAGACAAGACAACAAGTTTGTCGGAATTAAGAACCGCTTATATTTGAAATGTGCGCTGCAGAACTCCGTAACCTACGAAAATTACAGGCCATGAACCGAAAAAAATCAGTTGCCAGATATTTGTGTAGTGATCAGTCCAGTGGCGACTACTGCATCGAGGGCAACGGGGTAGTGCCCTCCCAAAACTAGACAACAAACAGTATTTTTAATTGATTTATTTAAAAAAAGTTAAATCATTACGACATCTTTAGTTAATTTTTTAGTCTGTGGTTAACAAAAGGCGATTAATTAGGTAAACTTTTTTAGCGTAAATAATTACAAGCCGGCAGCACCGCGCGGAAAAGATTTCAATTTCACCTATTTTTTAGCGATGTATGGGTGGCTGTTCTCGCGCGGGGGCGGGAGGAATGTTTGTTTTAGTTGACGTCGGCCATATTCATCGTGCGAAAACGTTCGTTGCCCTTCTTACGTGTTGCCGGCTCTATCCTTAGTGAAGACGTATGAGTTTGTTTTAATTTGGGGTAGGTCAGTAGTTAAAAGCCTTGCCGGTCGCGTGTCCATTGTTTATTTTTGTTTGTTTTCAAAATGGAAATAAATACCTTTGATTATATAATTAACTGTGTAAATTTAAATACGTTGACATATGAACTTCGATTACAAATAAAATCTTTGGGGCCACATAGACCATATTAACCAAAATTTTAGTGCAAGTAATAAAAAATTAAACGATGCTGAAAACTGGTTGTGCGGTTGTGAAAAACGAAATGCTTTTTTTGCATTATTTGTCTTATTATGTGTGGGTGGCAAAGGGAATGTGTGATATCAAGCACTTTAGTAAAAAGTTAAAGACAGTAAGTGCTGCTTATTTAAATAACCACATAGAATTTTCTATGCTAGGCAAGACTGTAACGTGAATTATCTTATGTATAACTTGATTAAAGTAATAAAATTAACAATTTCCCAAACAAAACCGTTGAAATATTAATCAAAACTGAAAATTTGTGTCATATGTATATTAAGCTTGGCCGGAAAATACTAAAATATAAAAAAATTGGCCAGTGTGTAACACGACTGTCCCGTTCGATAACGTTATTTTTCGACGTTACAGAAATTGTCCCCATGTTATAGATTTCTTTGGAATTTAGTTGGAAATTAGTTGTATTTATAATCTGCCCTGATATTTTTTACCATTATAATATTTTTGTTTTTTTGTTTTGAGCTATAAATTCTGTTACGCTCCTTCTGTAACGCCTAAAATAACTGATATTTTTGTCAAATTTGCAAGTCCAGTGTTATTTTAAACTATTTTTTTTATAAATTTAAAGTTGTCCTTTAGATACAACTTAAGTAAAGGGATAAATTATTTTTCAGATAATGTGTATTTCAATTATTTGTAAGGAAAATATACTAGAAATACCTAATCTAAAAATTAGTTTTTAAGAAATATTTTGCTAGTTATTATTTTTCAAATTATTATGCTTTTCTTTACTTAGCTTCTCACTAGCTATCTTATTTCAGGCATATGCTAACACATGTAATAGATTTTTGGTAAGTAATATGGCAAAAACTACCTTGTTACAGAAGGGCCAAAGATAATTGCCATTCCAACAAAAACTCCTTATAAAAAACACAACTCACATATATCTTACTAGCTTTTGATGACACATGATAGTTTAAAGTATGACAAGTTCAGTTTACAACAGTTTTTGCTGATACAAATCATTTTTTTCAGCAAAAATTTTGATACAGAATCATATTGATAAACAATTTTAGAAAGTTTCTTACTTTGGACCGATACTAAATCTTATCTACTTGAAAATAACCTAGAGGGTCTGTCATCCTTGTTAGCCACAAGACCGCATTTTAAGAGCTACAAGACCGGTCACTTTCGGAAATTTCTTGCAGCGTAACGAAAAACCTTCGAATTTGGGTCGACAGACATATTTCGAGACAAGGTAAAATGCTTTTGATTTGGTCTCCATTCAGTTTGGAGCGAATACGTTATCCTAAGAAGCAAGCAGAACAATTAGCCAGTGTTATGTCAATTTATATATTTTTAATATTCAAAAATCCGGCATCAAGAGTCTCCTATAGGGCTAACCCTTAATAGTTTTAAATAGAAACACGTCACACACGTGAAACTCGTTTAAAGATTTTGGAAGAGATCATTTTTCTACCTAGGTGACCAAATGTCTGGGCCCGGCCCTGCTTCTTTAATATTTTGGTCCTCCGATCCGGATTATTTTTTTTACAGTCATCTTTGTGACCCATGATGACAGGGTCGGATCAAATTATTTTTGTTTAGACTTTATGGCCACTTAAACTTAAAATAAATGAATAATTATAAATCATTTGTTTTTAAGACATAAAAGTTGTTTTTAGAATACGTTGTTATTTTCAAGGATTACTAGTTCCATATGCCACCTAATATTCAACTCTTAAAAGACGTTTAAAACATGCTTAAGCCAAGAAACTTTTATAACTTAACAAGAAAGAACAATTTTCCAAATGTATAAGGTATAAGGTTATGTATTTTATTAAAATTTTTTAACAGTACCTTATACATAAACAACATAAACCCGTTGAATAATATCTATGCAAATTGCTCTATTTTAACCACAAATTATTATAAATAAATAAGTATCAGTGTAACGCAATAACAGTAACTCTTACCTACCTACGGTAAAATAAAAAAAATAAAAAAATGGGCTTGACATTTTCAAGATAATAATCATTATTTCATTAGACTGATATACAGGGTGTTATTAAATAAAAAGGAGGTGATTTTTGGTGTATTTAAGAACAAAAACTTGTCGGGTCTAGGACAATAAATTAAATGTTTATTTTTTGACCAACGTTTTGTTTAATATGTTTTTTAGGGCCTAAGAACAAAATACAAAAAATTCTATGAAAAAAATATTAGGGGAAAGGGGGGCACAATGGGATACTAGGGCTAATTTTACGGACAACGTGTTTAATTGTGAATAATAAATAAACTCACAAATTGTTCAATGTAAACTAAATTTTGAGAAGTCTGTAAAAAATGTGTTTACCGTCATAAAATGCGCAAGCTATTTTTACAATAAACAGTGCACATGTAGAGCAAAAACATACTTAAGCTCAGCCGACCGGCACCAATCATATTTCAGAGAATTGAACCAGTCATGGGGATAAAATATCTGATATTAAGAGGTTTTTTTCTTGCGCAGTTCAGCTAAAACTGCTGTATCCCGTTTTACCCCCTTATCCCATTTTGCCCACCTTTACCTTATATCTTGATTTTACCTCATGTTGGAGAGGATAAAATGAGTATTTTGTTATTGTTTTATTAGAAAACTAAAGTAAATTAAATATAGGTTCAAAAATGTGCCATTTTAAATATCTATCAATAACCAATAGTTCAAATCAAAAAAAAAATAAGTAAAAGTAAAAAACAAAGTTTGACGGAGACAACGATTCATGTTTATGACAACAACATTTTAACTTTTTTATATATCCCAATCGGTATTTAAATTCTTGTAAACATCTTTTGCTATGCAGTAAAAAATTCACTTTGTACATACTGTTATAGTTTTTGCAAAGTCACTTGAATAACTCCTAATACGGTGTTCTATCGATTTCATGAAATTTTGGTTCATTCTGCCCTTCAAAAGTTATCCAAATTCATATAAAATCTTCCTGGTATAATTTGTTTGTTGTTTTCCGACCGACCCAGCCCAGGTGGATGGACGACACCTGATTGGCAGATTTTTTTGAGATGCGCTTTTAATTGCTTTCAGGTGTTTTTTCCGAGACCCCTTTAGTCGACAATATGCAGAGTTAGAAAATAAATCAGTGTCGTTTCTGTAGGTATATTTTTATTTCTTTAGTTTACGCCATAATTAAATGAAATAATTTTCATGAGTATATCTACCGCCGCCCATGTCACTTTCTTTAAAGGTCGGCTTTTATCTTTGTTCAACTGACTTTGCAAAAACTATTATACCCAAAATCTGTAGGTACGCTTAACGAAAAAAGATCAAGGGGCAATATTTACGCAGGAAAAAATAAAAACTTTAAAAATAGTTTTTATTTAAAACAATAATAGCGAAAAAAGGAGATTCTTTGAAAAGCTTTAATATCCTGAATCTCACAAGTACACGTGTGAATATAGGTATCTTTTTATAAAGTTTTTATCTATAATTTTAATATTTAATAACACCCTGTATAAATTGTTGAATAAATGAAACTCAACATTCTTCTTGGGCGTGATTTTTTTTTTCATGTTTTGTTATAATAAAAGATTATAGCCGTTACTATTATTTTGCAACAATTACAATTAAAAATGATGCATAGAATCTTGTTAAACAAGCGGCGCGGCGTTCTCAGTTAACTTAGCAATCAAACTAATATATCTTTTTTCCAAAAAATAAATACGCAAGAGAACTTAAAAAAAAAAAGTCTATTAAAAATCATGAGAAATTATGTCATAAATGATTATAAAAATACCAACCTAGATTTAATGATGAGGCAGAGAAAGACGAAGGTTCGATTCGGTTCCCTGGATGAGGAATATTTTCTGAGCCATCTCTACATGGACTCTATTTTAATAAATACAAATTTGATTGCAAACTTTGCAAGCATTTTGCGCGCTTGGTGGAAAAACAAATTTAGAGAAATTATTCAACAATTCAAAACAAACAAAACATAAAGATAAAAAATTAAGAAGACGCTGCACCTTGACAAATAAGGAAAAGTTGCAGTATTTTAATGGCCCCATCACTTTCTAACGCATTCGCTCAGCAATGCTAAGCATAATTAAGTGCCATATTAAACCGAATGACAATCTAACAAACAAATTTTACTATCGTTAGTTGTGTTTGGTTATAGCAGGGCCATTTGCATTTTTAATGAAATTTTACCAATAGAAGATTCTTAAACACGTTTCTGATGATGTTTAGTAGGTACGTTCTAAAATTATACCTAATAAACAGGATATCTGTTTCTCAAAGAATGAATAGAATTTTCCTAAATTTTTTAAATTTTAAGTCTACCAAAACGTAGCCCAAACTAACCTTCCCAACCACCTTTGAATTTCTATGGGCTTATTCATTGCAAAGATGGCCTTCTTGTTTAGGTGGTGTTGTTCACGCCCTTGACATTACTATAATAGCGAAGCACAGGGTTATATTCTAAAAATTCTTAAATTTTATGCAGATGCACTTTTTTCCTGGAAACACCCATACAAATATTTTTTTGTCTCACGCCCACCTCTAGGTCGTTTCAAGAGCTTTTTTGTTTGATTATTCTGCAATTGCAACAGGAAATCCTTATTTAATTTTATTACTTAACAAATACAGTATATTACAAGCAATCGAGAGTGAATTTTTCTGCATAAATAAAAAAGTTCTGTGTTCGTGTGGCCTACTTTATTTTAAATCATGCAATTGCAAAAAATTGATTAAAAAAATATTATAGATTACCATATAGTTATTTTAGCTAGCAAGGTACTAATTTTTAGAAATTTTTAAAGAACCTACACACTAAAATTTTGCATTTTAACCCTCAAATAATTTAGGAAACTATATTCTAATAAGTACCTTGTTTAAAGCTGTCACGTCATGCGTCACCTTGTAGATAGGTATGCAAGTTAAATAAAAAAAAAGGGTGTTGTCTTTTTTTCTGGTAGAGGACTAACAAGGAACAAGGAAACGTAACCCATTGTCAAACTTTATAACATATTATTATGATCTAAATGCAAATTAAAATTTATTTCCAATTTAATTTGCTTTAGTGACACTGCAATTAAGAGTATGATCACTTCGTATCCAAGTTGCCACCAGCAGCATTAAGTCGGTGGAAGGGGGGGTGCGACTGAGGACAATCTCAACTTTACAGACCGATAATTCGAAAACCACAAACAAAATCAAAACCAGATTTGCAACGTAAGAGGCCCTCGATGTAGTAAAAGTAATGATTCAATTGGGTAAAACAGTGTTGCCAGTTTTTCCATTAAAGAAGTCTCGTTTGGTTATTTAAAACGCATTGATTGATATCTATCTATCTATCTTTCTATTGAGCCTTCTTCGATTAATCTTTGGACATAGGCCTTTCTCAATATCTTCCACTCTTCTCTGTCTGTCGTCGTGTTCATCCATCTAGTCCCCGCATGTTTCTTCAAATCGTCCGCCCATCTCATTTGAGGTCTTCCCCTACTTCTTTTATTTTCCCAAGGTCATACAACACATTTGTTCCATCGATCGTCTTTCTTTTTGATATCGCTTACCTTTGTTTTATTTCTTATCCATTCATTCCTTTTTATATCTGTTAGCATTACATGTAACATTTGTCTTTCCATTGATCTTTGGGCTTTTGTTACCTTATCCAGGTTTGATTTTGTCAGCGTCCAGGTCTGGGATCCATATGTGAGCACAGGAAGAATACATTGGTTTATACACTTTCGTTTCAAGGTACTGACAATATTTTTATATTATATTTTTAATATGTAGCTTAATTTACCGAATGCTGCCCAGGCCAATCTTCCTCGTCTCTTGATTTCAGCCGTTCGGTTTTCTTTTTTTAGTTTGATAATTTGTCCCAGACATATATATATATATATATATATATATATATATATATGTATATATATATATTCCTCTACTTGTTCTTGGTTTATTCTGATCGTGAGATCTTCATCTGTGTTTGTAATGATTTTAGTTTTAGTGTAGTTCATACTCAAGCTCAATTTTTAGCTTTTGTCTGCAGTTCTTATGAGTTCTTCTTTCTTATCTGTTATTAAGGTGATATCGTCAGCATATCTTAGGTGGTTGAAGTATTGTCCGCTTACTTTGATGCCTATTTCTTCCCAATCTAAGTTTTTAAAATCATCTTCTAGGGCCTGGTTAAATAGTTAAGGGGATATTGTGTCACCCTGTCTGACACCTCTTTTTATGCGGATTAGCTTAGTTCCTTCGTAGATATTGATTGATGTTGTTGCTTTGCTATATATATTGGCTATTAAATCTGTGATCTATTCGGGTATTAATTAACGATGCTCTTACTGCCCAGTGCTCAATGCTATCGAAAGCCTTCTTAAAGTCTATAAACGCAATATACAGTGAAATGCTGTATTCGTTTGCTTGCTCTATTAGGATTTTCATGGTTAATAGGTGGCCAAATGTACTGAAACCTTTTCTGGAGCCTGCTTGTTCTTTTGATTGATATACGTCAAATTTTGTTGATAGTCTATCTGTTATTATTTTCGTCAAAAGCTTATAAATTACACTGAAGAGTGTTATATGTCGATAGTTTTTTAACTCTGCTCTATCGCCTTTCTTGTGTAGAATAATGGTTACTGATTCTTTCCAGTTGTTTCGGATTATTTTTTTTTTTAGTATTTTATTGAGGAGAATATGGACGGTATTAACTACAGTTTTTTTATTGACATAGGCAACGCAAAACCTTGCTCTCAATCACAAAAGGATCTAATGAACTTGACTGGCGGAACAGGTTCATAAAAACTTCAATATAGTCCAAATTAATCTTAAATAATTGACCACTGGTTAGTGTATATACCTTTTACTTTTCGCACTTACTTACTTATACCTGCGTTCTAAGAACTCTTAATTCAGTTCGTTTAATTAGGAAAAGTTATTAATGCCAAACAAAATGTTAACTGATTTATATCAAGGTATCACGAAAGTAAAATGAGTGATTAGTCACTGAAACAATAATTTATTCACACTAACCAATTTTTTTTTACTTACCAAAAACTCCATTCCCTCTTTCTCTGTCTCATGCCAATCGGTGTCGTATAGGTTTGAGGTAAGAGGGAAAATATTTTATAGGTATAAAAAGAAAAAGACGTTGCTACAATTTTCGGAGACAAACAAAAGCCTGCCGAAAAACGAAACATTTACAATATGATAATTTACTTAATAGGGACATTTTGGGTCAGTAAAATAACTGAAAATTTGACAGCTGTTACCGTTATTGTTACTAAGAATAACGGTAACATTCAGGGCAAAAAACAAAGATTTTGGAACACTAAAGATAAGCAAAACACAAACGTTAACTTAGTAGTTGCACACTCCTTCAACTTTTTGATAATTTATATTTGTTTATTTATTTTTAATAGATTTATGGCTTTTTGCAAACCAAACTACCGAATTTTAGTTAAAAAAATCAACTGCATTAAAAAAAAACAATACAAAATAACCTTTGAAAAATAACGGTAACATTAAAGGACGGCCAGCGTAAGTACCGGGCGCCGTTATCGTATATAACAAAAGAGGAGCAAGAAGCTGCTAATGCGCAGACTCAGTAATAACAATTAGGGTAACAAAATGTAAAGTAAGCGACCCAAAATGTCCCTAATATTTTAAGGCATAAACGTAAACAAACCTCATATTCCTATTTCCTTTTACTTTAAAAAGTACAAAAAGAGATGAATTATGTTTACATTTATGCATTAAAAGATGGGTAAATTTAAATTAACTTTAACTGTGTAAAACGAGAGTTCAAAATACCAAACAATTACTCATCTTTCACTTTTCAAATGCACAAAAATGGACAGAATTTAATAGAGTATTGTTGTCACAGTGTTGATTTCGCCATATCGTGTGTATGCATTCATTTGTCTATTAGTAACCGTTAGCATGTTGCGCAAGAATCAGGCGTTGGCGTTACGCCTTGGCCATTAAAGATATTGTTACAATGTCTGGTTTTCCTTCAGAATGTCGTTTAATAGATACAAATTATTGTTTAATCTCATCATAATTACTTATTTTGTAATCAAAAGAAGCAGTCAAAATGTAGAAAAATTCGGAATTTGTTCCTACTCAAATAAGTTAGAGCATAAATATGGGGCATACTCATGCATTCTCACACGAGATGCTTGAAGCCAGGACCCCTATTTAACTCTTAATGTTCCATTTTCGGGTAGACATGATTTCAGTTACTGCGCATGCGTCAGTTTTGGTGGTTTTGGAACGCACTCCATTACGTCACTACATTATTTGACAATTGTCAAATGTTTAAGGTTATGTCTATTATTATTTTTTTTTAACTAGTTGATTGGGTGAAAATTTATGAAATTTTGGATTAAAATTGTAGTTTTTCTAAAACTAATTGTGCAGATTTATTGTGGATACCATGAAGAGTGTTTAATGGCATCTATAAACCAATCTTAACTTTATTAACAAATTGTAAAGAAAAATACAAGTAGTTACCTATAGAATGACATTTCCTTACTTCTTCCGGACATTTTTCCACAAACCGCACATGTTTTACGTAAAGTAATTCCCATTTTTCACAGAAAAAAACATAATTTTACTTTATGTTATATCTCAGAAACTAAAAATTACAAGGTAAAATTAAGTTTGACGGTTGGATTTTTCGCAAAAAAGGTATAAAAAGCAATTTACACCAAAATAAAACATTTTGAATAAAAATATTATAGACCCCTCGCAAAATGCAAACTTTTGAAAAACGACTTGATTGATCCTAATTTTGATTAACTCCTCGTAAAACTGATTTACGAAAAGCTAAACTTTTGTTCGTACTTGTAGAAATGTCTTTTATGTATTTATTAAGTTTTTATTGGAAAATGTGTCCATGATTACAAAATTTTTAATCGGTCGTGAATTTCGATAAAAACTTTCACTTTTCAGTACCTATAAGTATATAGACATTTTTGATTTTTACACATAAAATAAAAATTCTTCAATATTGGTCATGCATAAGAAATGCAGTACGGTGTGCTACCCAATAAAAACCACGCAACCCGGTTTCGTACACCCGGTGTGTTATGAAATCTGCTTCGATTTTATGTTCTAGTTCACTTGATTTTTTTTTTATTATATTAAAGCTTGTTTGCCTCTGATAATACATCTGGAACCATGGAAATAGAAATAAAATATAGAAAATGCCTTTAACGAACATAGACGGGCAAGGCCGTACCTAGGGAAAAAACGCCCCCCCCCCCAAAAACGATCGGCAAAAAGATTTCTCAGCAGAAATTTAAAAAAAAAATTGTTCAATAGAAACATTTGCCAATGTTTAATTGTAACTTGAAACTTTTCCAATCCGAAATTTTTTCTGAGTAGGGCCCTGTACAGGAGTCCGTTCATGATTCGGGTTAAAAGTTACTGTGTGAATTTTACCCAGACGCGCCGGGCGTTCACGGCAATGTTTATGTTATTCTTTGAAGGAACCAAAAATTGTACTGGAATTTTGTAGAAATAAAAAGGTTCCTTTTGTATTTGTTTTGACATAATATAGACCAAGGCCCACAAAAAAATACAGGCCACGACCCTAAAAAAAATCAGCTGTTCTCCGGGGGCTGACTTTTACATTGAGTCTTATGGGAGGTCCGACGTTTTTTTATGATATTTTCAAAATGGCACAACAGATTTCCGCGAAATTTCAGTGAAATATTCTCAGACACCATCCCGATATTCCACCAAACTTTAAAAAAAAAACAGGTTAAAATCTTCAAGATCTTTAGGATTCTTTATTTTGAATTTAAATTACCCGCCATGTACCGCATGCTAACTGTTGTATTTGACTTTGTCATCTGTGTTTGTCACATTCGCTTCTGCTTTAAATTTCATTTTAGTGTGAGCTAATGAGGCGGCTCTAAAAAATTAAGGATCACTACACATTTAAAAAAAAATTGTTCTGCTTTATTTAAAAAAAAATCAAGTATACTAGAACCGTCATTCCAACTTCAATATTTTAAAGACAATCAGCTGTGTCGTAACGTGACCATCAAAATAAAAATCAGCCCCGGATGATACGTCCACAAAGTGGAGGATCGTGGCCCGTCCGTTTTGAAAGCCCTGTATGGACATGTACTATTGTATCATTAATCAATTTGAAGTTTAGTGAAAAACTTGGCTTCTGATAATGGGGTTCGGTCCTCATTAGATACCACATTATGTGAGTGGGGCTTCTTATACCCAGTTTCCACCTATGCGTGCTCACCTTGATTCAAAAAACGCATCAAGTGATGCTGCATTTAAAACCGGTGCAAATCCATCTCCCGTAACATGATGCGTTTTTTGAATCAGGATAGGCAAGCATAGGTGGAAACTAGGCTTGAAGTGCCCAAACACTTTGGTGAAATTAAAAAAAAAATAATTGTGACAAGATAAAGGAGTAAAGTTGGGTTAGAGTTTGCTCTTATATGTTTTGCCGTGTGTTAATCGTGAACGCCTTTTTGCCTCCCCGGTGTGCGCACAAAAGCCAGCAACCGAATCATAAACGGAAAATGTATCCAACCGAACGCGCGCAGCGTAAATCGTGAACGGTCAAAAAGTACAGCCGCGCGCGTCCATTGTGCACACGCCGTTAATCATGAACATACCCCAGGGGACAGAACATCGGTCGCGATTTTTATCCACCCATAGCAAAAAACCAAATGGCTGAATATAAATAATGACAGAAATTATGATCACTATCAACGAACCACATGCAATCAGAGATTTTAGAACAACTAGAGATCGGATTTCACAACCGACGAAACTAAAAAAAGAGTGGGTTACCATGCGTTTGACATTACCATTGAACAAGCTGAAATAGCAACGAGATTAGAAGGGCACTCGTAGGCAGTCCAACCAAGCTTAGGTACTATACTATGACTTTATCGCGGCCTTGTCGAAATAGTTGTTTTTTTGTTGACAAATAAAAAAATCTCGGTTCATATGTGTTTCATCCTTATAGGACTCTTCAGAACACTGCTTGGTCAATATGACACTCTTGCTAAGTTAGGTATATACGGTTTTGTCTATCACCTTACGTTTCTAGTGAGAAAACAAAGCCATGTACTTCGCCATCTACCGAAGTACGAGAGAAACTAAAACAGCAGCAGGCAAGTAAAATATCGATTGAAAGAGAGAATCGATCACGTGACCTACGACACACATTGTCTTTTAGGTCAGATCAATGCTGATTGCGATTATTCCGCCATTAAGACGTCGCCATCGCGTCTGTCAACGGAGTTTCAAGCCAAATAGTAAAAAGAAATTTAGTACCCCTAAATTAAAAATCGTGGCTAATCGGAAGGAACGAAAATGCAACACTTGACGGAGCAAGCCTCAAATTACTTACATATGCGTAAAAGGAGAGGATGATACCAATATAGAACCGACTTATTTTAAAATTCGGAGGCTTAATACCAAAGTTGTTGTATTTTTGTAATGTATTTAAAAAAACAAATCGTGTAGTTTTTTATTTTAAACACTTGCAACAACTTTAATATTGTTGTTCATTTGTTTAATGCGAAAGCTGTTTCAGAAGGTTGAAGGTCATTTAAAATGCCATTTAAAGTCATATCTAGGAAGAACATCTTCAGTAATTTGACAAGGATAAATATTAAGTGTTCTTTAATTTTGTTTCTAATTTTTTATATATAATAAAATAAAAGCTCTAACAAGTTAAAAAAAAACAAAGATTGATTTATTATACACCAAGGGATAAAAATAGGAAGTTTGCATAAAGGTAAAAATCATTAGTAGTTTAGAGATAAAAAATTAATTATTTTTCTCATTTTTTGAAATTTGGTCTTTTTATCTTACTTTTCATTCATCTAGGATCAATCGCTCAGTATCGCGAGACGAGACGAGACGAGAGAAGACCCTATCTCGTCTCGTCTCGTTATGCGGGATAAAATAGGTCTCTCGTCTCGACGATCTTCTATCGCTCTCGTATCGTCTCGTCTCTCGTGTCTCGTGATTTATATCAGCTAAAAAAGTTTTAGGGACATCCTGTCTAAAAGTGTTTTTTCATGGTGAATCTTGTTATTTATGGTATTTACTTTTTTCAAAAATAGAGTGTTAAGTTCATACAATAAATAAAGAAGTAAATAAAATACACGTTATTTAAACTGTACCTAAAATCCCAAGTGCATTGATAAAAGATTATTTTGTGTTTTGCCAATAATATAAATTCTTAAAAATAAAGCAATAAATAAATCTATCAATTAAAATATTTTTCTCAAAACTAACGAAATTTTTTTTTTAAATAAATTTCTTTTAATCTTAATTTTTAATTTTTTTTCAGGGAAACACATATTTTTTCAAGAAATTTCTATGTTTTTTCGAAATAAATGCCAATACCTTTAAACTTTTTTTAACTAGCAGATTTTTCATCTGAATTTTCCATATTTTTTATAAATAAATAACAAACTAATTTCCGCAAGAGAATTATTTGATTTTCAGAATTTTAGCTCTTTAAACAATTGTTCAAAAATATATTTTTAAAATTTTTTTTAAAAACAAATTTCTAAATAACAAAAATTCACGCCAAAAGCTATAAAAGGAAACTAAAATTTCCTGCTTATGAATACTTTCCGAAAAAAATAAATGCCAATACCTTTAAACTTTTTTTAACTAGCAGATTTTTCATCTGAATTTTCCAACTTTTTTATAAATAAATAACAAACTAATTTCCGCAAGAAAATTATTTGATTTTCAGAATTTTAGCTCTTTAAACAATTGTTCAAAAATATATTTTTAAAATTTTTTTAAAAACAAATTTCTAAATAACAAAAATTCACGCCAATAGCTATAAAAGGAAACTAAAATTTCTTGCTTATGAATACTTTCCGAAAAAAAAATGTTCAGTACATTAATAGGCAGCAACAGTACCAGTACAATTTAATTACACGTTTGGATTTTCTCCATCTGATCTCAAGTAAACGAAAGGTAAGCCACAGTACATGTTGTCAAGGAAAGAATATATGACAATTTTTGCATACCTTACATTAAAAAAAAAACAGTATAAAAACATCAGCTTAACTCTACAGGGTGTTCCATAAGTTGGGGGCCATAGGCCAACAGGTGATAGAGGAAGTCATGTCTGATAAAAAAGTTTCTATAATGCATGGGTCAAAACTCTTTGTCGAGATACAGAGCATCAAAGTTGGCGATTTTTGAAACTTTTTTGATAATACCTTTAAAAAAAAAACGCAGTAAAAATATGAAATTGGTAAAGTTGTGAATTAGAACAAGAGCAATAAATTGAAAGAAAAAAAAAAAAAAATTAGTCGGTCAATTTTTTTTAAAACTATTTTTTTGGTATAAAGTTTTATGAATGCCATATTAAACGCAATGGTATTTTTTTGTTATTTAAAATAAGTCTCTAGCGAGACATATTAATAAAATATTTTTGATATTTTTTAAAAGAATAAGTAAGCAAAAATTAATTTTTTAAATAAATTATTATTCTTTATACATTTTTGGAGGTTATTTTGACAGCCTGTATCTTCTAAATTTATAATTTTATCAAAACAAAGAATACCACATTTTTGAACCACAATTAGCTGAGTATTTAGCTGGCTGTGACAGATTTTCTTTTTTTTCTAAAACCCCTTTTTCCCCCACTCCTCTAACTTTAAAAGTCCTATATCTTAAAAACAAATTTGTGTTGATCCCCATGTTATATAAAGTTTTTTCTTAGAAATAACCTCCTTTATCACCTGCTGCACTATTACCCCTTATGGGACACCCTGTATAATAGGTCAATACGAACAGATGGTAATTCAGAAAAATTTATAAAACCAACCTTTTTTGCTCGAGAGAACGAGAGAAACGAAAATTTCTCGTCTCGTCTCGAACTTTCATTCGAGAGAAAATATCTCGAGAAGCGAGAATCTCTCGTCTCGGCGGCAACACTAGTTATAGCAAAGCTACATCATTTTTAAAGAAACTTAGGTAAATTAATTAAATTTATATTGAGTCATTTAGCTAAAAATTAGCAGGTTTACAACGTACTTTCGTTATTACAAACAAAAAAAGTTTAAATTATCATTTACGAACTTTAAGAGACACTAATAATTGTATAAACAGTTAAGTCGAAACAAGGTCAAAACACTCATGTCTTTTTTTTGTGTTTAATAGTCACCACTACCTACAATAATTTTTCTTTATTGTTTTAAAAACGGCTTACAAAATGGTTCTTATTATACCCATTGCAAAAATAATTTTTATTAAAAAATATACCTACGGTAAGCAGTGGCTCACCCAGGAATATTTCGGAGGAGGGGGTGTGGCAAAGCCTGATGATGTCGAATTTCAAGCTATTTTTTGTGTTTTCGTGAATAGGGTGTTTGACAGTAGTAAAAAATAAATATATATTTATTTTTAGATATCTCTTTAGGTCTTGGGAATGCTAAAAACAAACTTTTTTGTTTAAGTTTTTCTCAAATTCATAGTTCTTTTAATTAAATAAATTCATTAAATTAAAACAATTAGCTACGTGATTCAAAACAGGCGGTCCACCAATCAGCTGCGAGTTACGTCACAAGACAGTAAACGCCTCAAACGAAACATATTTTCGGTGTTATTTTCTTATGGATGGTAATGTTTGCTTTGGTTTAAAGTGCGAATTATCGTCCTAAATTAGATTTTATTTTGTGTTTTGCTTATAAAAAACATTTTCAATGGAAAACGGATTCTCCAAAGCCGATAGCTCCAACTTGGTGGCAGGCTTCTTTGCCAACAACAGTGATTTTTGTACTGCGGAATTTAGAAACGTTAAAATGTTGATATAAGTATTCGATGAGTTGTTTTGTATATAACTGAAAGTTTTTTTACGATATTCTTCGCTTACTTTTACTCATTTAGGTTTTGAGGTTAGGTTATATGTTTTGGTTTTATGTTTAATATGCCACTTACAATAGATTCAATTAAATACCCAATCTTTATTATTTTAAGCATTAAGAAACAATCAAAAATTGCTTTTTTAAAACAAAATTTTCTAAATACATTTTGTTTCAAAGAATTTTTATGACCCTTCATAACAAATATGCACTGCCTAGTCTGGCATATGCACTGCTCAGTCCTACATTTAGCCTGCATGTGCACTGCCTAATCCTGCATTTAGAGGTACTCCCTAGTCCTGCCTAATAACTGCCTAGCATCGCCAAAAAATTTGTACACCTTTCTGCCTATTATAGTTGTTCACCCCTTGTAATAAACATAACCTCAAAAATTTCATCGTCATTTACGAAATAGTTATATATATTATGGACAACGTCAGAAAAATTTATAGAAACAATTTAGTTATACTCACATCAAAGTGATCTTCACAAATGTAAAGTAAAGGTGTATTAGATAAGGCCTTTGAGTCTCTTCTAGCCACTTTTTCCGTTATTTTACTGCTGTATGCACATGAATAAATAGTTTTTCAGGTGCTTTTATGCTAGTATTCAGACACTGAGGTACCACACACCACTTATAGGACATTTTTTTACATAAAAAACAGTAAAAACACAGACCAAAAACAAATAAACACTTGAATGCCGTGTATCTGTCCGCGAGTTTACTGTGCTGTGACGTCATTGCAACGCCATGCTAGAACTGAGCGTTTTAGCGGCAAATTTAAATCGGAAATTAGAAAACTTGATTTTAAATGTAGTCATGATAAAATATACTATTTTAATAATTTTGCGTAGCAAATTAGGGATCTATTTATCATTCTAAACTCTTTTCTAAAATTTGTCAAATACCCTATTACGTGGAAAAGAAAATTAAGGCTTGGGGGGCGGCCGCCGAGGCTCCCCCCCTGGGTGTGCCCATGCGTTAAGCATATTTTAGTGAAATTATGAGCTTAAATATCGCTCCATAGAAAATCTGCACTTTAAAAATAAGGAACATTGCGAAAATGCAAAAAGAGGAGATTTTTTTGAACAAAATTTTATCCAAATTTTGGGAGTATTAGGGAAGAATTATTAAATTCCAATATGGTAATGAAAACCCCAAAATTAATTAACAACAGAACACGTCAAATTTGAAAACAAAAACTATTTTAATAGGATCATTATTTTGGCTTAATTTTTACTCTCATTATTCAGTTCAAGCCTATTAATCATCACCAATTATTAACGCCGGATAATTAGTATTAATAATAGCTTTTGCCCATCATAAATTATGTAATCTACCTACCCATAATTTATTTTACAAAAAATTGGAAATTTCAAGAATGTGAAATGAGCCATTCTTTAGATGGTTTGTAACCTGACAGTATTTGGGGTAATAATCCGTCCGCGGAATTTTCGTCTAATGTTGCTACCACCCTTAACAGTTCTATGAGTGTATCGTAGTAAGGCAGGGGAGTATTAAAAAATATTTTGTTAAAAAAAAATTGCGTAAAACTGAAAATGCGAAGGATAATAATTTGAGTAAAAAATAATAGGTACTTCCTGTTCACTGCTTTGTCTTAACATGAATTAATATCATAGCTATTTCTTCGTACCTAGCACACACAGCAATAGCTAGATAGGTATGGCTTTCAATGATTTTTTTTCAGATAACGCCGAAAATGTGTTATTTGGGTGTATTTGTGTTCGACACTGTAATTAACGCCAATGAGTTTTTTGACAGTTAAAAAATTGTAACTTGTTAACGGAGCATCGCATCAATATGCGGTTTTTGGAATATAGTAGAACATATTCTTCTCAATAATTTGTGTTATAACCAAAAACTTCGTAGGAACTTTCGTTTCTGAGATTTACAAAAAACTATTTTTAAGGCTGATATAGCCTCGAGAGTTCACTTGGAGTGTGCTAATGGGGTAAAACGGTATCAGATCCATTATGGATTCATTTATTTTAAATATTTCTTTATTTTCTACAGTTGAAATTTAGGACGACTCATTTATTTTTAAAGTTTATCCCATCTTTGTTTCTTAATGCTGTTTTTATCTGAGTCTAATTTTTTTGATCTACAACTATAGCGAATGACGTAGCAATATTAAAGGTAATTTAGAGATGATATGTAGGGTTGCCAGATTTCCAGGGAAAAGCATCGCAACGGCGACAGCGCACAGTTAGGATAGGATACGTTGGCGATCAATTGACCAGGATTAGATTAACACTGATTTTGACCTCCCGAAAGGAGGATAGGGGAGCTAATTTAAAAAATCGCTTTAAAAAATATTCCAAAAGACAATTTTTCAAAAAAATTTACAAATTTAATTTTTTCAACTGCTATTTATTATAACAAAAACCTGCTTTTGAAATAGCAGCTTACAATACATACACACGGTGTTTCACAAACATCGAAACAGAGGCCTTTTTGGGTATTTAGAGATTTTGTTTGCGAGGGGGACACTTTTACATTTTTGTAGCACGAACCCCCTTCGAGGGTTATACTTTACCCCTATATTTTGAAAAGAGAAAGTGGGTCTAGTGATGAACCTTCTTTTGAAGCTCTCTTGAATATCTTTCCAACCGTGCAAAAATTTCGAAAATTCATCGATTAGTTTTTGAGATATTTGCTTTCAAATTTTCAAATTTACCATGGAATGACAAAATAAAAACTAAATCCGAAAAATAATAAAATTCTAATTAAATGTTTATTTTATCAGTACATATTAAATTTGAAAGTGTGTAGGCAATTATCTCAAAAACTAATGGATTGATTTTTGAAATTTTTATACGATTGTAAGGACATTCAAAAGGCCTTCAAAACAAGGTATCACTATAGACCCACTTTCCCTATTCAAAGTATAGTGGTAAAGTATACCCCTCAAAGGGATTCATGCTACAAAAATTTCAAGATAGGCAAAAGTGTCCCCCTCGCAAACAAAATCGACGTGTCCGAGCGTTTCTCCAAATTTGCACTCTAAATGCCCAAAAAGGCCTCTATTTCGATGTTCGTGAAACACCGTGTATAACTAAGTTCGAAAATTAGGGTTTTGGTGTGTCAGTATGAAATTATCGAGGAAGGAACCTAGGAGGGAACACCTTTTTTTGGTCCTCAAATTTATTCTGAGCCAAATTTTTGCCTTTCCCTTAGTTATTTTAAAACGTTGTTCAAATAAAGGTAAGTGAAGATTTTTTTTTGATCATCAGATTCTCTTTGTAGTAAAATTTGTAAAGCTTCAGTTGCGAAAACTCCTACTACAAAGCAGCTATTGAAAAGCTGCTATTTGGCAAAAGCAGCGACTGCGCTATTGAAAAAACAGTTTTGCCCATAACTAGAACAAGCAGGCTGTAACGACAAAGAAGTTGGTTGGCTAAAATAAGCGCGGTCAAAAATTTGGTAGTTAAATCATTCGTATTCTTGGGTTCTGCCATGGAATAAATAAGTTACTGGTTCTACTCAATCTCCTCTTAATTTAAAAAGCGTGGCGATGGCGGGTGGTTCCAAGTAGAAAAGTGTGGTAATTATGCCTAAATCATGGCATCTGGCAACCCTAGATATGTCGACTTCATTGTAATAAAATTTCCGAGTCAAAATCCTTTGTTTAGGGGTCATTGTCTAACGTAACTATTATTTTATTTAACCGCGGGCTAAATTACCCATCCGGAAAAAGCTAATATAGAACTTTGCTATAATACACGCCAATTTAAAACTCTATTCTAAATGGTTTGTCTCTCTTTAGCATATATAATTTCTGGTATTTCTATTTCATGTTAGTTCATTAATAAGTGTGACGATTTCAAAGTGAACCGAGTAAATTAGTACTGAAGCTGCAAGAACCAAATGTAATGAAACGTTTACAGTTTTTGCGATCGCTTTTTTGACTTAATGATCAGGTATGATAATTAAAATTTGAAATTACGTCTGTTTTTTTATGGGTGGTCTCCGACATAATTACTTTGGATAAAGTATATTTATAAAAAAGTTAAATAATAATTGGTATTGGTACTAAGTTTTCAAATGTAGAAAACATTTAAACTGGCGGTTAAATTTCGGTCATTTTTTTAAATTAGGCATGTGCCACTCTCCCTACCAGCCTTCTATTATAGGGGTAGGATTTTTGTATGGGCCATAAAGATTGCATGGGAGAATAGACCAACGTTGCCAGTTTAGCAAAATTATCAGTATAATCCGCTACTTGGTTCGCGAAACGTCAACTTTTCAGTTTTATGTAAGTGCAATAATCAAAAGGGGTGATAACAAATTAGAATAATACCTTGAAATTCTGCTTGTTCCTAAATGTAAATAATTCACTTACTTTTACAAATAAACAGAATTTTAAAGTGTTATTATTCTTGTTATTGATTTTTCGTTTCACATTCACTAAAGTCAATTTTTTTACACCACAGTTTACCGATCTATTGGTAAGCTAACTATTATTTAATTTTAGGTATTTTTTAATGCGCAGGCGACATGCGCCACAGGCAAAAATGTTTTAAATACAAAAGGAATATTTAAAAAAAAATCGATACAAGAAAAGTTGATTGTTTTAAGGTAAAATTGGATAAATAATACTTTTAACTAACCCTTTTTTTTTAACCAAAATCTAATGCCGACATAAAACTTGTGTATCATATTGGGTTAAAATCGTTTGAGGTGTTCTTGAGTTATCGTGTATTGAGACAGACAAAATATTTTATTATCCGATCTAGGTGTTTTAGAAACTAAATAACTCACATTTAATAAAATTTTAAAAATAAAATGTTCCCGTTTTTAAAAGTCTACTTCTTGTATGGTGAAAAGTCAAGTAATAATACTCGCCCTAAAAAAATGTTTCAGATTGTCCGCCCGTTGACCAGTGCGACCGCGTGCGCCTGTAGCAAATTATCAAGGTTACCTTTGACAACGCTGCAAAGTTTTCTGCGGGACTCGGGCGTATCGCGGTCTCTTTTTAATAAATACTATACTTCATCTGTTTTTTATCCTCTTATGGAAATTTATACCCCTAGATGTGAACTTGTTCATGCGGTATAAGGTTCGGGCACAGACTAACGTGTGAGAGAGAAAGATAATGTATGCATCTTAACCCATTTCTTTTTAAAAAATTGCTAAAATATCTAGAACACTTTAACTATCAAGTTTTCAAGCAGAAAATTACTTTAAAATAATAAAAAAAAATAAAACACTGAAAAAAGTGGATTGCTTTTTTCAGTGTTTTATTATGAAACTCTCTCGTTTGTAATTCTAGGGCACGAGAAAAAAACTAGTAGTAGATGAACGAATTTGAGTTTTTATATTACTTTTCTTTTTAAATTAGAAATTAACAGCAGGTATACTTTGTTACTTTGTTCTTTGACCACCATATGGTTTCAGCAGAAACTAGAATGACAGACTAAAAAAAATTAAGAATAACACTCGAAAGTATGTTTACCGGCAATAACTATCATTATTACATGAGAAAAAAATGGTGGCATACGGTAAACCGAAGAAGATTCGAAAATTTCAATAAATTTAAAGTAAAAGTGGTTCCTTGTGAATGAAGCCGTAAATAATAACCTGATATCTACATACATACTTTTTAGCAGAAATAATGTATGTTATTTACGACCGTTTAGGTACCGATTTGACGGTATTGTTCTTCCTGTCCCTAGCACTCTCGAAAAACTTAAAGTAAAAAGGTAAAGTCAGTACGCTGTATGTCATTCATGTTATGTCATTTTTTGAAGCTTAGCTGAAAAATCAATATTAAAAAATCAATGTTAAAATTTTGTTTTTTTAATTGAGACATGGTTTCTTAATTTTATTAATAAATTCACAATTTACACCTCTGTGAACGGTATAACGCCCATAAATTCGAAAATATAGATATGAAACGTCACCAATTAATGACGTATTTATTGAACCACTCTGTTAGTATAGTACGAGAATTCGCCTCAAATCTTTAGATTCAAGCACTTAAGCAATGATTTAATCAAAAAATACTACAGAGGTACTGTGGATTAAGTGTTTGGACATCCCTTTAGCCTTTAAATAAATTCTCCTGATGTGTTTTTTTTATTTGATCATTGGCTTTTTAGTATCAGTAATAAATTCCGCATTATCAAGATGCTTAACACAGCGGTGTTCTTTTCGTTAGATAAAGTAATACACATTCCAAGGGTATTAAATAAATAAAAGGGATCTATAAATCGTTATATGTTTTTCTATAAGGCAAAGAAATATTTTCTTAATCTTGTCAACAGTAGGTAGATGTTAAACATAAAATCCCATCCCCGATTTTGTCACTTCTTTGTCAAGGGGCAGGAATTTGATAAATCCCCCGTAAAAATGCGGTAAACACCCCATTAATGAGTTTAAAATTTGAGTAAAGGTATTAGCAGCGGCGGTACAGCATCGCGTTGCGTTGTAGAGAAACGTTACCCCCTCCAGAAAATTATTTATTGTACTCATAAAATTGTTACCAATCAAAATCTATAAGGGCTTGTTCTTACGTAACGCACTAAAAGAGAGCTTACGATACTTTCAATAAGTTAAAGAGTGACGGGTAGTGCTTTTGCGTTACATAATTTAGAAATTGGCTCTAATGCAGCTTTTGAGCATGCATGAAGAAATTATCTAAGTAGTAGTAGTAGTAAAGCAGTTACGAAATTTAAAAAAACGTCAAAATTGCCACTTACTCACTCACTCATCTACTAACTCACGTATAGATCATCAAAATTCCACTGTACTTCCAGACATGCTACAAAGCTTAAATTTGGCACCCTGATAGAAATTGTGACCAAACCCTTGGAAAAATTTAAAAAACCCCAAAATTCTAATTCACTCCCCTCCCTTATAAATGTAACGTTATGTAAAAGTAACATTGCCCACTTCCAGAAACGCCAGAGAGCTGATCTTTGGAAGGCCGATAGGAACTATGATAAAACTATAAAAGAAAATTTTAAAAAACCCCAAATTTTAATTAAAGTCCCTCCAGGAACACTAGAGAGCTGAGCTTTAGAAGGCTGATAGGAACTATGAAAAAACCATAGGAAAATATAAAAATAACCTCAAAATTTTTATTAAGGCATTGCAAAAGTTGTGAACAATATTTCGCATATTTTACTACTTTAAAACTTAAATATTATCCAAATCCTTTAAAAAAGGAGTGAAATTATAACAAAAACATTTTCTGTAAAAAAAGCCGAGTACGCGAAAGTGGTATTCCGTAAAAAGAATTAAGATAAAAGTAAAGCCAAATTGTCCAATAAAAATTTCAAAATGAAAGGCTCTTACGAGTTTGGAAATGTTTTTCTAAACTTGGCTATTACGGCTGCAAATGATTCTTAAGCCGGGCTCAAACGACTCGTGTACTTGGCAAATACACAATTATTTGCGTACTTAGCAAGTATACGCAAGTAACATTTATTCGCCAAGTACACGAGTCGTTTAATCCCTGCTATAGATAAGTATTAGCTCACACATATACTATACTATAGTAGTGTGAGCTATGGTGATCCTAATTTTTTCGAGAAAAAAAAAGTTGCTCCGATTTCAAAATTTTTTATATATCTTTGCGTTTCAGATGATTTTGAAACTTTTTTGTTGCGCCGTCTGTCTGTCTGTCTGTCTGTCTGTATGTCTGTCTGTCTGTCTGTCTGTGTGTCTGTATGTCTGTCTGTAACGACCAACGCGCATAACTCAAAAACCGCTTGGCCGATTTTAATGAAATTTGGTACCTAGGCTGGGTCTTGGGTCGAGATGGTCCCATTTAAAAATGAACAAAATCCACCGAACACAAACCAAATAAAAGGGTGGGGGTAGATTTCAAAAATTAGAGTTTATGTGAAAATATGGCGTGTGTGATATTAAACGAAAGGTAATTGAGTCTGCAGTTAAACAAAATAAATTTTAATTTATTTAAAAAAAAAAGGGTGGGGGTATATTTTAAAAATTAGAGTTTAAGTGAAAATATGGCGTGTTTGATATCAAACGAAAGGTAATTGAGTCCGGAGTTTAACAAAATACATTTTAGTTTTTGTTTTTTTTAAAGGTGGGGGTAGATTTCAAAAATTTGAGTTTAAGTCAAAACATGGCTTGTGTGGTATCAAACAAAAGGTAATTTAGTCTGGAGTTGAATAAGATATATTTCAGTTTTTAGTTATATTAGCTCACACGTACACTATAACTATAGTACCTAGTGTGAGCTTAGGGGCCCATATATTGGCAGAGTATTGTATTGGCAAGTGTACGAATAATCGTGAGCCCTTTGACTCGGCTTATTTTTACCGACCACAAATGGAAAACCAACGAGTGACAAATAATTATACAAGTAACCCACTCACACGACATGGCAAGTATACGCAAGTAACAATTATTCGCCAAGTATACGAGTCGTTTGATCTCGGCTTTCGGCGCTGTGTTAAATTGAACATAAAGAAGTTTGGTTGAAATAGCAAAGTTTAAAAAAAATATTTCCAAACTAGTAAGAACCTTTCATTTTAAAATTGGTATTGGAGAACTTGGCTTTACTTTTATCTCAATTCTTTTTACGGAATACCACTTTCGCGTACTTGGCTTTTTTTACATAAAATGTTTTTGTTATGATAATTTATTACTACAGAATGTAATGAATCGAAAAAGTAAAGGCAAGAGAAACAAAAAATAAACATTTGAACACCCAGGACCCGCCACTGAAAGGAATCTTGAACTACATAAGCTGTTCCATTAATTTTTCAATCCGTATATAGGTATCTATTATACCTGCTACTCTTTTATTTCGAAAAAGTCAGACAGGCGATGTTTTTAGAGAACCATATCCTTAGGCAAGCATGAAAATTGTACCATTATGGTACTATAGTAGGTAGGTACCAAAGTTCGTGGGAACATAACAGGGAATCTGAAGAAGTTTAATCCTAATGCTAATAAAACGATTTCTTTAATTTTCTTATTTTTATAGTTATTACTTTCTTCTGCTAAAAATGTACAGAGTGTCCCGAGTCCGATGTTTTTGGGGGTTCCGGGTTTTTCTAAGAAACCTAGGAATATCGCATTCTGAGTGTATGAATAAAATCAGTTACTTATGTATTATCTAATCTATAATCTTGATGTAATTGCTTTTGTATAGTTTCATTACAAACTAAATTCCATCTATCATTTCTAGTTTTTAAGATATTACGTACGCTTTCTAAAATTGAATATAGTTACACTCCATATCATAATCTTTGAGATAACTTTTTGACACTCATCAGCTGTTTACCGTAACAAATAGCAGAGGCCAACGAAAAAAAGTAGTAAAAAGTTGTCTCAAAAATAATGATATGAACTTTAGTGTCATTCGATAAAAAAGTTAAATTTTAAAAATGAGGGTTATTCCATAAAAAGTGGAAATCTAAAACCCAGTTTCCATTTATCGCTGCATTTAAAACAAACGCAAATCCATGTTCCGTCACGTGATGCGTTTTTTGAATCAGGATGGACACGCATAGGTGGAAACTGGGCTTTAGATTTCCACTTTTTTTAAAGGAGGAGGCACTAAATACATTGTTTACCGAGATGCGTCAGATGAGCTGAATTTGAAATATGTTGAAGGCCAAACCTTCCTGATATTTTTTCAAAAAAAAAACTGGTGGGGTCATAGTTTTCGTTTTCGAACTAGGTATACTTATTTAAATGCGCGCCACTAAAATATAGAAAACCGTGACTTTTTGTAGTTTTACTTATCGTCAAATAAAAATAAAAACCGATTTTAGTTTTATTTTATTGAAAAAAGAGTCCTTTTAAGAATTTTATTAATTTTTGACATACAGTTTGCGTCACATACCTACAGAGTGACTTAAAATATATATGATAAAAATATAGGAAAAATAACTCAGATTTATTGAATATAAAGGAAGGAAACAGAAAATGTATGGTTAAAATTAACTTCACTTGCTTTAGTGTGAGTTGTTTTAACTATTCTAAAGTGATCTTTGCATAATGGGTTATGTGATATACTTACAGGGTATTTCAAACATTTTTTTAATTCAACGCATGACATGGGTCTTAATTGTTTACGGAATAGTGCGTTTACCGGAATGCGTCAGATGTGGTGAGACAAGTATGAGGACCGTTTGGGCTCTAACTTATCTTACACCCGGTTCCCACCTCTCAATATAAAATGTTATAACAGTCATGTGACTCGTGCGCGGACACGCAAGAGAAAGTCATAGGTGGGAAACGGGCTTTAAATTCACCTCATTTGACGCCTTTCGGTAAAGACACTAGGGACCTATTGCAATAAAGCCAGGCACAAATTGTGCCGGGCACTATATTGACAGTTTCGCATTAAAAACTGACAGTTGATCTTTCAAATTTGACATATTTTCCATTAATAGTGGCGTCACTATTAATTCCGGCTCCTATAATACACAATGGCCTAATTTTGAAAGAAGACAGCTGTTCTTATAATGCGAAAGTGTGAATATAGCCCGGCACAATTTGTGCCTGGCACTATTGCAATCCCAGGTAGCAAGGTCACGTTTTTGAAACGTCAAAAAAAGGTCATTTTTAATGACCATTGACGTCTTTAATCTGACGTGTAAATGACCTTTAAATGACGTTCAAAAGACACACTCAAAATAACGTCATTTTTGGAAGTTTTAAAGACGTCACTAATATGACATATTTGGGACCAAAACTGAATGTCAGTGACCTGTTTATGACTATTTTTAAACTCGACTAAATATATGAAATATTCCCTGCAGTTGAGAACACTGAAGGAAACTTAGACCTGGAAGTCCTGGAATAGGTACAGATCAAAATAGACCTAAACCTAGACTTTAACATCTCCACCTGGAAGCGAAAGAAGCCTAGAAGTTTGTCTTGATTTAATATTTATTTTATTTTGCATACATACCCCCACATCTCGTATAAATCAGATTAAGTAATGACTCGGGCCCCATCTATGTAAGTATGAGTGTATGTCCCTTGGACAAAGTGTGCAGTGTGGGTAGTGACCAATATATGACGTGTTTAGGACGTCAAAAACTACACTGCGAAAAGACGTCAAATAACTGACGCCTTAAAGACAACATTTTTTGGTAGATGACCTACTGGTCATCCAAATGACCACTTTTCGACGAAAAAAAAGACGTTATTTGATGACCCCTTGCTACCTGGGATAGGTCCCTACTATTCCGTAGACAATTAGTAAACACTTCATGTGTTGAATTAAAAAAGTATTTGAAGTACCCTGTAAGTTTGTTACGTAACCCATTATGCAAACATCACTTTAGAATAGTTAAACAACTAACATGAATGCAAGTGTTAATTTTGACCATGCATTTTCAGTTTCCTTTCTCTAAATTTAATAAATCTCAGATATTCTTCCTATATTTTTTTATACAGTCGAACCTCTCTAACTCGAACCTCTATAACTCGAACCCCTCTATAACTCGAACCTTTTAAGTGGTCCCTGCACTTTTTACATGTATTTTAACCTATGTAACTCGAGTTTCTATAACTCGAACTCTCCATAACTCGAACTGTTTTGGTTGTCCCTTCAGGTTCGAGTTACAGAGGTTCGACTGTAATTATTTTAAGCCACTCTGTAAGTAAGTGACCCAAACTATTTGTCAAAAATTGATAACATTCTTACAAGGACTCTTTTTGCAATAAAAGAAAACTAATATCGGTATTTTATTTTTAATTGACGATAAGTTATAGCAAGAAAACTACAAACAGTCACAGTTTTCCATATTTCAGTGATGCACATTTAAATAAGTATAGCTCGTATAATTTTGGTGCATAGTCAGAACGCTTTAAGCGGGGTCTACACATAAAGTTTTGCCTGACGTTTTACTTGATCAGGCAAAACCTCCTTTCGTGTAGACAATAAAACGTATGTTTTGCCTGAACTGAACAGGACTGAAGTCGGACCTGTTGAACTGATCGGTAGAGGCTTTGTTTCCGGTAAAACGTCAGTTTTAGCGGCATTTCTTGTGGTAGTGCATACAATTTTAATTCATTTCGAGTGCAACTTAGAAGTTGGTATACGAAACGTCCGACATTAGATAAGATAATTTTTTAGGAAATCAAACAGGTTATTGTCTTCCTCCACTAATTTTTAATTTGTTTTAACAAATAGTCCTGACATGTTTCGTAAGCAGAAACTTACATCTTCAGGGGACATTACCTAAATCAGCACAACAAACTGGTTAAAAACTATTTTTAGCTACTGAAACGGTCAGTGGCGGATTTCAAAATTTTTGCTTGCGGCGCATGAAAGTGTCTATTGCTATTTTCATCGAAATTACAACGACTGACTAATTCAATAAAATGCTGCTTAAAAAATATATACCGTTTTTTACCAACAGAGAATGTCACCTAAAGTGTGCCCCCCGAGAAGCACCTCTGGATCCGCCCTTGGAAACGGTTGTCATAGACATTTAAAATAAAAACATTAATGACAAAAGCAGGGATTCCTCCATGGTGTATCAAATAACGTACGTTAAAACTATCAAGTGTGTACGCTAGTCTTTCAACCGTCATACTTGACTCTTTTGACTGAAAGGCAAGACGTAAGGTAAAATGTTCTGGTTCTCAAGTTACAACTTCTTAGACCTATAAGCACTTGCAGCTAAGCTTAGACAAGTTGAACGTTGGCTTGGTGCAAGATTGGGTTTCAATAAGAAAAGGAAGCAATTTCGCACGTATTGTTACGTCTGTGAATAAAACGCGACAAGTTTTGTTTCGTGGACAGACTTTAACTTCAAGTCCGTGGGGCGTACCCTTTATACACGGTGTCATATACAGGGTGGCCAACTGGCTTGTTAGTTAACAAAAATTTGGTCAGTGTCCATAAGTAGTTTCCTAAAAACAGCAAATTAAATAGTCTCGAATACACCGGTTAGTTTTTTAAGTAACAATGAGTACCGAGGAGGTCCAACAAGACTGAAACTAGTATACGAGCTACTAATATCCCTTTTTGAGAAATTGCCCGCAAGCTTTGTTGTTTTTTCGTTAAGAATGTCCTCACAATATTCCTTCCAATTTTTCTCCGGGCTTGAGAGATTTACTGAGACTGATTATATCTGTCTCCGTAGTGACGTCAAATTTCGCCTCAAACCTCAGGCTACCCTGACTGATATTGCAATTCGGCAGTTGGTCTGTTTTCAGTTAATGTCCACATTTCATATTTCCTTTTCAGACATCATCATCCCCATTAATCGTTTTTGACACTTGTTACGCTCGTACCGAGGAGGTCCAACAAGACTGAAACTGGTAAACGAGCTACTAATATCCATTTTTGAGGAATTGCCCGCAAGTTTTGTTGTTTTTTCGTTAAGAATGACCTCACAATATTCCTTTCAATTTTTCTCCGGGCTTGAGAGATTTACTGAGGCTGATTATATCTGTCTCCGTAGTGACGTCAAATTTCGCCTCAAACCTGAGATTTCCTTTCCAGACATCATCATCCCCATTAATCGTCCCTTAACACTTGTTACGCTCGTACCGAGGAAGTCCAACAAGACTGAAACTAGTATACGAGCTACTAATATCCCTTTTTGAGGAATTGCCCGCAAGCTTTGTTGTTTTTTCGCTCAGAATGTCCTCACAATATTCCTTTCAATTTTTCTCCTAGCTTTATTTTGTCGAAAAAACTATTTCTAACATCTTTTAAGAGCCAACCTTAAGGAGCCTACAGACACGCGAACATTTCCAGAGATTAGTACGCGCGTACAAGTTTGCGCATACTAATCTCTTCGTGTGTAGACAATATCCGCCTAAAATATCTCTCGAAGATTAGTTCGCGCGCACAATGTACGCGAGCAAATCTCTCGGTGTCTAGGCAAAACGCATTGATAATATCGTGTTTATGTTTAGAACGTTTAATTTTGTCTTCGTGTGTGTAGGCAATTCCACCAAACGTACATGTATGCAGAGATTAGTTCGCATACTAATCTCAAGAAATGCTCGCGTGTCTGTAGGCCCCTTTTGAGTAAGAAATTACTTATTCTAAGTGCCGGACTTGTTAAAGACAAAAACATTATCACTACAAGATCTGCCTGTACGAAACCTACTTTGCTCTTCTTCTTCTTGTTCATGAAAACCATTCTCTATTAGATCTCTAAGAATCCTACTATAGTACTGGTTATTGAAATTCTTCTGTAATTGTTGCAATCCAGCTTGTTTCCTTTTTTATGTATTGAGGATATGAATGCTATTTTCCAATCATCAGACACTGGATGTCCGTTTATGCATTGATTGATAATAATATATGTGAGATTTTCTAGTAGTTTCTCTGATCCATCTTTGAGCATTTCAGCGTATATTCCCCCAGTTTCGCTAGCTTTTCCGGATTTAAGCTTTTTAATACTATTCTTTATCATTTCTTTTTCGATAATTACCTATCCTCTCCATGTACTTCTATGTCTCTCCTCGGAGAGGCTGACAGATATTCGGGTCTTGCTTCCTGCAGCAGTCCCTTGTAGTTTTCTATCCATTGTTCTGGTTTGATGATCTGAATGTTTACTTTTTCTTTTGTTGGGTTTTTTACCGTACAAAAACATGTCTTCTATACGTTGATTACCAGCGCCTTTGTTTCTATTTGTTGTGTACGGATAGATTTAAAACGAAGGTATGAAAAAAATCTCTCTGTATAAAGAGGCAGTACTTTTATTCAATACTTAAGCGTGCAGAGAGTAAGCTATTCTTTTCTTTTTGTAGTAGTACCTATAGCGACTTTTAGTACCCCCTGCAGGGTCCTGTTGCAAAGTTGAAGAAGGTGGTTCACCTCGTCTGCCGTTGCAAGAAACAAATCGTTAAAACGTCTTAAAAACATAATGCAAAGGTACTGCCTCGTGTACTTATAGCTGGTCGTAGTGCTGAAGCGTGGGCGGTGCGTAAGCAGTTATGGGTACTCAATTATTATGTTATGTATGTTACCAACTATCGTGTTCTGAGCGAAGATGTCTGGATACCTACCCAGATCAGGTTACGTAAAAAAATTGCATATTTAACTTCCATTTTATTCATGTTTTATACTGAAAAATTTACAAGAAAAATGGTGTTGAAAAAAAAATCTAAAAGCGTATGCAGAAAGAATTTTTGAAATCGCTCTATATTAACTATGCGAATATGGTTTTTGAATAGGGTGGGGGGAATGACAAGAGGGGAGATGGGTGGGAGCAGGAAAGACTACAAAGTAACCACAGCAAATTAGAGGACATTGGGACACTGGGTAATCAAAGGAATTTTAATAAAATCGCCTGAAATTTAGATAATTTGAATGCCTAGAAGCCTACATCATGTGACAAAATGGCATCTGAAGACCGCCATGTTAATTCCTGTTTAAAAAAATATAGCCTATAGCACCTTCGGGGTCAGTAGCAATTCAACGACACCTTTTTTGTCAAAATCGGTTCAGCCGTTTAGCCTCTAGCGTGACACAAACATACATATTTACTTACATACAACAACGAAAAACATTACCCTTCCTTTCGCCGTGCTGCACCATTTTTTCACTTAACCCAAGATTTTGCTAGAAAAATCGAAAATATCGGTTTTCTTCCTTTTTAATTTTTCTCGTATTATTTTACATTCTATTTTAATTTTAAAACTAAAAAGGGGCTTCATATTTTACTGAAAATATTCTTTAAGATTGTGTAAACATTAAACAAATAAATTTAAAATATTTAAAAAGTTTAAAGTTTAAAAAAATAGCAATATTAAATTACTGCAACTTAATTTGAATCAAATTTCATCTCGTTTACAACAATAGGCATTTTAACGAAAAAAATACCACTTTTTATCACGTTATCTTTTCCTTTTTTAAAGGTAAACTTTAACTTATAAGAGCTTTTGACGCGATGCGAGTTCCTAATTAAAAAATAATGTGAAGTGGGCATTTATATCTATGTACAGTCAGGGACTTTTTAAATTGCCGTTGTATTTTCTTTCTGTCAAAATTAATCATTTAAAGGAATAAAAAATAAAAAAAATTAAATTTGTATGTATACAGACAGTGGTAGAATTCATAATTTTTTTGTTTTGGTTTGAACTACTTTTCCGAATTTTAAATAGGAATATTTTTTATTTGCGAGGGCGGCAATTTAAAAAGTCCCCGACTGTACATATGACTAGTGAAAGATGATTCAAAAAGCATGTAGGCCTATATTTTCCACCTACATTTTTATCTTCCAATCCTAACGACTTCCTACTACCTTATTACTTTGTTTTGTTTCAGAAGAAATGATGATTACCGCGTAATTAGTTGATTACACAAAAAATAGTTTCTACGGGCTCTTATCAGACAACTATAGTGGTTTGTTTTTAGAAAGTTGTGTGTTATGTCAGTCTGATCCAATTATTATATTTAGCTATGTAGGTATATAGTTGTTTGCAGAAAATATGCCCACATGTCCAGGGTGAACAAAAAACTCTGCAAGCATTGTTATTGTTAGGAGGCATTGTTATTTTAAGAGTATTTTTGTTTGTTAAAATTTCTTTTTATTTCTTAGTTATACCCCCTTAGTCAAGAAAACACCGCTGTATTTTTTACGGTATCATTAATAGGCTGAATTTTCGAAAATCATTAAAAGTGATTTCTAACAAAAAAATTTCGCAAAGGAAAACGTTTGGCGTCTTAGCACAATAAACTTATTTACGAAAATTCAGCTTTATGCTTGTCACTTAAAAAATAGACCGGTGTACTGTGGACTACTTATTTATAGCCTTCTCAGATTAAATATTGGTTCCAATAAGAACTCTCTTTCACTACCGTTAGAGAGAAATTAATTAAATTTTCTATCCTCTGTAAATTTATTCCGAAATCCCAAGTACGGCCCTGCGGATATGATTTGGCCAAACCATCCATAGAAATAAAAATTGGATAGAAGGCGCAAAGGGCCAAAGCATTTATTTATAACCCATCCGAAAGGGGGCATCGCGTCTATTTTTTGGCCTTTTACTGTTGAGGAGATAATGGTATAATCCACTGTTGATTTTTAGAGATTGGTCTATGCGGCCTCTGTGATTTATTTATGTATTGTTTTATAATCTCATGAAATTCTTAAATTTCTCCATAAACACACAGAATTCAGAAAATTTCCTGTTGGTAAAAGTATCGTCGGTCGTACGTCACAAGCTTATCGCTTTCGATATGTCGTTTTACTTACAACTTGTTTTCAAGAAGTCTCGCCTGCGGCCGTCTTGCATCTTATATTTGGTAGTTCGTTAAATTCCAATAATTATGAAATATACATTAATTGGTTAGTAAAAACAAGAAAGGATTGAAGTTTCTCTAAGATTTTTAAAATATTACACAGAAAAAAAAATTATGTCGAATTTAGAAAACGTATTTTCTCGATTATATTATCTTCAAAGCAAATTGAATTAATTTAACGGCGACGTCTACTTTCCAACAATATTTTATTTTTCTTGATATCTAGTTTTGAAAAAAGACTCAGTATTTTAAAACAAAAAACTGCTTTTTAAATAAGTTTTTTTGAATATATTGATCTACTTAAAAAAAACATTCTTAAAATCTCAATCTAAAGTTTTAGTTACAAGTTTAATGAAGTTAGGTTTAAATTAATTTACATATGTCCTGAGAAGAGAATCAAAATATGTTCATGCAAGCAGTGGCGCACCCAGGAATGTGTCTTGGGGGGGGCCCCGACAGCTACAAAGCGCACCCTCAAACAAGTGGCGGCCAAAAACAAAATACTCCAACCAACGCCCACCCAACCGAACCGAACCGCGCCGTAGAATTTTGAACCGCACCGTCTCCAAAAAAAAAAAAAAAGGTCGTCATGTCTTTTCGCAACTACGCCACAGCTTGGGCTTGGGAGGGGCCCGAAGCCTCCTGCTGTCAAATTTTAAGGTATTTTTCATGTTTTATCATCAAATATGTGGAAAATATATTAAAAATCTAAACCTGGGTGCGCCCTTGATGCAAGAATTTTTTTGTCGAGAAATAAGCCAATATATATTTTTTTTTTTGAAGCGTAATAAAATAATATAGTGAATGCATGCCATAATGCAAGCAAATAATTCTCTTCTTCTGAAGCTGATATTGCTTTGGTGCATAGTAAAGCAGTTATATGCTTTGAAGAAAGAAAGCACAGTATTAAACCTTTGTAGTTTCAGCATGTTAGTATTATGTTTTTAAGGCTACTAAAAAAACTGTAAAATTTTAACAATTTTATTCCTCTGTCGTTCGCATAAATATATCATCTACATGACATCTAGAAAGATGCGTCGGAAATTCCGTCGTGTGTCGTTGGAAGAGTACGTGAATACAATTTTAATTTGACATATGCACAAGATAGTGCTAACGGCTCTTTTGACTTTTTCCTGTAGACACTATTAGTACGAGGCGGAAATATTTGATATGGGATTGTTATGATAATTGAAATTAATATTGAAAATATTTTAGAGTCGGTTTTGACAACTATTAGAAAAATAAAGGCGAAAAGTATTAGGAACGATATTTTGGGTCGCGTATTTAACACTTTGTTACCGTTATTGTTATTACCGAGTCTGCGCATTAGCAGCTTCTCGCTCCTTTTTTGTTATGTAGGGTAACAGCGCCCGGTACTTACAATAGCCGTCTTTTAATTGTTTTTTTAGTGCAGTCGAATTTGTTACTAAAATTCGGTAGTTTGGTTTGTAAAAGGCCATAAATCTAATAAAAATGAATTAAAAAAAAGTTAAAGGTGTGAAACTACTAAATGAAATGTACTACCAAAATCTATCTTTTTGCCCTAAATGAACATTTTGGGTCAGTTAAAGTAACAGAAATATTGACAACTGTTAGCGTTATTGTTACTAAGAACAACGGTAATATTCAGGGCAAAAAAGATAAATTTAGAAACACTAAAGATAAGCATAACCCAAACGTTAATTTAGTAGTTTTACAATTCTTTCAACTTTTTGTTTATTTATATTTGTTTATTTATTTTTATTAGACATGGCTTTATACAAACCAAACTACCGAATTTTAGTGAAAAATTCGACTGCATTAAAAAAAAACAATACACAGCTAACCTTAAAAAATAAAGGTAACATTAAAAGACGGCCACCGTAAGTACCGGACGCTGTTCCTGTTCCGTTACCAGGAATTCTTTTGAAAGTCGATTTTCAATTTTAATTTTAGATTTTGACCCTTTGTATAGTTCTTTTATGGCTTTTATGTATGTATGATTGATATTAGTTTGCTCTAACACTGTCCATAATGTTTTTTTTGGAACGGGATCATATGCTTTTTGTAGGTACATAAAGGTAATTAACATGAGTCTCTACATTTCTGGCACTCCCTTTCTCAATTTCTTGTTTAACATAAAAAACATTATCACTACAAGATCTACCTGCAGGTAAATCCACTTTGCTCTTCTTCTTCTTGTTCATGAAAATCATTCTCTATTAGATCTCTAAGAATCCTACCGTACAATCTACTTAGAGTACTGGTTACTGAAATTCCTCTCTAATTGTTGCAATCTAGCTTGTTTCCTTTTTTATGTATTGAGGATATGAATGCAATTTTCCAATCATTAGGTCCGTTTATGCATTGATTGATTTTATATGTGGGATTTTCTAGTAATTTTTCTGATCCATATTTGAGCATTTCAGCGTATATTCCCCCAGGTCCGCTAGCTTTTCCGGATTTAAGCTTTTTAATACTATTCTTTATCATTTCTTTTTCGATTATTGCTTCCTCTAAATGTACTTATATGTCTTTCCTCGGAGAGACAGATTTTCGGGTTTCGTTTCCTGCGGCAGTCCCTTATAGTTTTCTGTCCATTGTTCGGGTTTAATGATCTGACTATTTACTTTTTCTTTTGTTGGGTTTTTTAATGTAGAAATGAATTTCCATACTTCAGAACTCTGCCTACCTCCTACGATACGTTTACTTCTACTATTTTTAGTGCAGAAAACATCTGGCAGTTAAATGTTTGCCAATGCTAGTGTTTGTGTTTTGTATTGTTTATTTCCCGAAAAAATTAGGCCTGTTATTTTTTGATTGGTCTTGTATTGCGTTAACGGTTATTTACATTTCAAACTATAATTTATTCAATAGATTAATTACTTTTGACGCGCGTATAAACTTTTGATGTTCAAACAACTTTCATCTCTCTCTTCTTTTCATCTCCATATTAGTTACACACATTAACATAATTGGATGTAAGCCACATAGCATTGTTAAGCATATTACACACGAACTAGGTATGTTCAGGCTTATTATTCAAATGAAAGAACACATCATACCTCTTTAATTCTTGTTCCCACGTTTTAATGAAATTTTTAGCAAATCAGATGCTCATAAATTAGGAAGAGGAATCATCGTTTATCAGGTGTTCAATTAGTAGAAAACGAGCCTTAACAAAAGGCAATATTGTTAATTTATTGTTAATAGAGTGTTTTTGGCCAGTGCATTTCTCACTTCGGTCGTGGTTATCGTTATTCCGAGCCGCAGTGTTGCCAGTACCAAAACGCACGGTTTTGCACTGTCCTAGGAATCAAAACGCACAATTTTCGCCCGTGGTATTTTTTTGAGTATGTGTTATAAAATTGCTCACTATTTTTTAGCTGTCCAACACAAAGTAATGGTATTTAAATTAAATATTTCCATAGTTTCCTAAAGTCTTAAACTTCTGATTTTGCATGTTAAAAACGCACGCAAAATGCAGGGTGAGACATAAAAATCCACGCATGTCGTGCAATTGCACTCTAATTGGCAACACTGGTGAGTCAAGGCAGTAGCAAACTGTCACGCCGTTGTGGTTTTTAGAACGTACGCTTCTTTGCCACTTTGTTGTGGTAGTGCTAAGCGCTGCGACTGCGCACTAGTAAATGTAATTTTGAAATGCTAATTAATCACTGCCGTAAGCTGTTGACAGTCTTCATTTTTTAATTTGTAGATCTTTTGTTCGGCTCTTTGTTGAAAAATTTAAAAAAAATTCCAACATTTATTTTGTAAAATAAAGTTAAAAACAAAGATTAGGTTTTAATACATTAAGGTGCAAAAAATTCGAACCATTCGCATATTTTCATATAAAATTAAAATAATTTAATTGTTGATAAAAACGCGTTTATTGGATTTTTGTGAAATACCTCAAAGAGATATCTGTTATTAGTCCGCATTTTAATTTAAATTATTCAATACCATACATATATATTTTTTTATTTTTAAATAAATTCGAATTTTTGCACCTGAGTGTACTTTGATTTTATGCCGGTTTCACACTTTCGTCCGAGTGGTCTCGGCTATGTCCCCCCAAGTATCTCGGCCGAGGGACTTGTACTCGAATACGACCTTAGAGACTCACTTTTTAGCGAGACTATCAGTTGCTGTTGTGAACTCCCGAGAACTACATCATCATCACAACACGCGGAGTGTACATTGTCGCGTTCGCTCAACTTCGGTAATCTTCGCGAGACCCTTTGACTCTTGTACGGAAAACCGACAACAGTGTCGTTATTCTTAAAATCTTCCCGAGCGAGTACTCCTCGAATTTCGAGCGAGGTCCAATAGGGATACCGATAGCAAGTTAAATCGCTTGCGCAGTTTGACTTTCACCCGATTTTGAGGGAGTACTCCTTCTCACTCGTTCATGAATTCATACACAGTGTATAAATTCTTGAATGGGTGAGGAGCACTCCCTCAAAATGGCGTGAAAGTCAAACTGCGCATGCGATCTCACTTGATTTCCGCATCTCTATTGGTCCGACATGGGGAGATGCTCATTCTCACCTGTCTCAAGACTCCATACACAAATGGAGACCCAGCGAGGCGTGGAGCAGCGAGAGGTCCCATCTACACTCTCCGTCTTGGCGTGTCTCTCTGTGCCTCGGCGAGAGTGTGTACGTTTGGCAACAGTGTTCACCAACTAACCAAGTAATCAATGTTCTGTGAAGTGCGTAAAAAAATAAGAAGTACACAGTAAAGCCGATCACACACAAAAAAACATAACGCGTAAGAAGTTCAACCTTATGGACTTTTCTTACGTAAATCCAATATGGCCGCTGCTATTCGATCGCTGATTGGTTGAAAGCCCGCTATGCGCCATGCTACGGATTACGTAAATTGTGTGTGTGAAGGCCTTAAACACAGACCTTTTCCTATATTTTCCTGACTGTCTCACTGGTATTGCTCTTTCAATTTTTCCCTGGTTGTTTTCAGAACTTTTTAATTAGTTTTGCCTACAGAACACAAAACAGACTTTTGACAGATAAAAGTCAAAATTGGGCTTCTAAATATCACGTGACATCTTTCATTTAATGTCACATTTATAAAGGATAAAGTTAACTAAAGGGGGGCGTGCAAAAGGTCTCTATTAGGGGTGTAGGAAGTGTTTAAAGTTGACATACTGTATTTTATTGAAAATACATAAATCTCAGACATTGCATAAGTTTAATGCGCTAAAAAACAGGCAGTTTCGAACAGTGATGTATGATATAATTGTTCGTGCGTAATTTTTAAATTTGTTGCAGCTCAATAAGCAAATGAAAGTAAAACGAACGGAAGATCTTATGTCTACGTTGATTGCATTTTAGTTAATAAGATAGCTGCTAAGACAGATAAAATCATCTGTCACGGGTTATTGAATATTAACGGATTGGATTTGACCAGCTTTTTTAAGTTAAAGCAGGGGAGCAGGGCTATCAAAACAGACGGACCACGATCCTCCACTTTGTTGACGTCACATCCGGGGCTGATTTTTTTTGATGGTCACGTTACGACACAGCTGATTGTCTTTAAAATATTGAAGTTGGAATGACGGTTCATGAATATTTTATTTTTTTAAAATGAAGCCGGTTTTGAGATTGTTTTGACTATATTCTTTTAGAACAATTTTTTTAAATCTATGGTAATCCTTAATTTTTCAGAGCCGCTTCATTAGCTCACACAAAAATTAAATTTAAAGCAGAAGCGAATGTGACAATCACAGATGACAAAGTCAAATACATGTCAAATATAACAGTTTCCATGTGGTACATGGCGGGTAATTTGAATTCAAAATAAGGAATGCTAAATCTTGAAGATTTTAACCTTTTAATCATGTTGCTTCCTTACAAAACTTTGGTGGAATATCGAGATGGTGTCTGTGAATATTTCACTGAATTTTCGCGGAAATCTGTAGTGCAAAATTTTGAAAATATCATAAAAAAATGTCTGACCTCCCATACGACCCAATGTAAAATTCAGCCCCCGGAGAACAGCTGATTTTTTCAGGGTCGTGGCCTCTATTTTTGTGTTGGCCTTGGTTAAAGCAGCAAATCCAAATTGACCACGGTCCCATCATGTTCAACCATTGACGTTCTCTGGTTTAGAAATGTCAAGTTCTTGTCAACCACTGTTTTTGTTTATTTGTGTTTTTGCCAGTTTTTTTAATTAAATTTAAGATAAAATCTTAGTGTCAAAAACAGTTCGGCGTTTTAAGATGTTACTCTTTCAATTAGAGTAGAGAAAGTTCGAGATTTTCTTTCTTTTCCAACAAAAATACAACAAAAATAACAACATCACAGTCTCTGCCATTTTGACAAGGGCACGATAAAGTCAAAGTATATCGAGTTTGTTTAGGCTGTCTAAACCAATTTTTCGCTTTTTCAATGGTAATGTCAAATGCATGGTGTACCAACTCTTTTTATTTGGGTTGGTTTAGACATCCAATCTCTAGTTGTCCTATTATCCGTGATCTATGTAGATTTCTCTAATTTTTAGCGTTGTCAGTTTGTCATTTGGATATCGTTGAAAGTTTTCAAAAACAGTAATCAAATCAGAAATTTCAGCTGCCGTGTAAGACTGAGTTTTGAAGCTATCAAGCTGAGTACTACATCATTTCCAAGAAACAACATTTATAAAAAAGGGTACTCCTTATAAATTGTCAGTTTTTCTAAAAAATGCGGATTTAGAAAAAATTCATAAAATATTTGTGAAACTACCCCTTTTATGTTATAATAATTAACAAAATTATTACACCAATCTTCCGGTTTTTAAGATGGTAACTGCGCCCAGGCTTCAGAAACCGAAATATTTGTTCAACAAATAATTCTTTCGTATGTATGTTTCGTTTGCCCAGAAAAAATCCACGCCCCTGTCTGCTTCCCTCTGCTCCTTTTACGCTAATCACATGGCTGTTAAGACACGTTGCCACTTTGACTTATAAGTTGGGTTTAACCAGTGATTCTAGAAAAGCTATAGATTTAATTTAACAACCAACCAAAATTTTAAAATGTAACCTGAAATACTAAAGACTTGAATACTATCTAGAAATTAATACCCGGTATGTATGTGCTTGTATTCGTGTTCAAACCAGGATATATGGTGGGTGCGTTGACCGACTCACCCACGCTCTACTGGAATTCTATGCACATTTAGTTATGTCACATTTTAATTATGAAATATAGAAAGAGAGGACGACATGTCCCTATAGAATTTTACAGTACATAGAATCTGGGCCTTCCTTGGTTGTGCTGCTCCTATGCATAAATTGCGATCGATCCGCCCGCACCCTCTTGATGCCTTTCGCGTCCACGGTTAGCGTTGCCTGTTACAGCACCTCATGTGCACTTTAAATTAGTGCGCGGTCGGGCTTTGTGTTTTGATTTCGTTGATTTTGTAGTTAAGAGAATGGCGGAAGTTTCTAAGTCTGATAGCATTAGCGTGCAATATTTAAACACTTCTTTATCACAATGGGTGAAAATAGATTAAGTGCCTTTGCAATGTTATCTTTTGAGAAAAAATCAAGAAATTCCAAAGTTAAATGAATTAGAAGTTATTGAAGAATTTATTTAAAAAAAGGACAAACGCCTTTTCGATGGCCCAAAAAGTTGGGCACTTAATAGAAATTTTCGCTTGCGCCGCAATTTTTTTTTGGTTGTGCTATTGTATTGTTCTATCATACGTGGGTATCACGAGGAGTTGTACGTGATTTTGGTTTTGATGTTTATCTATCTAAAAGATAATATCATGTTCTTCTATTACAAAATAATGTGAGAGGACAAGAATTCAAGAAATTCGCATTCTAAAAATGGCAATTAGAAGTGCATCGTTTAAAATGTTGTTAAAATGAATTCCTTGGTCTGGTTTTGCCGTTTAAATAAAATAAAAAAAAACTAAACTTTACAGATCTAAGGGTGTGTCTCCACATGATGTTAATCGCAGAAAAGTTCTCTCGACAGTTGCTTGTACAACTACTTGTTCATTTGAGAGTACTGTCGTGAATTTGTGCTCTCCTGAAAGTTTCTGATAGTACACTCACGGTAGTAGCTAGGCCTCCCATCGCTGTTCACCTGGATAAAGAAGGAAGCGGTGGCAGCATACCTTAGGATAAGAGACGCGGGCGTATGCAGGAGCGGTGGACAAAAAGGACATTCGGAGATGGCGACTATGGTAGAAAAGGAGATTCCGCTATCGACTTACAGGCTAGTGATGCCGGAGAAGCGGTTAAGGGATGCATGGAGAAATGACGGGATTGAATTCCTTAGCGATGCCACGGTCTGCTGTACAGACTAAGGACACTGATCGTAAAGGCAAGCGTTATGCTTGACGATGAGTGAACTTAGTACAGACGGATCAAGGCTAACAGATCGGAATTCGACCGGTGCAGGATTGTACGTGAAAAGCAAGGGTATTGGAAAAAGCTACTCGCTGGGATCCAGTGCAACAGTCTTCCAGGTGGTTTACGAAGCGGGCGAACTCGCCAGGGGTAGATCCCGGCAGAAATGAGTCGGGACAGAGCTTTTCCTGGGGCTCATAAAAGGGCAGATGAAGTCGGCCCTTACAGAGTGGGCCACGAAAGAGATACAAAAGGAATGTAGAAAGGACACAAAAGGGGGGATGCCCGGGGGTTGGCGAAAATTGGCCCCTCTACCCAATAGAGTTTGAAGATGTTAGCTTTTTGTGGTACGTGTCTCTAGGCTACTAGGACAATCTATTATTATTTATTTGAAATAATTTTAAAAAAATTGCCACAAGTAGGTAGGAATAAATTCATATAAATATCACTGGCGGAAAATCCGGCCATAAAATGTGTTGGTTTTTTCATGACAATGTTTTAAATAAAATTAAAAATGGGCATTAATTAGAAATAAATATATAACATTACACAATATACCAATTAAAGAATTATGACTTCACCGTCCGAAGCTTAGAATTAATATTTCTTTACAAAATCTCGCCACAGAGACGTTTAGAGGAAATCAATGCTGCAGCAGTTTTAAAAGTGTTGAATGTTAAATTAAATTTGCGAAGCAAAGTTTTTAACAAATGTAAAATTTAGTACCCGTAAATTAAAATTCAAACAAGTATTCGTGGCTAATCGGGTAAAAAGAAAAATTAAGGGTTTTTTGTTTCTCTAGCATTTTTCCGTGGGTAGCTCGAAAGCTTAACCTCACAGGGGTCCAAGATCTAATGGACACCTAATAAGTATTGACAGTTAACTGTTTAGTCCTTATGGGACTCCTCAGAACACTGCTGGTCGATGTGACACCCTTTATAAATTAGGTATACGGCTTTATCTCTCACCTTACATTGTTAGTGAGAAAACAAATTCATGTACCCAACAAGAAGCGCCATCTACCGAAATACGACAGAAACTAAAACAGCAGCAGGCGAGTAAAACTGCTATATCATCGATCGATGAAAGTATCGATTGAAAGAAAGAATCCATACCGTGACCTACGACACACATTGCCTTTCTAAATCAGGTCAACGCTAATTGCGCTTGTTCCGCTATCAAGACGTCGGAATCGCGTCAGTCAACGGAGGTTAAAGCCAAATATTAACAAATGTAAAATTTAGTACCCGTAAATTAAAATTCAAACAAGTTTTCGTGGCTAATCGGGTAAAAAGAAAAATTAAGGGTTTTTTGTTTCTCCAGCATTTTTCCGTGGGTAGCTCGAAAGTTTAACCTCACGGGGGTCCAAGATCTAATGGACACCTAATAAATGTTGACAGTTAACTGTTTCGTCCTTATGGGACTCCTCAGAACACTGCTGGTCGATGTGACACCCTTCATAAATTAGGTATACGGCTTTATTTCTCACCTTACATTGTTAGTGAGAAAACAAATTCATGTACCCAACAAGAAGCGCCATCTACCGAAATACGAGAGAAACTAAAACAGCAGCAGGCGAGTAAAACTGCTATATCATCGATCGATGAATGTATCGATTGAAAGAAAGAATCCATACCGTGACCTACGACACACATTGCCTTTCAAGATCAGGTCAACGCTAATTGCGCTTGTTCCGCTATCAAGACGTCGGCATCGCGTCAGTCAACGGAGTTTAAAGCCAAATATTAACAAATGTAAAATTTAGTACCCGTAAATTAAAATTCAAACAAGTTTTCGTGGCTAATCGGGTAAAAAGAAAAATTAAGGGTTTTTTGTTTCTCCAGCATTTTTCCGTGGGTAGCTCGAAAGCTTAACCTCACAGGGGTCCAAGATCTGATAGATAACTGTTTCGTCCTTATGGGACTCCTCAGAACACTGCTGGTCGATGTGACACCCTTCATAACAGGATCACTACTGATGAGTTCTTAGTAGGGTTTCAGGGAGGTCAGTGAGGCCAGGCCCTCCCGTTCCTTTTCAAAATTTAAACCTCAAAAAAGGAGGTTAGTTAAGATTTTTTAAACATGCTTGGTTTAAACAAAAAACTATTTTTTGGCTGAGGTGTGTCATACACCAGAACATGTCTTTTATTTGGAGTTCTATGAAAAAAGGAGAGGTTAGCCACCACCATGACTATTATGTATCATTTTATCTGCCTATATGATACTATATTTTAAAGCTCATACAGCAAAGCCTTTTTTTAGGTTGCTTTGATTTTGACCCCTCCCCCTGGAAATCTTGGTTCGGTTCGGTTTTGGCATATTGATACCCAGACCAATGCAGCACAATACCTATAGACCAATGCAGCAGATAACCTTTTGGAAGGGAAAAATTATTCGTAGCATAAAAACCATTGGAAATGAAAGAAAATTCATCCCAGCCAATAGGAAAATAAAAATAGACTTGATCCAAGTTATTGGGGTAAAAAGGGCTAAGCTTTTAGAGGTGGATAATGGTTTTTTCGGTTTTCCGCGAAACTAGGTCTCATATTGAAAATGAGTTAATTACAAAAGTTATAGGTAATAAAAAAGTACACAACTTTTCTTAAATAATTTTTTTCATAACCTTATATTTTCCGAGAAACATCGAAAAAGAAAGATTTTTCATTATTGATTAGAATGAGACGTCCTATAAGCGGACACTCACGGTTCCGTCGATTTTGTCCGCTTATTGGAGGTGTCCGCTTAAGAGAGGGAACTGCGAAATTTTGATATATATTTATTAACAATTTCCGCTGCTTGAGATTTCCCGATATTAAATTTGTCGGCGATCTTTCGTGCTGGTAGATGTTCCTTCTCCGAAACAGTTAACAACTTCCATTTTTTCACGTAAACTATTTTCAACTTGGGCATTTTTCGACAGGTTTAAAATAAAAACAAATTGTAAATATAAATATTTTGATTTAAAAAAATTAGAGCGTGTTTAGTACGTTAAAAATAACAAGTATGTTTTCACGGAATTAGGCAAAAAACAAAAAAAAATGTGGAAGATATATAGAAATATATTTTATTTTATATCTAATTGTTTTCTTTCATGCTGTTACTAATCTTTTCCTTTTTTTGCATGTTTAAAAGGTATCGTATCTGCATTTTTAATATGGACTAACAAATCTAAAGAATCTGATAAAATAAAGTATTTTATGTGCAACATTATCAAGATCAACCAAGTGATTTTTTTAAACAGCAAACTCAAGGATAGGTCACAACCTTATAGTGCTGTTGGTACCAATAAAACCATAAATAATGCCCCCCTATTGAGGCGATACCCCATGTAAAATTAATTAAAACTATGTGATTTTTAACACCACACCAGTGCGTTTTCAATGCTGTGAAAGATTTTTAATTCGCTGATTATATAGATTTCGATTTCAGATTTTACTTTATTATCTCGTTCATTGGAATAACATCAAGTTTATGGTATTAATTTATAACATTTTATGTATTATTTTGTTTTATTTTAGAAGGTAAAATTTAATTTGTATGCATGTGTGTCAGCGTATTTTCATTAAGTACAATTTAATATGTCTACATTAATTTCAGTTTCATTGATCACAGGGTGACTCGCCATACTTAATGGTAACGGTACAGGGTGTTTTCGTAGTTTTCGACCAAATAAGTTGTAGCATAAATACTTGTTCAAAGAATCGAAAAGTGAAGCCCTCATAGCTGGCTTTGGACACAATGGCAAATTTAAATTCGTGGACGCGAATTTTTAGGTGCGCAGGCGTGTGTCTTGTCATGTAGACACACAGCTGCCGTGTAGATGGAGGCCATCTTTGTTGCTGATTTACATTTTGCGGTGTTTTGCGTAGAATTAGAATCTGTATTCTAATATATCTTGTGCTTTTTACAATATTTAAATATTGATACGTACCAAGGACAATGAATCTAGTTTTTGTACGTATTGAATACGGTAGTATTTATGTATTATTTAGCTTTGAACATTTGTGTAGTGTATATAAGTTTTTTTATCATTCATGGATTATTTTTATTGACCTCTTGGGGGATGGCCAAAGCCTAATTATGTCGAATTTTAAGCTATTTTTTGTGTTTTTGAAATGAAATATTTGGAAAATATGTAAAAAAATCTAAGGCTTGGGGGGAGCCCGGGCAACGAGCTCCCCCCTCCGGTTATGCCCATGGTTATGCAGCTGTGTCATACATCAATTGATTGAAAATTTTACGAACTATAAAAAATATCATTGCCAATTTTGACGTATCTCATATTGGTTGTCCAAAAATCTGTGTTTTATATTACACAAACATGGATTTCTCCTAAAGTCACAAATTGAAGTTGTCCTAGGCAGTTTCAGTCTCTACAAGAATGGTCTCAACAAGTTTTTTGAAAAAACTTATGGGTTTTGAGAAAAAATAGTTTAATAAAAAATAATCACTTTTCTTTTAAGAAACTACCCCTAATACGACACCCTGTAGGGGTGTTATTTTTGGGACGATATGGATAAACGATACATCAAATTAAAGCTCTTATCCTGTAATTTTGAACGCGCCTACCAAATTCTATTAGCATTTATTTCTCACGGTTGTTTTTTGCGGAAATTAAAAAGAAAATCACTTTTTTAGACCTAATTTGGGGGTTGCTGAACCCCCTATGGGGGTAGATGATCACAATATGATCGAAAATGTTGAAAAATAGTGGATTAAAAAACTAAAAGTGAAACTAGCCGGATTTTTCCATGTTTTGAAAAAACGCCAACAACCTGGTTCGGTTTAATTAAATTAAATTTTATATATTCTTTAATTTTTCTACTTTTCTTTGCAGAGAAACAAAATGGACGCCGACAGCAGCTACGGAGGAAGCGACACTGCTCAGGATTCCCACCTGAACGACGGACACAATTCATCACTCGAATCTGGTCACAATCATCACAACCACGATCATCACAACAGACACGCGGATAGTCACAATCATCACAACAACGAAGACGACATCACAACTACCGCTGTTCACATAGTGCCCGTTCCGGAACAACAAATAGAGGATAGGTAAAGAATATAACATACTCTTACGCCCAAGCCTATCAAAAATGTTTAAGGCTAGACTTGAAATAGGCCCACGGATCATTGTTTGGTGATCCGTGATAGGCCCATATTTATTTTATAAATCTAAATTTGTATTTAAAACTTTATCTTAAATAAAATTACAGAGTTTTATTCTGTTTTGGCAACGTTGCATTTTTCCTTATCTGTCAAAGCATCTCTGTCACTGTCAGAGCGGAAGGGTTTAAGAGAGATGCAAGCTTTCAAGATGAGAAGATAAAATATAAAAGAACTAAGCCCATCACACACAAAAATGCATAGGCCGCATGACGCGTAGCATATGGCTCCCAACCAATCAGCGATCGAATAGCAGCGGCCATATTGCTGCTGTCCGATTGCTGATTGGTTGAAAGCCCCATGCTACGCGTTATATGTGGCCTATGCAAGTTTGTGTGTGATGGGCTTTACTCGTTCGCTTTATATTTTTTCTTATATCGTTCTCTATCGCGCCTGCAACGAGTGGTGTTTCTATCTTCGTTGCTAGTTCATAAGACATAAGTCACATAACACACAGAAGATTAGACCTTATTTTAGCTTCTTGCTTTTTATTTCTGCCTCAGCCACAAATCCTAACGAAATTACATTTTTAAATGCGAATATCTCAAAAATAAAATACTTTTTGTTAGTAACGCATTAGAATTATAAGGAATTATTTATTTCCGCAGGTACTACCATAAAAACGAAATCTCCTTGCCGGTGCACTACGACGAAACGGACTTTCAAAACGAAGAAAACCAAAAAGCGCCACACTACCTCTCCACGGCGAACCTTAACATTTCAGAGTCCCTTGAACGACACAGCAACCTGGAGGAGATGAGCAAGAACTACAAAAGTACCAGTTACCTGAATGCGTCAGATACTACGCCAACGAGTGAGAGGAAAATGGGCATAGAGAACCCAGCGTACCTTGAGGATGAACCACAAATTAACGGAAAAGGTAAAAGGATGTACCGGATGCTAAACACTTGTAGAATTAGGGAGGGGAGGGTAATTATACCCTTTGACCAATAGTGTTGCCGCGAGACGCTACGAGAAAAGGCCTTCTCTCGTCTCGTCTCGTTATTCGAAATAAAATGGGTCTCTCGTCTCGACGATAGGTTTCTTCTATCGCTTGAGAGAGCCTTTCTCTTGACTCGAGTCTCGTGATTTATATCAGCTATAAAAGTTTTTGAGCCACCCTGTGCATTTTCCATCGTAAGGTACCGTAGGTATTGCAATAGTACGTACTATATGGAAATAATATGCATATGTCTTTGAAAGCAACCAATCAGGACCCCAAGGCCCTCATGTTTGCATCATGAATGGGCAGTTACCGTGAGTATTGGAATATTATGTATATATGGTTTAGTTGGATTTGCTTGTTGAATCAGGAGAGACAAATTTCGTTTTTAAGTATTTTTGTTGTAAAAGTGTATTTTCAAAAAAAATACTCTTGATCCCAAAAAGTATCCGCCGCCGCTGCTTGGCATTGTTTTTTATACTTTCAATTAAGATTTTTATATTTATATCTGGTGAGTGGACAAAGTGGACTCTTTATGAGGCAAAAATTAACTTTGTAATTAATTAAAAAGAAAAAAAATAATAAATAAATAATTAATTTTATGATTCACCTTGACATTAACCTTGCTTAAGTGGGTATAAGAAGTTTTGAAAAAAATTAAGGCGCACTTCGCCTGGAATTTTATTAAACGTTCTTTTAAAAAAATAACTGCAAGAGAATTAAAAACTTTTTTGCCCTTTGGGAATATAATAGTTATTTTTGTACGTCAAATTTTTGCCCAAAATTTGTTAAACAACATGTTTCGAGCAATTTTTTTAATTTTAGCAAAATTTTAATGCCGCAAAACCAAGAGCGCATAGTTTTGTATTATATGTTTACTATTTTTAGGGTTTCTAACCCTAGTTTTTTAAAGAAACTAACCCAGATCTCCAAAATTTATCAACAATTCTCCTGAATTAATTTAAATAATAACTTAAGTTATCCTTAATTTGCCATGGGAGTCTTGAGGTATAGGTACAAAAAAAAGTTACAAAAAAAAACATTATTTTTATCACAAATAGATTTATTAAATTCACGACAACGCGACTTTTGTCCACTTCCACGTTTGTATTTCAATTTTTAAATCAGGTAGTAACCTAATTCTTTAATTTTTAGTTTTTCCTCTAGCAAAAAGCCACTAAAAGAGTTTTTTAAAACGCTAATTTTAATCATTTTCACTTAAGAAATAGAACAATATGCAGAGTATACGAATATGTTTTTTATTACGCAATTTAGATGGCGTAAATTAATGCAAACTTGCTGCACGCACAAGAACAAGACGACTAACTGCACACTAACTGGCTCGCGTGCCTGTCACAAATTTAAATTGATTCTTTTCATTCAACAATGTAAAAATTGTCCTACTCTGTCGCTCATATAGCCCACTGGTAAAAATCTCTCTCTGTTCGACGGCGCTAGCGGACAAACGGCACACATTCCATCTCCCCACTTACTTTCCGTTTCAACGGCAGCCAGCGGGCCAGCTAGGCGTCACGCATTATCGATTCGGAGTGTGATCCACTGTATTGAACAGGTTTTACCATATTTTATATAAAATAAAAAGAAATGCATAAAATAACAAATATATTAAGATTTTTAAACATAAAAAAACGTATTTTTGTAGAAAAATAAGGGAGTGCCATGGCTCCGTGGCACTACCCTACGAGCCGCCCCTGCACGCCATTACTTATTTTTTCACGTCCAAAAGGTATCTGCAGTGGTCTATAGATTCTAGTTGATCTTTTTGGCACAGATCCATCTATTTGTTTTCTTAATTTATTTAGTAAAAAGCACCTTTGAGACAACCAAACCATACAACGGGGACATAGCCTTAGGCCTGTCTTCACCAGTCAGGGATAACGAACCGACCACAGAGGCAGTTAATCTTGAGTTAATTAACCTAAAACCTGGTGGCAAGGACGTTGCTGGGCCGTACGAAAATGGTTTGAATGGAGTTTCAGGTAAAAATTGTTTTTTTTTGGAGAGCACACGTGCAAAAACCGCCTGTTTATTTATCCTAAAACATTGTTCAAAAAAAAAAATAATTTGGTATAAAAAAATTAATTAGTTTGTGATCGCGACTTTGTTTTCCGTTTTGCGGTTATAATTGTACCTACTTTTGGTCAATTATTATTATTATTTTTAGCAGGGCTAACAAAACAAACGGGCGGGACGGACCACTGATTCTTAAAAACTAGAAGTCTGTGGGACGGACCATGTTCCTTCAATTTAGCAACTTTATACAGGGTGTCCCTGAAAAAACCGCTTACCACATATTCCTGAGGAATTCCAATTTAGGAACTTTATACAGCGTGTCTCTAAAAAAACCGCTTACAAAATATGCCGATTTAAAGCAACGTACTAGTCAAAAATAAAAATCGAATTTTTAAAATATATTTTTTTACGTATTATTTTGAAAATAGGTTATCCATAAGCTTTTTGGGATACGAAACTCGAATGCACATTTTCACTGTGGCCGTTAGAGGAGTTCTATACTGCACTTCTGATGGTTTAAAATGGCCATAACTTTTTTCTCAGTGTAGTTTTTTACTTTTTTGTTAAGAAAGTAATTTCTTAGACAGTTTTAAGCTGAACAATATTTAAATTATTTTGAATAACAAATTTTTTTTCTTTCCTTCAAGTATCAAACTCGATTAAATGAATTATCCTTTTAATTTAATAACCTTATTTAACGATTTCCAATATCTGGAAAACAGCTTACTTTAGCAGATTCTAACAAGAATACTTTTTTTACTTCAAAATATAACGTTAAATATTTTCCTAAACATTTTAATTGCTCAATTTTTTTTTGTTGGCCATACACGAATGACAAAGCGCATGCGGTAAAATTTATCGTGCGTAAAATTCTTACATTCCGCCCATGTTTGAAGGGTTGTCTACACAACATTATTTTCCTATGGTCTCAAATATGTTTTTGATTTATTTTGCAGGAATTCCAGTCAAAAAAGATAACGATGCTGAGATGGGTAACCCATATGATGAATATTTTGTACCGGTTAACGAACATCGCAAATATATGAGGTAAGAGTCGAAAAATGTTATCTTAAAAAACCGGTATTTTTAGCGTATGCATGGTCACGTAAATATGTTTGTACCAAGAGTCGGACCTTTGATTTGATTTTGTAAACTGCATTTTGAATTTCAATGATTAAAACCTTAATTATATATATTTTTTATGATTTTGTATTAATCAAACTACAAAAACTTCTTAATTATGGTAACGCAAAAAAATTGCATTCAAAACTTTAATTCAAATTAATTAAGTCAACCAAGTTTGTCTTGTATTGTCATCTTAAAAAGGTTTGCATAGTTAATTGATTTACATAGAAACAACTCTTTAAATGTTAAGAATTTAACAAAAAATGTGATGTTTGGTAAAGGGTAAGGGCCTGAAATACTTCCAGTATTCAAATGCCGCACGTCATTGCAAAACCGATAGTCGGCGTTGGATTTTTTGAAATATTTCAAAAGCACGTATTATTGAAAAAAGGTATCGCACAGGTTCTTCTAAATTACCTATTTAGATTACGTGAACGTTATGAATTTCACGTATCAAAACTTTAACTATATGTATTTATTATTTTGTATTAAGCAAACTATAAAAAAAACTTCTTAATTATGGTAACGCAAAAATTGCATCATTCTCCATTCAAAACAATGTATCATTCAAATTAATTAAGTCAACCAAAAGATTGTCTTGGCATTTGTTTGTGTACTCAGGTAGTCGTCTTAAAAAGGCTTGCATAGCTAAAAGACTTACATAGAAACAACTCTTTTAATGTTAAGAATTGAAAGAAAAATGTGATGTGATATTTGGTAAAGGGTAAGGGTCTGAAATAATTCTAGTATTCAAACCCCTAGTCGCCGTTGGATTTTTTGAAATATGTCAAAAGCACCGATTATTAAAAAAAGGTCTCGCATAGGTACTTCTTAACTCAACTGACCTATTTAGATCACGTGAACAGGTTACCTGAAACAATTGCGTCTGTTACTTGATTTTGTGAGTTGCATTTTGAGTTTCGCTTATCAAAAAATTAATTATATGTATTTTTTATTAGTTTGTATTAACCAAACTATAAAAAAAACTTCCTAATAATTGCCAACATTTCCACTCAAAACAAAGTATCATTTAAATTAAGTTTGTATTATCATTTATTTGTGAGCGCAGGTGGTCATCTTAAAAGGGTTTGCAAAGCTAAAAGGTTTACATAGAAACAACTCTTTAAATGTTAAGAATTTAACGAAAAAATGTAATCTGATGTTTGGTAAAGGGCCTGAAATACTTCCAGTATTCAAATGCCGCACGTCATTGCAAAACCGATAGTCGCCGTTGGATTTTTTGAAATATTTCAAAAGCACGGATTATTGAAAAAAGGTTTCGCACAGGTACTCGAATTACCTATTTAGATCACGTGAACAGGTCACCTGAACCTGTTATTTGATTTTGTGAATTGCATTTTGAATTTCACTTATCAAAACTTAAAATATATTTATTTTTTATTATTTTGTAATAACCAAACTATAAAAAACACTTCTTAATTATTGCCAGAATATCCATTCAATACAAAGTATCATTTAAATTAATTAAGTTTGTATTGTCATTTATTGAGGTTTGCATAGATAAAAGGTTTACATAGAAACAACTCTTTAAATATTAAGAATTTAACAAAAAAATGTAATGTGATGTTTGGTAAAGGCATATATTACGTATATGGGTAAAGGGTAAGGGTCTGAAATAGTTTTATTATTTAAAAGCCGCACGTCATTGCAAAACCGATAGTTTTCGTTTGATTTTTTAAAATATGTCAAAAGCACGGATTATTGAAAAAAGATCTTACTGTTTAATTACAAAATTAAACAGATTTTCTTTTTTTACCATTTTTCATAAATCTTCATTTTTAGTTAAAAAATTTTTTTATTTATACTGGGACTTTCCGTCCAATTAGGATCACTCGCCCAGTTTCGCAAAGTTTGAGCAAGGATAAAGCAGTATTTAAACAAACACAAACAACCAAGTACCTAGCCAGGAATCGAACCCGGGCCGCGTTAAATTTATTATTTAAAGACAGGTGATCTTGAGAAATTAGGTTTTAATAACATAAACTAACCTTCTCAAGTTTACCTATTTAAATTATATAAATTATTTAGTTTATACAACAGCATGAAATATTGAATTTTATATTTTATAATTTATCACGAACTATAACAATTTTTTAATATAAAAAGAGAGGATTTATCTTAACAAAGCAGATTCAACATTTGATAGTTGTTCTCACTATAACTACTTAAGTTTACTGTACTGGGTCATTGCAGGGAGTAAGGCTGCTCTCTGGCAGTAAACTTTTAACTTTAAGCCCGCTGCTTAACCAAGCCGAGTTAAGCAAGTGTAATTGTCAAGCACAGCTTGCACACTTACACAGGCACGGTCCCTAGTGTCGCACAGGTCACCTGAACCAATTACATCTGTTATTTGATTTTGTGAATTACATTTTGAATTTCACTTATCAAAACTTTATTTATATGTAGTTATCCACGAAACTATAAAAAAATCTTAATTATGGTACCTATGTATCATTCAAATTAATTAAGTCAACCAAAAGACTGTCTCTCATTTGTTTGTGTGCTCAGGTAGTCGTCTTAAAAAGGTTTGCATAGCTAAAAGATTTACATAGAAACAACTCTTTAAATGTTAATAATTTAAAGAAAAAATGTAATGTGATGTTTGGTAAAGGGTAAGGGTCTAAAATAGCTCTGTATTCAAATGCCGTACGTCATTGCAAAACCGATAGTCGCCGTTGGATTTTTTGAAATATGTCAAAGCACGGATTATTGAAAAAGAGTCTCGCACAGGTTCTTCTTGACTCAAATTACCTATTTAGATCACGTGAACAGGTCACCTGAACCAATTACCTCTGTCATTTCATTTTGTGAACTGAATTTAAATTTCACTTATCAAAACTAATTATAATATGTAGTTTTTTTATTTTGTATTAACCAAACTATAAAAAAAAATTCTTAATTATGGTGACGCAAAAACTGCAACATTCTCCTATCAAAACTATGTATCATTCCAATTAATTAATATTCGTCTTAAAAAGGTTTGCATAGCTAAAAGATTTACAGAGAAACAACTCTATAAATGTTAATAATTTTGAGAAAAAATGTATGTAATGCAATGTTTGGTAAAGGGTAAGCTGGAATAGCTCTAGTATTCAAGTGCCGCACGTCATTGCAAAACCGATAGTCGCCGTTGAATTTTTTCAAATGTCAAAAGCAAATCAGGTGACGAGGTCACGTGAACCAATTACGTCTGTTAGAGGACGAAGGAAGACTTTTTTTATTTAAAAAAGTATGTCTGTATACGTGAAGTGCCTATTTACACCGTATTGGATTTTACCAAAGTTAAAGTGACAAACACAAAATGGCCGCCGTCCCGGTACTGTTTTGGTTTGACATTTCTAAACCATTCACTTGTTTAGACATGTCAAGTGATTGTCAACCGCCGTTTTTGTGTATTAATTTTGGCACCTTATTTATTAAATTTGGGATCAAATCTGTCAAAAACTGTTCAGGGTCTCAAAGCGTATTTTTTTTCCATTCCATGAAGAATTTAGAATATATACATAAAATTAGGTATTTTTGTAAGGCCTTTAAAAAATAATAATTTTCCTTGTTTTAAATAATATCTTACGATGCTAATTTTAAGTCATGGTTAGACGTTAGGTCATAGCCTTAGAATAATAACAAAGCTACTGTTGTCCGCACGCTTTAAACTATGCGAGTTAGAGTGAGACGTAAACAAAGAGATAATTTTTAATGTAAAATCAGATACCATGAATATACGTAACGCGATATTAGGCTAAATACTAAAGCAAATTGTTGTTGTTGGCCTTTCCCTTCTAAATGGACCGATTTTTTTTAAATAGGTAGAAATGGTTTCAAGGTTCCATTTTTTAACGACAAATGGGCGAGAAATGCGTCATAAACACCCACTATTTTAAATACAATCTGATTTTTTATTATTTACATAATTTTTATTCTTTTGACTAATCTGAAGAAAAAAAATACCAAACATGTTTCTAAACTTTTATTTTAGATCAGTGCCTCCTTTTAATAGTCCAGTAGGAACAAACTAATAACAGTATAAAAAGTATTGGAAATGGGGGTATACTTTTAGAGGTGGATAATGTTTTTAAGGTTTTCAGCGAAATCAGAATTCCAATTGGAAAAAGTTAACTACAAAATTATTACAATAAAAATAAGGTTTACAACTTCTTCTTTTTACCGTCTAATTTTTTTTGTATTTCACTAAATGTAATGGAAACATACCCTTTTAAGTCCTAAACGCCATAATTATTTTAAATCAAAATATTTCTTTTTATATCCGAATGCCTAGCAGCTTTTATAGAAAACCCTGTGGTTTCTTTTTTTAATTTTAATGGCTTTTCCGCATCTCTTTAGAGTGATGTTTATTTTTTTACACCATCTAAAAACATGTTTTTGCGAAAAAATTACTACTTTTGTTAAAAAAAATGCTTCTAAAACTAGTGCATTTACGGGTCAAAATAGGGCTTCTTTTTAGGTTTAAAATCAAAATAACACGTAAAAATAGATATTTTGATATAAAAAAAATATTACATGTTAGGGACATAAAAGGGTAAGTTTTCACCAGATTTTGAGAAGAATAAAAAAAATTGTGGGGGATAAAAATGGAAAAAAAAATTGATTTTTCACGGAATATTTTAGGTTGAAAAATGGTTCACACAAAAGTTGTAGATATACAAGGTCTACTATTGCTAGAAACCGTGTAAAACCATTATCCACCCACAAAAGTTCAGCTAATTTCACCGTTATAACTCGAATCTAACACATTTTTACTATTGGCTGCGATAGGTCTTTTTTCTTTCATTTTCAATAGTTATGTATTTCCACTGGTCTATTTTACTGGTTAGGACTTTTAGGAAGACTTTTTTGTTCTTCCATGTTGTGTTTTTCTTTAATTTATTATTTGTTTTTTCTCTATTTATTGTATAATAAATGCAAAAATGTTTGTAATTATTTTTAGATATTTTTGTTACGTGCAATAATTTCTTAAGACCGTTTTCTTAAACCCTTCTTAACTGATCAAGTGTCCGATTAACGAGCAGAATAACAAATTGGGTACTGGCCGTAATTGGCGGCAGTTAAAATTGACAGTTAAAACAAATGAAACGATCGTTTTCAAGACTTGTTTTACAAGGCTTGCTCTGTATTGATGATATTGGTGAATCACAAATTGATGTCACTCCAAACGACAAGGGCAATGGACCTTAATTTTCTTCTAAAGCTACATTTATACATACGAGGGTTATCCGTAAATTAAGATCTCCAGTAAGCTCTCGTCGTGACTGGGTGATCTAGAGTAAATCTGGCAACAGCGGCACGTTTCTTGCTTCTTCCACTACTATTCTGGCCATTTGGTCCGTTTAGGCCAATCACGGTGGATAGAATAGACCGGTGTTCGGATCTTATATATATATATATATATATATATATATATATATATATGTCGAATTTTTACGTCACTGGTGGTCCAGCTGATTTTTGTAAACAAAAGTTAGATATGATATGAACAACTCATAATTTTTGAATTTTTTGAAAACTAAGGCAATTTTCCTACTATTTTTTAGTATAATCTTATATAATAATATTTTTCAAACATACCAGTCGTTATTTTTTTTAGCCTGCTTCATTTCTCGTTACACAAAAATTAAAATTCGAAGAAAATAATGTGTTCGTTTCAGCTTCAAAAATAATCCGCTGACTTTCATTTTTGTTTACTTCCCAAGTCCTCGGTTCACCTTTGATACTAAACGATCACATTCAGTTTGACTTGTAGTTTAAGTTTTGTGAAATAAAATATAAAGCGGGCTAAAAAAGAATAGTGACAATAATTCTAGAAAATTATATTTTATAAGGATGTACTAGAAAACAGTAGGAAAATTGCCTTAGTTTTCAAAAAATTCAAAAAATATTAGTTGTTCCGTTGTTCATATCATATCTGACTTTTGTTTACAAAAATCAGCTGGAGCACCAGTGACGTGAACAATTCGACATATATATATATATATATATATATATATATATATATATATATATATATATATATATATATATATATAAGATCCGAACATCGGTCTATTCTATCCACCGTGTAGGCCAATAGCTTTAAGCCAACACAGTGAGATGGATGTATATGAACTTCACATAAGTCTATCTCATCTCATGAATTATCAAAGTGCCAGCCCACCCGATCAACTGTTTCAAATGCAACCAATGGCAAAACATTATATTGAGCTTGCGCGTAAACGCTCTGATATGAGTTGCGATAGACTTATGGTATTACACCAAGTGTTATATTTAAAAAGAGTTAGAGGTGACAATTTTGCATACATAGATACACATAAACATAGATGTGACATTTTTTCAGTATGGGTCGGAACGGCCGAACGAGCAGCGTGTCATTTTCCGAAGCGATTATACAGGGTGAAACTACCCTAACCGCCATAGATGACGTCGTTGAGTACCCCAGATGGATGACTCATCTAGAACGCCCTCCTGGACGGTATTTACCACCTTAAAAGGCTCCGTTGCACCTATTTTTTTAGAATTCCTTGCGACATTAAAAAATTTATAACAACCAAAATATAAAAATTGTTTAAATGAATGAATATGACGACTTATAATCGCAATAGCACCTCATACATACACATCCAATAACGAGGTATATCGTGTGATCTCTAAAATCTATTGAAAACTCATGTGCGTGAGTGAGTATAGTTTTTGCAAAGTCAGTTGAACAAAGATAAAAGCCGACCATCGGCATATCCTTTATAGAAAGTGACATGGGCGGCGGTAGATACTCATGAAAATTATTTCATTTAATTATGGCGTAAACTAAAGAAATAAAAATAGATAATAAAACTTCCTTTTCCTACACCTACAGGAACGACACTAATTTATTTTCTAACTCTGCATACTGCCGACTAAAGGGGTACCGAAAAGCACACCCGAAAGCAATTAAAAGCGCATCTCAAAAAAATCTGCCAATCAGGTGTCGTCCACCCACCTGGGCTCGGTCGGAAAACAAATATTTTTTAGTCGGACCGCAAAGAGCTGCGGCTCTTCTCTGTCGGTAGGGTTGAAATTATACCAGGAAGATTTTATATGAATTTGGATAACTTTTGAAGGGCAGAATGAAGCAAAATTTCATGAAATCGATAGAACCCCGTATTAAAAGTTATTCAAGTGACTTTGCAAAAACTATACCTTCCTCTGGAGTGGGACTATACGATAAATGTCACAGTTATTAAATAATCTATATCTATTCTCTAATTTCTGTATTATCTTTATTAGCGTTTTGTATTGTTTTAAACTAAATTTTATTAAAACCAATTTTTGTTTAAAAACGGAAAGTGTAGTACTCGTGAATAAAGAAAACAAACATTTTTCCGTGAACAGCTCGAAAGCTGTAGACCCACGGGGGTCCAAGATCCAACTATATTGACACTTTCAAAATAACAGCTATCAAAACAAACATAAGTCACTATAAATCACGTGCTAAATCATTGGGATACTCCGATATTTTACAAGTGTATGGGACATATCGCTTTTTTGAGATGCCGTTCTTTTGCGGCTACTAACCGTCACGTATCATCTGCCAGGATAAAACACGTGAATGGATGTGTGTATTGGGCGCTAATGATTTAAAAAATCATTTTACAATGTAAAAAATTTTATTTTTGAAATTTAGGATTTACCGCCCACAAAATACAAATTTTGACCAAAAGTTATTTCCGTGAAACCAAGGATCAATGAATGTTGTTATGTACCAACCTTCGTTTCTTACAAAACTCAAAGATTCCACTAAAGTCACCGTAAAACAGCGGGTGATAAGGCAAAATCAAAAAGTATTTTGCTAGGGTGACGACCCTGTATGTAAAGCACCTAAACTGTGTGTTCAAAAGCCTTCAGAAAATAAAAAAATTTGGCAATATTGTATGACTTCAAAGGCCCTTGAAATCTGGTTAAATCAATATACACAAAATAAACGCAATATTGACCCCTTGCTAAAACTAAAATTAGTTCAGTATGATCAACCCCAGATGGCAAACTGTATGCCCGTCACACATTTTGATAGTCACGCGCCTTAAGGCCTTCACACACACCTCCGTAGCCTGGGGCATAACGCGTAGCATGGGGCTTTCAACCAATCAGCGATCGAATAGCGGTGGCCATATTGGTTTTGCATAAGAAAAGTCTATAAGGTTGAACTTCTATGCGCCATGCTATGCGTTATGCATTTTTGTGTGTGATCGGATTTACACGATGTTCTTCATCTAAAATTTCGTGCATCTTTGATACTTATATATATTTTTTTAAATCTGCCTAAGTTATATGAAAAAATCGGTGCAACTAGCCCTAATAATGAAAGATGATCATGCATTTTTTGACATCTTTTAACCGATATCAGTGATTTGAGATCATGATCACCTTTCATTAAAAATTCTATCACAAATCCACTGTAACTGTATAAAATAATTCACCAGCAAAAAAACTGCTTTTCATTAGATATTTAGTAGTGTTTTTGGCTTTTACTAGAAAACCCTTTGCCCTTAAAAGGATTTGTGTGTTCAGATTAAAAAGGAGTAATGGTCCAACGAAAATTGAAAAAATCATTGCTCTGAAATCAAAAATAGAGATTGTTCTGAACTACTTTCTACGAAAAAGAACGCGTTTCGACGCCTTCTTGAAAGTTCTAAACCAAGAAAAATAAACAGTGATCAATTTTTTAAGTTTATGCTGTCAAATTTTGAAACTTTCACTCAATCGGCTTTGCTGAGAACATGGGCGCTCGCACTCGGATCAATCCGAGGTGTCAAGGGGCAGTAAAACTGAAAACACTATATAAGGCTTCGCTAAGCAAAAGCTATATAGCTTGGAAGGTTTTGGAAAAATTACTTTTGTAAAAAAAATCCTTTAAAGTGGTGGTTTGTGATAGGACTATAAGTTAAGGTGAAGGTACATGCTGGCGCAGGGGGGCCTATACAAAATACAGGCTGTCTCAAAAGTCGCGATTTAGCGTACACCCAAATATCTTCTAAAAGTAATATAAAAATCATTGTCATTTATCAAGGTATTTGACAATATATTTGATTTTTGATTTAAAAGATAAATGGGTGTATCTATGAAAACTTTTAGGACATCCTGTATAAAGCTTTTGCTCAAAAGAAAATTGCTGTAAAAAATCAAAAACTTCCACTTTAAAATGACCAGTTTTGTTACGGAAATATTAATTGTAGTTTTTTTCTTGTTTTTTTCAGGGGAGAAAAACTATATTTAACAAAGGATAAGCGAGAGAAAAAAAGTAAAAACAAATGTCTCATTTGGACGACGTGTCTAGCCCTAGTCATAGCAGCTTTAGTTTTAGGAATATTAGCCGCAAGTAAGTAAAGATGAATAGTTAAGGCCAAAAATCTGAAAATGTTCTCCTCTACAATTTTACAAAAGTTTTTTGGTACTTTTTAAAAGTGACCCCTGTTTTCGGACGCCCCTGGAAAGTTACTCATAACATATATCACGATCTGTATCACACCTTTTGAAAGGAAATTTCATTATCCACCGTCAAGAATGAGATTTTATCGTAAGAAAATTAATTTTTAGGAAAATTTGATAAACAAAATTAATTTTTTTAGTGATTTTTAAAAATTACTTTAAATTAAGGACGCCAATGGAGCGGTAATTATACTCGTAAAATAGCTTATATCCTATTATACAGCGTTAGAAAGGGAATTTTATAGTATAGGATGAAGTATAGAAAACATATTTTGATGAAGAGCTTTATTTTTAAGATAATTGGGTAAAAATTGTGACATTTTTTTTAAATGACCCATATTTACGGACGTCGCTGGAAAGTATGCTTTTAAGTCAAACCTCTCCGAATTATACATCGTTAAAAAATTAATTTTTCTGAGTACGCTAAAGTGTAGTAAGTACATATTTTTTATGATAAGGTTAGTTTCTGAGAGTTTTAATTCTAAAACTAATCGGACCTTTTTATATAGCGTTGAAAACAAAATTTTACTATCTACAATACAGTATGAAACATATTTCTTTCTATGAAGTATAAAGTATGAAAAACATTTTTTCTATGGAGCTTGGTTTTTAAAAAAATCGAATAAATCATAGGAAAAACATTATTCAATTAACGGACGCCGCTGGAGAGTTTGTAGTCAGTCTAGTCCCGCCGACTTATACATTGTTAAAAAGGGAATTTGTTTATCTACATTAAAGGTTATTATACATTGTTCCAACAACAATACAACTTAACGACCGATTTACCATCTACACACTAGTTTGCTGACGACCAAGTAATTGTAGCTAATGATAAAGAAGACATGGAGTATATAATGAGAAAGTTACCGGGAGAATACCAAAAGTGGGGGTTAACAGTGAACGTGGACGAGACACAGTACTTATGTATTGGAAACGAATCAAGTGAGTTAAAACTAGACAATGGACAAACAATATATCCATGCAATGAGTATGTATACTTGGGTGTCACATTTGATAAGACAGGAACAAATTGTAAAGAACTGGAAAAAAAATAGTAAAAGCAAAAAATAATAATAAAAGCAAAAATATGTCTTAACAGTATTTTATGGAGCAGAAAGATAAAAAAGAATGTAACATTTAACATATATGAAACAATGGTGAAAAGCACGCTGTGTTACAGAAAAATACAACACAAAAATGGAAAGTGTCGAAATGAGTGCAATAAGATCAATGAGAATATCTAGAACCAATCATATAAGAAATGAGATCATAAAAGAAATAATGGGAATCGAGGAAAGCATAACGGATGACATCATTAAAATACAACTGGCACTAGAATGGCAACCAATAGGGCGCAGAAAAAGAGGGCGTCCTAAACTAGAATGGCAACAGTCAATCCAAAGATCAATGAGTCAAAAAAACCTGACAGAAGATAATTGTCAGGATCGAAGGAGGTGAAGAATAGGCATCGGACAACGTAGAAAAACTAAACCGACATAGTAGAGTACATTTTTCCCTTAGAGCTTAGTTTTTCGAAAATTTGAAAAAACCTAAAACTCTATTTTCAGAAAACTTGACTTGACAATTATACCAACAGAGCTACAATTTTCAAACATTTATATGATTTCTCATTCCTGGAGGTAACCAGACCTGATAAAAATAGGTGTGTGAGGGCGGACTGTATTACACACTTTCTTACTATTCTAAGGGACTCTTAGAGCAAGCGTTACAACTTATGCCTTAGTATCGTCGAAAATGTCTCGTTGAAAAAAAAAGAAACAGTAAACACTAAACAGGCAATCTACAATACACGTAATAACTGACCAAATAGCAACCACATAAAAATGGTCTAGAATAATAGATTATTGTTTGAAGGTATAGTATCTAGACAGTGCTTTTTACTTATATACAAAAGATTACGTTATTGAATGGTCTTAATAAATTTCAAACTGATACGTGTTTCATGCCCAAATTTTGCTATTATTCTAGTTTTCTTGACCAATACAGAGATTACCTTAACTGTGCCAATACGTAAACTGTTCAGGTATGTAAAAAATTAGTTTTCCGAAAAAATATCGAATAGGGAATTTAAGCAGAGCATTACGATGCCCCTCAAGCAAACGTTAGCAACGAATCTAAACAATGCTTTTTAATTATACACAAAAGATTACGTTATTGAATGGTCTTAATAAATTTTGAACTGATACGTGTTTCATACCCAAAGAATTTTGCTATTATTCTTTCTTGACCAATACAGAGATTACCTTAACTGTGCCAATACCTAAACTGTTCAGGTATGTAAAAAATTAGTTTTCCGAAAAAATATCGAATAGGGAATTTCAGCAGAGTAATACGATGCCCCTCAAGCAAACGTTAGCAACGAATCTAAACAATGCTTTTTACTTATACACAAAAGATTACGTTATTGAATGGTCTTAATAAATTTTGAACTGATACGTGTTTCATACCCAAAGAATTTTGCTATTATTCTAGTTTTCTTGACCAATACAGAGATTACCTTAACTGGGCCAATACGTAAACTGTTCAGGTATGTAAAAAATTAGTTTTCCGAAAAAATATCGAATAGGGAATTTAAGCAGAGTATTACGATGCCCCTCAAGCAAACGTTAGCAACGAATCTAAACAATGCTTTTTACTTATACACAAAAGATTACGTTATTGAATGGTCTTAATAAATTTTGAACTGATACGTGTTTCATACCCAAAGAATTTTGCTATTATTCTAGTTTTCTTGACCAATACAGAGATTACCTTAACTGAGCCAATACGTAAACTGTTCAGGTATGTAAAAAATTAGTTTTCCGAAAAAATATCCAATAGGGAATTTCAGCAGACTGTAGCGATACCTCTTAGGCAATTAAGGGAGTTGCGGTACTATCACAACTTATTTTACCGTAGAAACAAAAATTGGGACTAGCATTGTCTTAATTAATTAATCAATTAATTTAAAGTGAGGGTTAACAGTAAACGTGGACAAGGCACAGTACTTATGTGTTGGAAACGAATCAAGTGAGAGGAAAAAAATACTTTATAAAAGCAAAAAAGGTTATTGGATGTCTTAACAGTATTTTATGGAGCAGAGAGATAAAAAAGATTGTAAAATTTAACATATATGAAACAATGGTGAAAAGCACGCTGTTGTATGGAATAGAGACTTGTCGCGTAACAGAAAAATACAAAACAAAAATGGAAATGGCTGCAATAAGAAGATCAATGAGAATATCTAGAACAGATCATATAAGAAATGAGACCATAAAAGAAAGAATGGGAATCGAGGGAAACATAACGGATGACATCACTAAAAGACAACTGATATGGCACCGCCATGTACAATGGATGAACGACAAAAGATTACCAAAGAAGGTCCTAGAATGGCAAACAATAGGGCGTCCTAAACTGGAATGGCAGTAGTCAATCCAAAGATCAATGAGTCAGAAAAATCTGACAAGATGATTGTCAGGATCGAAGGAGGTGGAGAATAGGCGTATAGACTTAAAAAATTTCTTTGTTCTGCATAATAAATGCAGCTTCAATAAACTTTCGTTTTCGCCAATGCGACTCCTTATGCAAAACTTTTGCTTCTGACCACAGAATCCTGTGATCATTTGACCATGCGTGATCTGCCAAACCGGGTTCTTTTTAGATGTTCATTTACTCTAACCTGAAGAGGGCGTTTCGTTTCACCTACATATGATTTACCACACTCACACGGGATTTGGTAAATAAATTCCTTATTATTGAAGGATTTTCTGGTTTTGTTTTAGTTACAAAACTCCTAATCGTACTTCCCGATGAAAATACTGTTTTTATATTATAGTGTTTGGCTCTTCGTCTTATATTGTCTGAAATCCCTTGAACATATTTTTTTTTTATTTGTCAAACACACTGTGTTTATTGTATTACAATCTAGTCAGTAAGACTAATTAGCAATTTTGTTTTAACTTAATTTACTAGAAAAGTCAGATTTAAACTTAGGGTTCACTCAACAGTTCTCCCCGCTTTGTTTAGCTGTAACTCACAATTGTGTTGTGTTTATAGCATTATTTTGTTTTATGTGTAATTTACTTAGTTTACTAGCTCAAACGGCTTCACTCTTTTTAGTCTTCGAACTAGCATAGTATTGTCTAGAAGCTGAATTGCTTCCACATTCACATGCCGATGGAGTCTATCTTCATGGCTTTTTGCGTACTTTTTTATAGTCTCTGCTACAGTTTCGATTTTTAGATCTCGATGAAGGTCACTATTTCGAACGTACCATTGTGCATTCACAATGTTTCTTAATACTTTAGCACAACCCCATAGTTGAATACCATATGTCCATACTGGTTTTAGTATTTGTCTATAAACCAGTAACTTATTATGAATTGTTAAATTGGACTTCCTTCCAATTAGCCAGTTCATTTTTCTATACCTTATCTCAAGTTCTTCTTTTTTTTTTCTTAACATGTGCTTTCCAGCGCAATTTGGCATCAAGTGTCATACCTAGATATTTTGCCTGATTTGAATATGGTACGGGAATGTTGTTAATTGTAATTTGTATGTGATTTATATTTTTGTTTGTAAAATCAACATGAATTGATTTGGTTTCATTTAATTTTATTCGCCACTTTGTGGTCCAACTGTGAACTTGGGTGACTGCATCCTCGGAACATATGGAATGTTAATAACACCCAAGTGATTATTATTTTAAGAATTTGCACATTTAATTTGTTTTTAATTTTAGAGATCGTTGAGGTTATTAATTTTTCGGAATAACCATTCTGTTGTAAGTCCTTTTAAATGTTGCTAATTTCTGTGGTTAATTATTTACTATTACTACAAATATTTACGGCTCTTAAATACAAACTTCTTATAACTCCTTGTTTTGTAGCAACAGAATGATTAGACTTGAAATTTAGATACTGTCCCGTATGTGTAGGTTTCCTATAAACAGTTTTGCATAAGGAGTCACATTGGCGAAAACGACATACCAAACATATGGAAACCACTCCTTAAGGAAAACAAGCGTCTTAGGATTAAAAAGGGGGCGGGGCGTCACACCTGACTGCACACAAAGTAGTATAAGTAGTAGCCTATAGACTGGATTGTTTAGTTTATACTTGAAAACGGTTAGAGATACTTACTAACCGAAACTTCGTGTTTAAAATAAATAAAGATAATGGAAGTTCGAAATTTTGTTTCTATACAATCATTGTCTACGAGTTTCAAACAAAAAATTTCATGTGTTACTGGAATAATTCCAAGGGCCAAATTTTCTTTGAACGAAGTTAACGAGTTGGATCGACAAAAACTCTCTAATAAATATAAGCAGTACGTACCACGACATAGTGAACAAAAAACCCACTGAACCGTACCGGTGGATAACCGTAATGCTGTGGTACTATTATTACTCAATCTTGACATTTTTTTTTCTTTTAATTTGACTTTTAATCAGTCTACCTACTGTATATCTGATCAATTAAAAAAAAACTAACGACCTTGCTTTCCTTGAAATCTTATAATATTGTTGGACACAAAATATTGTCAGTGGGATAGTCGTGTGTACAGGATGTTTTAATAGCATTAGTCACCAGCAAAAAACAGTGCATAATAATGTCCGGCATAAACAAAGATCAATACCTACGTTTTTATGGATTTGAACGAAAATTTTACTCGCCTAATATTCCATACAAAACCAAAGATTTCTAAAAATGCCTAATTATAGGGTAGTCAAAGCTACGAAACTCAGCACAGTCGTAGATCTTCATAGAGTTAACAACCCCTCCAAGTTTCGTTGACTTCCATAAAGTAGTAAAGTAAATATACAAATTTCAAAATGAAAGATTCTTACTAGTTTGGAAATGTTTTTCTAAACTTGGCTATTACGGCTGCAAATGATTTCTAGGCACAGTGCTAAATTGAACATAAAGAAGTTTGGGTGTAATAATAAAGTTTAAAAAAAGCATTTCCAAACTAGTAAGAACCTTTCATTTTGAAATTTGTTTTGGAGAACTTGGCTTTGCTTTTATCTCAATTCTTTTTACGGAATAGCATTTTCGCGTACTTGGCTTTTTTTACATGAAATGTTTTTGTTATGATATTCTTCTCAAAGATACTAATGTATTATCAAACACATAATTTTGTCTATTCTGAAAAATCTAATTTAATCACAAATTCACATTTGATTAAAATTTAAGATGGCGGGCAATTTCTAAAAACTTGTAAAGGCATATAGCCAAACGAAAATTTATTTACTTACTTAAAGTTTACAAACAATTCTTATATTTTAGGGACATACAAATGAACCTAATTTGGTTTGTCTCCATTACGTGTTTTTAACTTGATGTAGCAAAAAAATCTACCCAGTTCACGGAACTCAGTTCCGTGACCCAGTTTCAAAAATCCAGAACTTTATTAGTTCTTGCCCGATCTCCACAAGCGATACATCAGTATTTTTGAGAAGGATTTGAGACTCTTAACGTTTTTAAAGTTTAAATTTTGTGTCAGTAACGTAAAGTAAATTTTCCGCCATCTTGGGTTGTCACAAAATGTCAATTTTTAAATTAAATTCCTAAACTTTGAAGTATGAGAATTATAAGGGTCCGTACACGGTCCGTATCTCCACGAAAACAGTGAAAATTCTGTATAATAAGTTTCTAAAATTAAAATGATCTTTTCGATAGCATTTCATTTTGTCAGCTGTGTTATTTTTTAAAATAATCTTCTTGTCTAAACAATCTCACTCTTCGTCAAAGTTTTTTAATTCTACGCAATCCAGAAATAAACGGAATATTAATACATACCTATCTAGAAACGCAAAATTAAAGAAATCAGCCATACGAATAAACGACCGCTTAGGTAATGTTCTTGTTTGCCAACTGGTCTCTTGTAAATTACGTATAATTATGTCTTTGAATCAACAATATTTTTAAAAAAAGCATACGAATGTTTGTTTATATTCAGAGTAAGATTTTCAGGGGCACATATCATAAAAATAAATCAAGAAGGTACATCTGAGGAGATTGAAATATTGACCAGAATTTTTCTTTTGTTTTTACAGTCGGTGTGATAGGCAATCAAGGCCCACTTGAGGTGCACAAGGGAGGCGAAGAAATAACAGCTCGACAATTCAATGACAAACAACCTCCAGTCGAAAAAGCAGGGGTGTTCGCAGGAGGAACTACTGAAGGCAAACAAGATAATATTAATAAAGATTATAATGCCACGCCACTGGAAAATCTACCGCAGACGCCTGGACCTCCTGTGAGTCTGGCACCTGAAGTTCAGCCTGTCAGTGAAGGCGCTTTAGATAATCTGGAAGGTTAGTATACTTAAATCAAGAACCCCTAGTATTTTGTACTAAATCAAAGAGATGATAATACTTTTTAAAATATTAAATAATTTATTTATATATTTTCTATTGTATTTTTAGTTCCTAGAGCCATTGAGTCACAGATAACAATTGACAATCAAGAGTTTTCTGATGAATTAAGAAATCCAAATAGTACAGAATACCAAGCATTAGCAAGATCATTAGAAGAAGAGATTAAGAAGTCACTTTTTGCTCAGGATATGTTAAAATACGGATCCGCAAATATTGAGGTAAGACTTTTAACGAACATATTGTTTATTATCCTTATAAGAACACAATAATAAATCAAACGAATCCTTTCCAAACCTAATCCTACAGAAACTTTAGGTTTTGCTAATTTAGACAATAATATTTTAGAAGCTCATCAAAAAGAAATTGTTAATAGAAATTCTAAAATTGAACCAAATACTACAAATGACAAAACTTCACTAAATCAGAATTCTTTAGTAGAGTTGATTCCAGATAAAATTAAAAATGCTTTTTTCCCCAAAATTCACTTGCAGCAGAAAACAAATTAAGAGGAAATCTTTTAGAAAACTTAGTCATTAATCTGTATAAATTACCTTCACAAACTATAAGTAATTGACATGGACAACATATTTCTGAGACAGATTTAAAAACCAAAAATGTTTTTTATAATATAATTAAATAACATATCGGTATAACAAAAATTGTACCTGCGATAGGCTTACATGCTAGAGGTTATCAAAATAATATTTCACTCGTTTTAGGTTAAGATTATGGAATTCTTGCCAGGCAGCATAGTTGCCAAATATCGTATAGGGTGGACATTCAAAGAAGGTATTCACAACGCCAAAGATCCGATCACTCAAGAACAATTGGAACGGAAAATGAACATGCTTATTCAACGAGGTACGTAAATACAAGTTAGGTAAGATTTTATATCTTAAGTATCATATTCATTGAACCACGAAAATTTAGTAGAGTTTACTACCTTACCTCTAAATCTCTAGGTCAAAAATTAAAAATGGTGAAATTTCTATATGAGAAAAATTTATCTTTTTATTGGCATTGAAAACTACGATATAATAAACATTTATCTTAAAATCTTCAACATAGTCAAAATTAATATTTTTTCAGGTGGTCTTATGGACATCTACCATATTCAAAATCTTCCTGTCACCAGCCATAAAATCACCGACGTATGCCAGTTTGAAAACAATGACTGCCAACATTTGTGTCTGTTCGACTACGATAAACTAGACTTCATGTGCACCTGTCCTGAGGGCCAAGTCCTTGGTACCGACGAAAAAAGTTGCGTGGAGTCTCACATGATATATCAAGGACAATGGCATGAACCTGAGCCTAATGCGGAACCTGAGTCTAATGTGGAACCCGAACCGAATGCGGAACCTGAGCCTAATGCGGAACCAGAGCCTAATGCGGAACCCGAGCCTAATGCGGAACCCGAGCATAATGCCGAAACGGACCCTAAGGCAGAGCCGGAACCTAATGCGGAACCCGAGCCTAATGCAGAACCAGAGCCTACTGCGGAACCTGTGCCTAAAGCAGAACCAGAACCTAATGCGGTACCGGAGCCTAATGCGGAACCAGAACCTAATGCGGAACCAGAACCTAAAGCAGAACCAGAACCTAAAGCCGAACCAGACCCTATTACCGAATTATCCACAGAAAAGGTAGGTATTGAACAGGGTTAGGGAGGATAGAAAAAAACTGACACTTAATATTGCCAATACATAAGTACTGTGTCTTGTCCTCGTTTACTGTTAACCCTCACTTTTGCTCTTATTTATGTGTTCTAAATATTCATATTATTTAATTTCAGCAACCACAACCAGAACCATCGCCTGAGCCAGAACCCGAATCTCAAAATCCCACAAAAAGAATACAGCTCCATGACACCCATCACTACATGGAGCACACTGAAGACTCAATACACCATGAACACGACTCTCACGTCGCGGAACATGAACCTACTTCGGAACCAGAACCCAACGCAGAACCTGAACCATCTGTGACTGAAGCGATTAACCATCAGGAACATGCTACTGAACACGTAGTTATCCCCGTACATATTTCTGATGTTCACGTAACTGAACACACTTTTGAGCAGCACAGTACTGAATCGAGTGCAGAGCCAGAACCGTCTTCTGAGCCAAGTCCATCGCCTGAGCCCACGCCTGATTCTAGCCCAGAGCCACAAGCAAGTCCCGAGCCAGAACCTACCTCAGAATCCACTTTACATGAAGCAAATCCGGAACCAAGTCCGGAGCCGGATCCTTCCTCTGAATCTGCTCACACTACAACAACAGAATATAAAGCCTTGCATGAATTAACACTAGAACACACTACAGATGATTCTGAACCCTTAGCCGAACGTCAGCCCAACTTAATTAACGAAACTACTCCAAAATCTGATGTAGAAATTATTCATAATGCCTCTGTGACTCCAGACACAACCTCTGAACAAACTAGCGCTAAAATTGTCCAATCTGAGACCACTCCACACAATAATATGGTTGTAGAGATTCAGCCAAATCATAACAGTTACGTGATTCCAGTGTGGATCCAGGATTCTTCACACACTACAGAAAAAACACAAGAAACAACCCACGCAGTGCATCACAACATTACTGAAGAAGAGAATACCCAATTGGAAGAAAGCGCTAGTACTGAATTAACTGACTTGGAATTATCTAACGGTGATGAACATACTCATGATCAAGTAATATCTAGGATAGTTATTCCAGAAGCTGATATTTTTGTTCCAATGAATCACTCCAACGAAGGTCAAGTGGTGCAAACAATTAACTTTACTGTTAATCAAGACTCCTTTTCCCACAATTCAAATCCAGAAATGAAAATTCAATTAATCAGCCAAGATATCAAAGAGAATTACGTCAGTTCAAACAGAGAAATGAAAAAGCATGATGGTGAAAATACAACAACAGAAATAGCTCATATTGTAAATGGTGGAATTACTTTAGAAGAGTATAGGCCTCAAATTTATGAACTCACCACGAAACAAAACTTTGTTTATGTAGAAAACGCTACCACAAACAGTCAAACTTTCCCAACGGATTCAACGTTATCAAACGAACACCATAATATGTCTCCATTTTTACCAGTTATTGAACAAGACTCCCTGAACAACACTTTACATCCCGACGAACATGTTGTTTATCATCCTTATTCCATAAATGACAATGAAACTGAAACTCAAAAACCTCCAAGTCTAGAGAATGATCAATTAAATCACACTAATCCTTTCGACCCCAATCCTACGGATGTTTTAAGTGTTGCTCCTCTAGACAATGAAATTGTAGAAGAAGCTCATAAAAAAGACATTGTTGACGACAATCCTAAAGTTGAACCAACTACGATAAAAGAAACCGCTTCATTAAATCACGACACTTCGGTGGAGTTTACCACTCCGAAATCTCCAGAACCGGAAAATAAAAACATTTCTAGTCCACAAGATTCACTTGCAGCTGAAAACAAATCCATGGAAAAACTTCCAGAAACCACAGTCATAAATCTATCTGAAGAACATTTTACATTACCTCCCGAAATTATAAATAATGTTCATAGCAACAACTATTTTGAGCAAGACATCAATCATCATGAAATGAATGAAAAATCTGAAAACAATACAGAACAATCTACTACGTCACAAAGTGTTATGGCTATTAATGAAAATCAAACCGATTTATATAGTGCAACACCAAACAATATTTTATTAGAAAACCATTCTACGAAGAACGGCATAGTAGATACAAACTCAAGCACAAATGGTGAAATTAATATTTTAGAAAATCATTCAAGTTCTACAGAAAATAGTGCTCCAAACCTTGTAGATGTAAGTTCAAGTACGGAAGACCTTATTGCCATGGAAACAACGACCAATAATAAGAACGTTGACATTACAACCCTTAAAAATAATGCAGTTGAAGATGAAACGACAAATACGAGTGTAGAGTCTACGGAGATACCGTTTTACAATGTAAGCCATTTACTAGATCAAATTACCAACTCTGGTGCAGTTACTACACCAGAAACTGTGCTAACCGAATCAAATAACTTTCACAGTAGTTCTGAAAACAATATTGTAGATCAAATAACTAACTCAAGTGGGGTTAGTACTACAGAAACTCTATTAACCGAATCAAATAACATACCTAGTAGTTCTGAAAACAATATTATAGATCAAACAACTAACTCAAGTGGGGTTAGTACTACAGAAACTGTGATAACCGAATCAAATAACTTGCATAGCAGTTCTGAAAACAATATTGTAGATCAAAAAACTAACTCAAGTGAGGTTACTACTACAGAAACTGTGATAACCGAATCAAATAACTCAGCTAGTAGTTTGGAAAACAATATTGAAAATTTGGTAACTACTACCAAAATAATAGAAACTACAATTATGCAAGAACAGAGCAGCAGTACAACAGAGTCAAATAGTCTGTACTCTGTAAATGAAGTATCAGAAGCTGATTTTACTACAACTCCGAAACTATTTGTCACAATAACCACTAGCACTGAAAAACCCGCAGAATCAAGCATACAGTTAGTTGAAAGTGAAAACAAGAAAGAAAGCGATGTAAAAGAATTGCCGGAACCGATTTTACAGGAAGAAGAAGGGGATTTATCGATCGAACCTTTAAATAAAGATGAAAACGAAATTAATTCCGAAGATCAAATAGTTTTGGAAAAGTTTAAAAACGAAGAACCAATAACCGACTCTCCTATTCACAATGTCAAGCCGTACGAAAAACTCAATCACAACGATTTCTTTTTGGGTCAAGGCGGTGATGAGACAAAAAATGAAGTTACCAATACCCCTGTGCAAAAACTAGCCGAACTGACAGTAGAAATTAATCTAAACGACAGTTCAACGCCAATAGAAAACCTAATCAAACCGGTAACCGAAGAGTTCACCGAAGCTACAAGATTATTATTTAACAATTTTCCTAGATGCATAACCGGTCAATTCCAATGTTTGAACGGTACGTCGGTTAAAGATGGAAGCTACTGCATTCCAGTGCAGAACAGGTGCGACTCAGTGCCAGATTGCAGTGATGGGTCAGATGAGACAAATTGTGTTGAAGAAGGATGTCCTAACAACTTTAAGGTAAGCGTTATTTTTTTTAATAAAAAGGATGAATTCACCCAAAGATTTTAATTATTGTTAAATAATTTTACGAATTATTTTTGAGATACGTTTTTTATTTTCAGTGTGCAAGCGGCCAGTGTTTGAAACGACATCTAGTGTGTGACGGAATAGTAAACTGCGATGATGGAACTGATGAAAATAATTGTGGTAAGTTAGGACACAATATCTTTTAGTTTAAAACCCTTACTGCTACATTTTAGCTCACACTACTACTATACTATAGTAGTGTGAGCTATAAAATCCTAATTTTTTCTCGAAAAAAAGAGTTGCTCCGATTTCAAAAATTTTTATATATCTTTGCGTTTCAGATGATTTTGAAACTTTTTTGTCGCGCCGTCTGTCTGTCTGTAACGACCAACGCGCATAACTCAAAAACCGCTTGATCGATTTGAATAAAATTTGGTACCTAGGCTGGGTCTTGGGTCGAGATGGTCCCATTTAAAAATGAACAAAATCCAAGAAACGCAAGCCAAATAAAAGGGTGGGGGTAATTTTAAAAATTAGAGTTTAGGTGAAAATATGGCGTGTGTGATATCAAACGAAAGGTAATTGAGTCTGCAGTTAAACAAAATAAAAATTTTAGTTTATTTTAAAAAAAGGGTGGGGGTAACTGTCAAAAATTAGAGTTTAGGTGAAAATATGGGTTGTGTGGTATCAAACGAAAGGTAATTGAATCTGAAGTTAAACAAAATACATTTTAGATTTAAAAAAAGGCTGGGGTTAAATTTAAAAAAATAGAGTTTAGGTCAAAACATGGCTTGTGTGGTCTCAAACGAAAGGTAATTGAGTCTGGAGTTGAATAAAATATATTTCAGTTTTTAGTTATATTAGCCTTCACGTACACTATAACTATAGTACCTAGTGTGAGCTTAGGTGCCCATGTATTAGCAGAGTATTTGATTGGGATAGCAAAACTTCATGCCCAGAAAAAAATACTGAATCAATGAATCAATATATTAAAAAAGAATTACCCTTGTTCAAACAGAAAAATGAAAAAATAAATACAACTACAGAAACAGTTCATATTGTAATGGGCGGAAAGAGTACAAGTTTTATATTCATAAACTCACTGCCAAAAAACAATTTATCATCATTATGTATTCTTACAAAACAAGTATAAATTTTAGACAATAAAATTTTAGAAGAAACTTATAAAAATATATTACTGACAATGTATTGCAGAGTTTACCTGTTTACCACTCCAAAATTTTTAGACAACATTGCTTGTTTCTTAGATTTAACTCTTCTCATCTTTCCAGAATCTTGGCAGTGCACCTCAGAAGAATTTACCTGCGCAGACTCAAAACGCTGCATTCCCTCTACGTGGAAGTGCGACGGAAAATCGCAATGCGCAGACAACTCTGACGAGAAACATTGCGACAAAACTTCGTGCAGTGAAAGTGAATTCCTGTGCAGTGCAGAGCAAAAATGTTTGCCCAAAAGTTGGGTGTGTGACGGAGAAGCGGACTGTGAAGATGGAACGGATGAAAAAATTTGTGGTAGGTTAGGTTAGGTTGGTAAGAAGGCAGGTATTGTCAAGTTTATAAAAAAACGATAATACTACTATGTCGGTTTAGAACGTTTTTCTACGTTGTCCGACGCCTATTCTCCACCTCCTTGTATCCTGACAATCATCTTCTGTCAGATTCTTTTGACTCATTGATCTTTGGATTGACTGTTGCCATTCTAGTTTAGGACGTCCTCTTTTTCTGCGCCCTACTGGTTGCCACTCTAGGACCTGTTTTGGTAATCTTTCGTCGTTCATCCGTTGTACATGGCCGTACCATATCAGTTGCCTTTTAGTGATGTCATCCGTTATGCTTCCCTCGATTCCGATTCTTTCTTTTATGATCTCATTTCTTATGTGATCTAATCTAGATATTCTCATTGATCTTATTGCATCCATTTCGACACTTTCCATTTTTGTTTTGTATTTTTCTGTTACGCGACAAGTCTCTATTCCATACAACAGCGTGCTTTTTACCATTGTTTCATATATGTTAAATTTTACATTCTTTCTTATCTCTCTGCTCCATAAAATACTGTTAAGACATCCAATAACCTTTTTTGCTTTTACTATTCTTTTTTCCAATTCTTTACAGTCTGTTCCTGTCTTATCAAATGTGACACCCAAGTATACATACTCATTGCATGGAGATATTGTTTGTCCATTGTCTAGTTCTAACTCACTGGATTCGTTTCCAATACATAAGTACTGTGTCTTGTCCACGTTCACTGTTAGTTCCCACTTTTGGTATTCTTCCGTTAACTTTCTCATCATTCTTCTCCATGTCTTCTTTATCATTAGCTACAATTACTTGGTCGTCAGCAAACTGTAGTGTGTATATAGTAAATCGGTCGTTAAGTTGTATTCCCATGCCGTGCACTTTACGTTTCCAGTTTTTTAGAGCCACTGCGATATATATTTTAATCCCTGTCTTAAGCCTTTTGTTACCAGGAATTCTTTTGAAAGTCGATTTCCAATTTTAATTTTAGATTTTGACCCTTTGTATAGTTCTTTTATCGCTTTTATGTATGTATGATTGATATTAGTTTGTTCCAACACCGTCCATAATTTTTCTACTGGAACGGTATCATATGCTTTTTGTAGGTCCACAAAGGTACCATAAGTCTCTATATTTCTGGCGCTTATTTTCTCAATTACTTGTTTAAGACAAAAAACATTATCACTACAAGATCTGCCTGCACGAAACCCACTTTGCTCTTCTTCTTCTTGTTCATGAAAATCATTCTCTATTAGATCTCTAAGAATCCTACCGTACAATCTACTTAGAGTGCTGGTGACTGAAATTCCTCTGTAATTATTACAATCCAGCTTGTTTCCGTTTTTATGTATTGAGGATATGAATGCAATTTTCCAATCATTAGGTACTGGATGTCCGTTTATGCATTGATTGATAATATATGTGAGATTTTCGAGTAGTTTCTCTGATCCATATTTGAGCATTTCAGCATATATTCCCCCAGGTCCGCTAGCTTTTCCGGATTTTAGCATTTTTATACTATTCTCTCCATGTACTTCTATGTCTCTCCTCGGAGAGGCTGCCAGATATTCGGGTCTCGTCTCTTGCAGCAGTCCCAAAACAAACAGGAGACAATACGATAATAAAAACATTAAATAAATAAATAAACATTTCTTCTCATACTAGACCATGGCACACGAGATAGAGAGAGAGATAGATTGTAGGTTGTCAGTTGGTTGAAAATTTCTTCTTTTTCAGAGTGTTCTGAGGACCAGTTCAAATGTCAGTTAGGAGGAGGATGCATAGATAAAAAATTAAGATGTGACGGCACAGCTCAATGCATTGATCGATCGGACGAGTGGAATTGCACTTCCGTCGCTGAAGATGGTAAAATTCACAGTCAACTAATGGTAAGCGATAGAGAACACAATAAACAGCCAATAAAAATATTTTCTTTAAAATCTTACGTTTCTTAAAAAATATATCATAACAAAAACATTTCAAGTAAAAAAGCCAAGTACGCGAAAGTGGTATTCCGCAAAAAGAATTGAGATAAAAGTAAAGCCAAGTTCTCCAATACTACTTCTTACTAGTTTTGAAATGTTTTTTAAAACTTTGCTATTTCAGCCAAACATCTTTATGTTCAATTTAGCACTGTGCCTAAGAGTCATTTTCAGCCGTAATAGCCAAGTTTAGAAAAACATTTCCAAACTAGTAAGAACCTTTCATTTTGAAATTTGTATTGGAGAACTTGGCTTTACTTTTATCTCAATTCTTTTTACGGAATACCACTTTCGCGTACTTGGCTTTTTTTATATGAAATGTTTTTGTTATGATTTCACTCCTTTTTTAAAGGATTTGGATAATATTTAAGTTTTAATAGTAAAATATGCGGATTATTGTTAAAAATTTTTGCAATGCGTTATTAATTTTTTTTTATATTTTCCTATGGTTTTATCATAGTTCCTATCAGGCTTCTAAAGCTCAGCTCTCTAGCGTTCCTGGACGTAGGCAATGTTAATTTTACATAATTTTACATTTATAGGGGAGAAAAGTAAATTAAAATTTTTGTGTTTTTAACTGTTATCCTATAGTTTTATCATAGTTCCACAGTCTTCCAAAGCTCAGCTCTCTAGCGTTTCTGGAAGTGGGCAATGTTACTTTTACATAAGTTTACATTTATAGGGGAGAGAAGCAAATTAAAATTTTGGGTTTTTTTATCATATTTCCTATCAGTATGCCAAAGTTCAGCTTTGTTGTATGTCTGGAAGTACAGTAGAATTTTGATGATCTATACATGGGTGACAAGACGTTTTTTGAAATTTCGTAACTGCTTTACTAATTTATGGAGGGATTGTTAACTCTACAAAGATCTACAACTGTGCAAAGTTTGAGTATCGTAGCTCAGAGTTTTAGATAGGTCAAATATGGGCTGAAATGTTTCATGAAAAGATGGTACAGCAATTTCCGCGCGAACTTGGTGGTGCACTGTCGTTCCCCCAGATCAAAGTTTTCAATAACACCAAATTCCTGTAAAATTATTCCACGTTCTTCTTCTGAACTGTGTGCCCGATGGATTACTGACCACGAATGGACCAACAGGACAATAAAAATCTTCTCCGACAGTCAAGCAGCCTTAAGAGCGCTTGATTTCTATACGGTCTCATCGAGAACCGTGAGGAGCTGTAAAGATTCGCTGAATGCGCTTGGTAGCGCTAACAATGTATCATTAGTATGGATATCAGGGCATTCTGGGCACGAGGGAAATGAGGCCGCAGACCTAGCAGCGAGGGAAGCGGCATCTGCCGAATTTTTCGGCCCCGAGCCAGCCCTGGGGATATCATACAATGCTGCTAAATCAACCATATTAAAATGGATGGAGAATACCTTCCAACAATACTGGATAAATATGCCAGAACTGGCTAACTCTAAAGAGTTCATTAAAGACCTTGTAGAAACAGAGCCAGGAACATTATTGGACTTGCCAGACAGGAGATACGTATAGTGACTGGTCTTTATACGGGTCACTGTCGACTGAGAGTGCCCATGCACAGAATGGGATTAACAGAAGAGACCGAATGTAGACTCTGGATGGAGGATGACGAAACAGTCAGACATGTACTGTGCGAATGTCCGGCTGTTGCACGTTTACGTCAGAATACTTTCGGTAAACCTCAGATCGACTCAGAAGATCTGAATAGTGTCTCACCCAAACTAATAGCCGGCCTTTTTGGAGGATTAGTCATACAGTGGTGAGAAACCACTCAAAAGTGAGCCACAATAGACCCACTGGTGGTCGCAGTGGAAGGGCTGCAAGGCCCACTCACATATGAATCATCATCATCACGTTCTTTTTCAGAAAAATGAAACCTCCTACCATATATGCCTAAATCAAGCAACCTGGAACACCACTTTCGCCGATAACGCTTGTCAAATATTGGGCTTCGCAGACGCAATGCAATTTGAACGTTTGACAAATTCTGAAGATGTAAAAGACACAATTTATCTAAGACTGAGTGAAATGTCAAATTTGGTCAGAACTGATGCTGGAGAGTGCGGGGATTTGGCTATGGTTATGTGTCAAGATTTTGGTAAGGAATATACTCAAAAATATATTCTTTTTACATCTTTCCCAGCATGAGTTGGGGAACCGACATAAAAAACATCCTGGTGATAATTGATTGCTTCTGAAAGATCTTGATCAAAATTCATCGCCATCTTAAAATGTAAGATGGCGGACAGAATCATACTTGATTCTTCAAAATGGCGTTCTTATTTTAAAAATTAACTTTTTTTAATTTATAGAGAAGCACTACTTTCCCCCCGCCCAACGAGGTACAAATTAGTAAAATCGGTGTAACGGTTCTTAAAACAAACTATTTTTGTTTCAGCCATTGTTTTACAGATTATACGATACAAACTTATTATTACTGAACCGATCTTAGTAAAATAAAAAAAATCATGGTGAGAATTGATTGTTCTTAAAAGATTATAATCGAAATTTGCTGCCATCTTAAAAGTTAAGATGTCGGACAGAATCATACTTGACCTATCAAAGAGGCACGTTTATTTATATTTCCTGAAAATGTGTTTATTTTTTTTAATCGATAGAAAAGCACTACTTTTCTCCCGCTTAACAAGGTACAAAATAATCAAATCGGTTAAGTAGTTCTCACAAAATCTGATTTTATTTATTTTAACCATTGTTTTACAAATTATTCGATTGCATTACCAATCCTGTCTGCATTTAGTTCATTTTCTTTAAAGACTTTCTTTAAAGATCAATCAGATTGCACCATGATGTTTTTTATTTTACTAAAATAGGTTCAGTAATAATGATTTTATAAAGAAATTAATGCAGACAGGCTTAGCCATGCGATCGTATAATTTGTAAAATAATGGTTAAAACAAATTCCGATTTTGTGAGAACCACTACACCGACTTTATTAATTTGTACCCCCTCATGCGGGAGAAAAGTAGTGTTTTTCTATTAATTTAAAAAAAAACTAAAGCATTTTCGAAAAATAAGAATAAACACGCTATTTTGAAGAATTAAAGATGGCGGCAAATTTAAATTATAATCTTTAAAGAGCAATCAATTCTCACCACGATTTTTTTTATTTCACTAAAATCGGTCCAGTAGTAATGAATTTATAAGGAAATAAATGCAGACATGATTGGTAAGGCAATCTTATAATATGCAAAACAATGGTTGAAACAAAAATATATTTTTTAGAACCACTGAACCGATTTCGCCGATTTGTAACCTTTTGTGCGTGGCAAGAATGCAGCTTTTTTCCTAATTTAAAAAAAATATTAAAACATGTTCGCAACACAATAGTTGTTTATTGTTACTGTAATATGATTCATCAATAAGGTGATAATTATTTATGAACATTTTTCTTTCAGTTTGTGGGTATAATGCCATTCTCAACTCACTTGAAGCAAGAATAATCAGAGGCGAGAAAGAAACTTACCAATGGCCCAGTCTTAGCCTACTGTACAACAAACAACACAATATACAGTGCACATCAACCATCATCTCACGAACGTGGGTCATTGCCAGTTATTCGTGCGTTGTTGACCAAGTGAGGACACGAGAAACGAATGCGGGAAAGGGAACCAATATGGTTGCCATGGAATGGACTCTGTACGCTGGAAGTGCCCAGTTTTCGCTAGGAGATAATAGTAGTGTGGAAACTAGACAAGTAAAGGACATTGTGACACATCCACAGGTGAGTTATGGCAAAATGTTTGGTAGTTTACATCTTTGGGATACATACTATCTATCTATTTAGCCTTCTTCGATCCATCTTTGGACATAGGTCACGCCCAATATCTTCCACTTTTCTCTGTCTATCGCCGTGTTCATCCACCTATTTCCCGCATGTTGCTTCAAATCGTCCGTTTCATCTCATTTGGGGTCTTCCCCTGCTTCTTTTATTTTCCGAAGGTCTCCAGTTTACAAAACATTTGTTCCATCGATCGTCCCCTTGGTGATATTTTGACCGAAGACATCTCTTAGTTTTGTTTTATTTCTTATCCATTCATTCCTTTTTCTACTTTTTACTTTATATGTAACATTTGTCTTTCTATTGATCTTTGGGCTTTTGATACTTTATCCATGTTTGTGTCCAGATGTCCAGGTTTGGGATTTATAGGTGAGTACAGGAAGGATACATTGGTTATAAACCTTTATTTTGAGGTACTAAAGATATTTTTTATTTTTTAATATGTACCTTAATTTACCAACGCCAATCTTGTTCGTCTCTTGATTTCAGCTGTTTGGTTTTCTTTCTTTAGTTTAATAATTTGTCCCAGATATATATGAGTATTCATCTATTTGTTTTATTTTTTTTTAGTTTATTCTGATCGTGATATCTTCATCTGTGTTTGTTATGATTTTAGTTTTAGTGTAGCTCATACTCAAGGTCCGCTTAATTTGATGCCCTTTCTTCCCAATCTTTTAAAAACATCTTTTAGGGCCTGGTTAAATAATTTAGGGGATATTATGTCACCCAGCCTGACGCCTCTTCTTATGCCGATTGGCTTGGTTCCTTCGTGGATTTTGATTGATGTTGTTTCTTCGCTATATATATTGGCTATTAAGCCTGTATATCTGTAATCTATTCGGCTATTAATTAAAGATGCTTTTACTGCCCAGTGCTCAATGTTATTGAAAGCTTTTTCGAAGTCTATAAACGCAATATGTAGTGGAATGTTGTTTCATGGTTAATAAGTGGTCAACTGTACTGAAACCTTTTCTAAAGCCTGCTTTTTTCCTTTGATATCAAATTTTGTTGTCAGTCTATCCGTTCATATTTTCGTGAAAAGCTTATAAATTACATTGAGCAGTGTTATAGGTCGATAGTTTTTTAGGTTTGCTCTATCGCCTTTCTTGTGTAGAATAATGGTTATGGATTCTTTCCAGTTGTTTGGGATTATTTTTTCTTTTAGTATTTTATTCAGGAGAATATGGAGGGTATGAACTACAGATTTACCATCGTACTTGAGTATTTCTACCGTTACTTCGTCTTTCCAGGTGATTTGTTATTTTCCATTTTCTTTAATGCTCTCTTTATTTCCGCTGTACTTATTTCAGGTTGTAGCTCTGAGTTTATGTTCTTTATTTTTTGTTTGGAGTTTCTTCATGGTCTCTCGTGATGGTTCCCTTTTTGTTTGGTATAATTCTGTATATAATAGTTGTGTGATACTTATGATATTCTCTTTAACGTTAGTTTCTATGCCGTTAATATCCTTTATTTTAATTATTTCATATCTATCTAGAGTCGGCCTTAGACATTTCATATTTCTGTTATTTTCTATAACTCTCTCAACTTTAATTTCTGGCTCTTTCTATTATTTTCTTTTATCATTTTTCTTATAGTTTTATTTATTTTTGTGTATTCTATAGGATGTTCTTTTTCCTTCTCTCTCGAGGGTTCGCCTTTATTTTTTGACCAATAATTTAAATTTTATCTCTATACTAATAAAAACTATTGGTGTTTTTGAAATTCAATTAATTTCTCAGTTCAAGTGATAAGGCGATATTTTTTTTCATAAAACTCACAATTAAAAAAATCAAAGATTTAATTCAAACCAGCAAATCAATATTTAAAAAATATTAAGGGTAGAGAATATAACAAAATACCAGTCCATGTCTAAAATATTGTTACTTTCAGGTCAAATACTCCCAGTTCCATTACAACAACGATTTCGTCCTAATTCAACTAATGGAACCGTTGACGTTTGGAAGAAACGTGAGCGCCATCTGTTTACCAAATGAAGAAGTCGAGACGAGAAACCTTTGCGTCACATCGGGATGGGGTGTGAGCAAGCCTGGAGGTAAGGAACTATAGTCATAGACATTTGGTTAATAAACATACATTTAGATGAAAATTGGGCCAAAAAGGTTTATAGAATCATAAAAATTCCAGATCTAAGAATATACAAAAATTGGCAATGGTTTCGAATATTCTGGAAACAACATTATACGATCTTTGCATCGATCATCACAACACTAGAATTAGTTAGGTGTTATAGACTTTAGATGGCAGGCACTGAGTCCAGTGGCGTATATAAGGGGGGCCCGGACCCCTCCCGAAGCTAAGATTTTTTTAGATATTTTCCACATATTTCATAAATACAAACATAAAATAGTATAAAATACGGCCTCATGACGTCTCGCCCCCCCCCCCCCCCCGAAACTGTCTCGCCCCCCCCCACCGCCCGAAACTTTTGTCTATATACGCCACTGACTGAGTCTATCACCATTTTTCGATAGTCCCATGTGTTTTCCACTGTTAATACATATTTTCTTCTATACATCTTTGGTTAGATAAGCAAAGGAAGAAATTTCGTCAAAATTGGTTCCTTGGTGATGGATGGTATTTTAGGTAGTTTATAAAATTCATATATATATATATTTATCGGTTTCACAACGTTCTACGTCTTCCGATACCCAATCTCCACTCGTTTCTGTTTGCCCATAATTCATCATCTAGGCCTCTTATTCTTATTTCACTGTCTATTTCTTCTCTCCAGCTTCTCCTTTGCCGTCCTCGTTTTCTTCGGCCAGTTGGTTTCCATTGTAGTATTTGTTTAGGTAGTCTTTCATCATTCATTCTTTTTACATGTCCGAACCACACCAGTTGTTTTGTTCTTATATCATCCACTAAAGTACGTTCACCCACTGTCATAATTTCTCTTCTTCTTTGATTTGTAACTCTTTCTCTTTTTGATTTCCCTGCTGCTTTTCTCCAATAGTCCATCTCCGTAGCGGAAAGCATTTTTTCTGTTCTATCCTTGATTGACCATACTTCTGAGCCGTATGTAATAATACTTTTTACAATGGTGTTATATATAAGCTTTTTGTTATGTTTTGATATACTTTGGTCCCAAATTATTCCATTTAATAAAGTTATTGCTTTTCTTCCTTGTACGTTTCGATCTTTTATAACTTTGTCTAGTGTTCCGTCAGCTGTAATTTTTAGACCTAAGTATTTATACTCATCACAGGACTGGAATTCGCTGCCCGGTATTTAGGATTAGATCCTGTTTCATTCCACCGATACACATATACTCTGTCTTATTGAGATTAACCTCTAGTCCCCACTTATTGTACTCTTCTATTAGTTTTCGTGTCATATATTCGTATAACAAAGTATAGAATGTGGTTTCGTCCAACGGAATTCCCATGTTTTGGCATTTTCTCTTCCATACTTTAAGGACTTGTTCCAAGTATATCTTGAGGAGCGTAGGCGAGATACAGCAACCTTGTTTAAGACCTTTATTTACTTGAAAGCCTTTGGTTAGTTTTGCTTTTATTTTAACTTTTGCCTTACTATTGCCGTATAACTCTTTGATGGCCTTAATTAGTTGTACGCTTATGTTTGTGTTTTCCAACGCTTTCCAAAGTAGATTTGGTGGTATACTATCATATGCCTTCTGCAAATCGACGTAAAGCAGATGCAGCTCTTGTCCGTATGCCATTTTCTTTTCAATAACTTGGGTTATACAAAAGGGATGATCAGAAGTCGATCTACCCGCCCTGAAACCGGCTTGTTCTTCTGCCTCCATATCTTTATATTCGCTTTCCACTTTATTTCTTATTATTTTACCGTATATTCTGCTTAGTGTACTAGTCACATATATACCTCTATAATTGTCACATATATCTTTCCGTCCTTTTTTGTGTATTGTGGATATATATGACGTTTTCCACTCAGTTGGAAAAGATATATAAAATTCAAATAGCTCATAAAAAAATCAAGAAAATAGACTTACCTAAACAAAACTCTTAATATTTTTAGAAGCTAACAAAGAACAACTCAACTATCTTCCAGTTCCTATCGTAGAGAATGCGGAATGTAACTCCACCACGCATTACAATGGAAAAATCAATGGAGAAACAATCTGCGCAGGCTCTGGTAGTGGAGATAAAACACTATGTCATGTAAGTGAACCATTTATAAATCATGAATCAGATATTAATATAGAAGTCCTAAGTTTTTCGTGTAAAATCTTATCAAAGGCCTTCTTGAAATCAATGAAACAGGTATACAAAGCTCATTTGTGGAATATCGAGTAAGATAATGCAAAATACGACATCACAGTCATGAAACTTGGAACTTCCACCCAGTGGCGGTTGGTGACGTTATAAATTGGGGGGGGGGGGGGTCAGAAATTTAAATTGCATGAAAAATGAGATAAAAAAACTTACCAACACAATTTTATTTTAGTATTTTCCAAACAAGTAGTTGGTGTAGTTTTTAGTTCATTTGTTTATAGATAACGTCCAATCGCCTTTCTTTTTTATAGCCCCGTAGAGCAACCTCAAAAATCCCACAGAATTTTAAACAGGCTATTAACCCACTAAGTATACGTCTAATTTTTGTCACATTTTCATTATGTTTGGTAATGTTTTGCCTATAGGCACTATTCAATTGGCATCTAATATCAGTCGTGCCTAGCATAGAAAATTCTATGTGGTTATTTAAATGAATAACACTTACTTTGTGTATTTTTAATTTTTCACTAAAATGCTTGATATATACATTCCCTTTGCACACAGGATCACTTCGTGGATTGTTCAAGACAAATAAAGCAAAAAAAAGCATTTCTTTTTTCACAACCGCACAAACAGTTTTCAGCATCGTATAATTTTTTATTAAATTTTCATTATGTTTTTATGGAACTACACTAAAATTTTGGTTAATTTTTAGGTCCGGTCTATGTGGCCCTAAAGATTTTATTGGTAATCGTAGTTCATATGTCAACGTATTTAAATTTGCACAGTTAATTATGTAATCGACGGTATTTATTTCCATTTTATAAACAAACGACAACGAAAACAAACAATGACACGCGAAAGGCAAGGCTTTTTACTACTGACAAACCCCAGATCAAAACAAATTCATACGTCTTCACTAAAGATAGAACTGGCAACACTAGAAAGGGCAACGAACGTTTCCGCACGATAATGATGGCCGACGTCAACTAAAACAAACACACATTCCTCCCGCCCCTGCGCGAGAACAGCCACACATACACGCGCGGCGGCTTGTGCTAATTATTCGCTTGTTGTTAACCACAGATAATAAAAAGAACTAGACAATCATAAGTAAACTCTGTAACTCTTTTTTTTGCAAAATTTTGACAATTTTATTGATTTTTAGAACGACGAGGGAGCTCCTCTGATGTGCCTATCAAACAAGGAAAACCCCGAAAACAAAGGATGGGAGCTGCACGGGATTTTGGGTTACCAAGAGTGCGGCTCAACCCAACACCCCACCCTCTATTCGAAAATCGACTCGAAAGTAAAACAGTGGATAGTCAACACTGTTCGAGAGTCTTCGAGACGCGTTTAAAAACTTTTGCTGTGATTTTTTAAAGATAAACTGTGTTTTAGAGACATAAGAGACCGTTTTGCCAATAAGTTAGTTGGTAGAATAGGTGCTTTTTATTAGAAGAGACTGTATAAAATATTTTGTTTATAGATGGATCAAAACAAAGAATAAAACCTAAACATACCAAGTAAAAATCAATTTTCTTGGTATTCAATTGAAAGTCAAAAGCAAAAGAAGATGTTCCCCTACGAACTATACTGGGTGCAAAATATCTAGAGCAATATCAAAGATATTAATAAAGAGATTTTTTCCAAAATCTTCAAAGTTACCCGTTTAGGACATACACGGTGTCTCACGAACATGGAAACAGACGCCTTTTTGGATATATAGAGTGCAAATTTTCAGAAACGCTCAAACACGTCGATTTTGTTTGCGAGGGGGACACTTTTTGGCTATGTTGAAATTTTTGTAGCACTAACCCCCTTTGAAGGGTATACTTTATCCCTATATTTTGAATAAAGTGGGTCTAGTGATACCTTGTTTTGAAGGTCTTTTGAATGTTCTTACAACCGTGTAAAAATTTCAAAAATCTATCCATTAGTTTTTGAGATAATTGCCTTTAAAATTTCAAATTTAACATGGACTGATAAAAATTTAATTTAATTAGAATTTTATTATTTTTCGGATTTAATTTTTATTTTATCATTCCATGTTAAATTTGAAAATTTGAAAGCAAATATCTCAAAAACAAATCGATGGATTTTCAAAATTTTTACACGGTTGTAAAGATATTCAAGAGAGCTTCAAAACAAGGTATCACTAGACCCACTTTCCCTATTCAAAATATAGGGGTAAAGTTTACCCCTCGAAGGGGGTTCGTGCTACAAAAATTTCAAGATAGCCAAAAAGTGTCCCCCTCGCAAACAAAATCGACCTGTCCGAGGGTTTCTCCAAATTGGCACTCTAAATACCCAAAAAGGCCTCTGTTTCGATGTTCGTGAAACACCGTGTATATACAGGGTGTTCGGCACATGAACCGTCAAAATGTTTTGGGATATTGTTGGGGTCATTTGCTACCTTTTCAACCTTGGAACTTGGGTCCTAAGAGTCTCGGCTAAAGAGATATGAATTTAAAAAAAAAATTCTCAAATCATCCAAAATCTCACCTTTAAACCCTTGTAAGCTTTTTATTATTGTCTGGTCTTATGCTTCTTCAACTAATTAATAAATTTGTTAAAATTGATGTACCAAAGGGACATACGAGGTTTTTTATTGATGAACATTAGTGATTTTGTAAAAGAAAGAAAATCAATTTCAAAATTAAAAGTCAAAAAAAGTATCGACAATTGAAAACTTCATTTTCTTTAAAAACTTCTTTAGTTGATTACCTTTCTAACGGTATGCTACACATTGATAACAAAAACATTTCTGCTTTAAAATACGGATATTCCGTGAGACGGGCAATAAAGAAAATAAAGTTCTCAAGTGTCGATCTTTTTTTAATTTTTAATTTTGAAATTGATTTTCTTTCACAAAATCACTAATGTTCTTCAATAAAAAACTTCGTATGTCCCTTTGGTACATAAATTTTAACAAATCTATTTATTAGATGAAGTAGCATAAGATTACAGAATTATAAAAAAAAATGGTGCTTTTTCAGACATTAATAAAAAGCTTACGAGGGTTTAAAGGTTCATTTCATACAAAATTTATATCTCTTTAGCCGTGACTCTGAGGACCCAAGTTCCAAGGTTGAAAAGGTAGCAAATGACCCCAACAATATCCCAAAAATTTTTGACGGTTGATGTGCCGAACACCCTATGTTCATATGAAGTTTTTTCTCAAAATGTATTTAAGAATTACTTTTTTAAATATTATACTTCAACTGTAATTTCCTAAGTTTAACAAATGTTTAGGTTTTATTCTTTGGATCAAAGTATTTGTTAAAAAATCAATCAATAACTAGATTAACCAATTTAAAAACTTTATAATTTAAATGAAATCACCCTGTAGACAGGACCTATTCGAAATTAATGAAAGTTAGACTCGCTAATTAAGAGAACTGTTGATTTGTTTTAAATATGTAGTAGTGCAATAAGGTAGGTAAAAAAAAACGTTATTTATAAGTTTAATTTTTAGGGCAGTGTCATATTTTAATAGATTATAAATACATACTTAACTTGCTCAAAGCTATTTTAGTTAGAGCTTTCGAAAACATTAATTAATATTATTTACTTATTAAATTTATTCTTGAAACGTACTTAAATTTTATACCAATGTATTGTTACTAAATGTTTTATTTTAAATCTCAAACGATTTTTAATGTAAAAATAGCAGTGAAAAAATCCAATATTTTGTTGTATAGATTCTTTTACAGGATTTTTTGTGCCAAACAAACAACATTTTTAAAATTTTTATCGAGACTGCTCAAAAAATTGAAGTGAGCCACCCGTTTTTTTGACATTTTTAAAGTAAATTTTTTCCTAAACGAAACGGTCAATTCCCATAGAATTTTCTATGTGATATAGCTTCGATTATCCTCTTTCAACGTTTGGTTTTCTTGTTGTCCTGCGCTTGACAAATAGATTTACAGGGTGGCTACAACGCAAGTGTAACAAAAGTGCGAAAGTTTGCACGGTTCCCATTTTCCGTACGATTTAAAAAAAAAATTATAATGACACAAAATGACAGTCAGCTAAAGTCAGAAAAAGTAATTTCTCAGTTTTTTAAATTTCTCTTTAGTTTCCGAGATATGATTTTTTTTCCGTAAAATTGTACTTTTTCCAATTTTTAGTTTGACGTTTCTACCCGGTTTGACCTATAGCCATCAAATTTGCTATAAGACAACCCAAATATTGACCCTTTCGAACATTGAACGCCATTGTACCCTCGATGATCACTGAGCACAATCAGGGGCGTGCAAAAATAATTTTTCATAAATTCTCCTTTTTATGCCTAAACCTGAGTTTGTACCTAATAATTTTGGTTGTCTCGTTTCATCATCAGCCTCCATCTTCCGAGCATTTTGGTGTATTATTTACAGAAATCGGTCAAGAAATTAGAGTTCTGGGAGCAAAATTGCTTTGTAAATAAGGCCACAAATTTTTTTTATCGGTAGTTACCTTTTTATTCTTCAGCCTATTTTTGTGTATGATACCTTAAAATGCTCAAAACTACAAGCACAAACAAAACATAACATTTCTGGTTCCAACGCATTTCACATTTTAGTTTTTTTCAACTCTTGAAACTTTCGTTTGTGAGATATTACAATCTAAATCAGAGGGCACACGTGGCATAAGCTCTGCTCTATGATTTTTACTGAGGCAACAGCAAAATCATCTGTAGTGGAGTGAGAAAATTCGTTTGAATCCATGGACTTTAACAAAGAACTGGCATTTTTACAAAAAATCATCCTGACGCCACTGGTGATATTTTAACAAAAATGAGAAAACCGTCTCGGCATAAATGTTCAAACTTCAATAAAACCTGTTTTGCACTTACCTAGAGTTGATATCAGGTCACCTACAGAAGGTGAAACTCAGGTTTAGGCATAAAAAGGAGAATTTATGAAAAATTATTTTTGCACGCCCCTGATTGTGCTCAGTGGTCATCTAGGGTACAATGGCGTACAAGGTTTGAAAAGGTCAATACTTGGGTTGCCTCATAGCAAATTTGGTGGCTATAGGTTAAACCGGGTAGAAACGTCAAACTAAAAATCAGAGAAAGTACAATTTTATGAAAAAAAATCATATCTCGGAAACTAAAGAGAAATTTAAAAAACTGAGAAATAACTTTTTTTGGCTTTAGCTGACTGTCATTTTGTGACATTAAAATTTAAAAAAAAAAAGTCGTACGCGAAATGGAAACCGTGCAAACTTTCGCACTTTAGTTTTACTTGCGTTGTAGCCACCCTGTGAAGCTATCTGTCAAGCGCAGGACAACAAAGAAACCAAACTTTAAAAGAGGATAATCGAAGCTATATCACATAGAAAATTGTATGGGAATTGACCGTTTCGTTTAGGAATAAATTTACTTAAAAAATGTCAAAAAAAATGGGGGTGGCTCATTTCAATTTTTGAACAGTTTATTTTAAACGTAGATTTTTTAAATATTTTCCTATGAAAATTTTTGTATATATTTTGTGTATATTATTTTTATCGTTTACCTTATAAATACAGTAAACTACTAAAATAAAAGTATTTAATTTTAAGCCTTAGCTGTATTAACTTACCAATTATTAACACTTCAAATTTGTGAATTAAAAATAAGTTTTTGATTATACAGTGTAATAAAATCACTGCTCAAGGCACTTAATAAAAATTAAACACGTGAGCGGCAAATGCCTGTTAGAAAGAGCTAGTCAAATACGTAAAATTAAACTTCCATTTGAACTCAAGAGGAGTCGCCACTGACGCTAGAGATTACTGATACTATGCTAAACTCTTATCCCACTAGAAAAACGCTATCAAAAGACCGTCCTATAATTTTTTGCTAGCTATGTCAAGAGCAGGAATTAAACACAAATTTACTTTCATATATGTACTGTGTAAATAAATGGTTAAAAAAACTAAACAGTGGTTAAAAAACCCTACGATCATTAAATGTAGTCATTAATAATGTAGTTTTGTCATATTAAATACCATAAAAAATATAGATTTATTTTAAAAAATTGACTTTTAAATTTTTTATAGAGCGTGATATTTAATAAGACGGTGAGAGGTTTAGTAATAAAAGATACAGTAAGATCAAATTGAGCTAATTTTAGCATTCATGGGTACAGTGCACATAAGATTTTACGATTTTTGAGGGCGAAATATATATAAAACTTACTTATAGCAAAAAAACAATTATTTTATTACAAAAAACTTAAGAATAAAGACAGTACAAAACACAAGAAAACAGCACTTGTGTAATAAATTAGTATAAGTATGATAAACCTTAAAAAGTCTTAATTAATGCTTACAAGCTACGTTTGAAAAAATCAAACAATGGTTTAGAAAAAGTACTAGTAGTTTAGGGGAGAGTACCACAAGATGGGTCACATTTTTTGAAAGTGAATAATTAATTAATATTTTATCTTGTGACCAAATGATTTTATAATTTTGTTTTTTAAAACTTTTTGAACCCATCTTCAAAACTTGCACTTATAACGAAAAATCTGAAATAATTTTAAAACAAATATTAAATGCAAGTTTTGCAATTCACCTAAAGGCAAAATCTTCTTTAATAAAAATCCATAGTTGTTTAGTGTGTACACAATACAATATAATAAAAAAATATAAAACATTTCATAGATTTTGGTAGCCGCCTATTCTTTAGTAAAGCTTCTCGTTAAAGCCCAAAGATCGTGCAACATGTGCATGATGAGTTCAAAAAATGACTGTCCCATCTTGAGAAACTGTCCCATTTTGGGCTTCTGTCCCCCACGTACACATATATGAATGTAAACTTAAAGAATTATAAAATATTCAAAAATATTTTTAAAAATAAACAAATATCTAATAATAATTCTCAAAACGTTATTTAACACGTAAATACAAAATTATAATGTATCTGCATTTGACGTTAAGTCTTGCGCGGTTTTATCGATTACAAAGAATATATACCGGTAGAATCCAAAATAGATGTGTACCTAACTATTACCTAAACAATTAAAAAAACTATTTTTTACATTATATTTGGAACTTATTTAAAAAAAAGCTAATCCACTCACTAGATGTCCGTTCAACATTGGGGCTGACTTTTAAATATATAGTAATTGTCACTTTTATGTCTATAGTTCAGAAGTGACGTCGATAGTATCGCCATCTAGCTTTATTATATGAAAACTGTCAGCACAAAAAGGCTCTTTAGAAAAAAAAAATAACAAAAAAAGACGTGTGTTTCACACTTTTTAACTTCGAAATAAATGAAAAATAATCTGGCAATAAATTTTTTTTACATTAAACTTGGTACTTATTTTCAGAAAAAAAAATAGGTATCCAACTCACTAGATGTTACTTTAAAATTGGGTCTGACTTTCTATTTGCCACTTACCGGGCGGGCCAAAAAAAACCGGACAATTTTTATTTCATTATAACTTTTGAACTATACAATCGATTTTAATGGGACAAACTGCACTGAACTAATCAGAGTTTTGACCTAATATATTTCTTTGTCCGCCATATCAAAATCCAAGATGGCGGACGAAATTAAAATGTACCCTTCAAAGATGCTCGTTTATTCTTGTGTTGCGAACATGTTTTAAATTAGTGAAAAAGCTGCAATCTTGCCACGCACAACAAGGTATGAACTAGAAAAATCGGTTTAGTAGTTCTAATACAAAATATTTTTGTGTCAACCATTGTTTTGCATATTATATGATTGCCTTGCTAATCATGTCTGCATTTATTATCTTATAAATTCATTACTACTAAACCGATTTTGATTAAATAAAAAACATCCTGGTGAGAAATGATTGCTTTTTAAAGATCATGATCATGAATTTACCGATTTATTATTTAAAATTTTGTACCATGATATTTTTTATTTCACTAAAATCGGACCAGTAATAACGAATTTATAAAGAAATGAATGCAGACAGGATTGGCAATGCAATCTTATAATTTGTAAAACAATGGTTAAAACAAAATTCTGATTAATTCTCTATCAAGTGCAGTTTGTCCCATTAAAATCGATTGTATAGTTCAAAACCTATAATGAAAAAAAATTGTCCGGTTTTTTTTGGCCCACCCGGTATGTTTTTTGGCGCAAAAAAAGCCATTTTTGGAAAATGAAGACAAAAAAGTGTTAAATTTTATACTTTTTAAATTTGAAAGAAATAAAAATATTCTAGAAAAACATTTTTCACATTAAAATTAAAACTTATTTAAAAAGAAAGTAATCCACTTACTAGATGTCGGTTCAAAATTGGGACTGACCACTAAATATGTATATTGGCTGTCTATTCGCCACCTATATGTCTATGGTTCAGTTGTGACGCCAATCCACGGTGGATAGAATAGACCGGTGTTCGAATCTTATATATATATATGTCGAATTCTTCACGTCACTGGTGGTCCAGCTGATTTTTGTAAACAAAAGTTAGATATGATATGAACAACTAATATTTTTTGAATTTTTTGAAAACTAAGGCAATTTTCCTACTGTTTTCTAGTACATTCTTATAAAATATAATTTTCTAGACCTATTGTCGTTATTTTTTTTAGCCCGCTTTATTTTTTATTACACAAAACTTAAATTACAAGTCAAACTGAATGTGATCGTTTAGTATCAAAGGTCAACCATTTTTCGATTTTAACTTTTGTGTAAAGAGAAATGAAGCGGCTTAAAAAAAAATAACGACTGGTATGTCTAAAAAATATTATTTTATAAGAATATACTAAAAAATAGTAGGAAAATTGCCTTAGTTTTCAAAAAATTCAAAAAATATTAGTTGTTCATATCATATCTAACTTTTGTTTACATAAATCAGCTGGACCACCAGTGACGTGAAAATTCGACTTATATTTACAAGATCCGAACACCGGTCTATTCTATCCACCGTGGCCAATCGCATCTCGCGTCGCCATCTAGACTTACTATATGAAAACGTTTTTTGGACTAAAAGGGACCATTTTTATTTAAAAAAAACCAATGCAAAAAAGAAAAAATAATATCAAACTTTTTAAAATAAAACTTTTTGAAATTTGAAAGAAATAAATTATGTCAGACCCAAAATAACTGTTGAAACTTCGCTTACCTTATAAACTTATTCCTCGGCAGGCATTTTGGGCTGTAGGGCAACTTCCATGTCAGTGATGGCTCTATCCATTTGGGCGAAAAGGATCTTGATCGAACCGGTTATGTCATTGTACTGCTGCAACGACTTTAAGACGTTTTGGGTAATTTCTCGGCTTTCCTCGTAAATGGTTAGGTTGGCCACTAAAAGTTAATATTTTGCATTTCACCATAGGTTTATTCTTTGAGAAACAGAGTCGTTCTTATTAGGGATCGACCGATACCGAGATCGGTATCGGCATATCGGCCATTTTGGCCGATGTCGGTATCGGCCGATATGAAACATGCGATATCGGCCATATCGGTATCGGCCAAGGGGATTTTTACCCTTGAAAAATACCTTAGGAATTATTTTTAAAATACTGAAAAAAACTATCACTGTATAAAAATTGTGTAGGTAAAACGACACAGTATCTAAACTAAACTAAGGTAACTGATAATGAATACTGCGCTCCTCATAGGTAACAAAACGTTATTGTGCTGACAATGATTTATTGTGGGTAAAAGTGATATCATTTGTGTCATGTTTCGCTACCTATGAGGAACACTTATTATCAGTTACTTTAGGTAAAATCCCCTCAGTATCGATCCAATATTAATATCGATTATTGGGCTTAGTAATTTAGTTCATTATTTTTAAAATTCAAAAACTTAAAACATTTAAAATCTCAAAGAACAATCCCGGTTTGGCTAAAAACATCACTGCACTAAATATATTAGTTAATCATTTTTTAAGGACTTGACCGATTTCAAAATTTAAGTATGGCAAAAGAAATACTCTGCCAATATATGGATACCTAAGCTCACACTAGATACTATAATTATAGTTTTCGTGTGTTCTCCAGGCTCAATTACCTTTCGTTTGATACCACACAAGCCATGTTTTAACTTTAACTCTAATTTTTTTAATCTACCCCCACCCTTTTTTCAAAAACTAAAATGTATTTTGTTTAACCCCAGACTCAATTACCTTTCGTTTGATATCACACACGCCATATTTTCACTTAAACTCGAATTTTTAAAATCTACCCCCACCCTTTTTTTTCAACAAATTTCTTTTTTGTTGAACTCCAGACTTAATTACCTTTCGTTTGATATCACACACGCCATATTTTGACATACACTCTAATTTTTTTAATTTACCCCCACCCTTTTATTTCGCTTGTGTTCATTGAATTTTGTTTATTTTTAAATGGGACCATCTGGGCACAACATTTAGCCTAGGCACCAAATTTCATTAAAATCAGGCAAGCGGTTTTTTTTCTCTCTGGACCTCAGAAACGTTGTTTTGAACTTCTTGGTTTCCCTCTTGTGATTTTTACCTTCCTAGCCCGCACAGCAATGGCCAGAGAAGGTATTGTTCTCGACAAAAATTTTTTTTTCAGATAACGCCCAAAATGTGTTATTTGGGTGTATTTTGACCTAGAGCCCCTGTATGTTGACATATTTCGATATATCCACATATGTCAACATACAGGGACTCTATTTTGACCTATCCTAGCAACATCGTTGAGACGTCTGTCTGTATATGTGTGTGTGTGTGTGTATTTTTTTTTCTGTCCGTAACACGATAGCTCCTAAACCGCTGAACCGATTTTCATAAAATTTTCAAAAGAAATTGTGTTCGACACTAACGAGCTGATTAGATTTTGGTAAAAATCCATTAATGGTAATGACAGTATGCTAACTTGTAGGAATATAGTAGACTACATTTGACTCAATAATATGTGTTATAACCAAAAACTTCGTAGGACCTTGAGTTTCTGAGATATTAATAAAAAACTGTTGTCAAAGCTGATTATCATAGCTTTACTTTAAGTGTGCTAATAGGCTAGCTAGGAAGGTATTAGATCTGTCATAGATCCATTTATTTAACAATGTTTGCTAAAGGGGAATCATCATCGACGCTTCTGATGCATCGTTACTTTCTGTAGAATCGTAATTCTGTCCATTAACTTTTGAAATTTCGTATTTTAAATCTGTACAGGTTCTTTGAAATAAAGCATTGTCAAAAAGACATGTCTTAAACCTTGGGTCTAATCTAGTACCATGTAGCAGTCAAATTTACCTAATTTTCAAAGCAAAAAAAAAATTTGCCCAATATATCGGTATCGGCCATGCGTATATCGGTATCGGCCGATATCGATATCGGCCTGAAAAACCCGTATCGGTCGATCCCTAGTTCCTAAATCACAGATTTTTTTATTTTTGTAGACTTAATCCCCTAAACTCAAAAATGTATTTTAAATATTTTTAGTTGATTTTGTATTTTTATACAGGGAATCAAAAATTTAGATTTCAGCTTTTTTTATCAAAAACATTGATGTTTGCTAAAGGGGAATCATCATCGTCGCTTTTTTTTGTATTTTAAATCTGTACAGGTTCTTTGGAATAAAGCATTGTCAAAAAGACATGCCTTAAACCTTGGGTCTAATGTAGTACCATGTATCAGTCAAATTTACCTAATTTTCAAAGCAAAAAAAATTTTGCCCAATATATCGGTATCGGCCGATATCGGCCATGCGTATATCGGTATCGGCCGATATCGGTATCGGCCTGAAAAACCTGTATCGGTCGATACCTAGTTCCTAAATCACAGATTTTTTTATTTTTGTAGACTTAATCCCCTAAACTCAAAAATGTGTTTTAAATATTTTTAGTTGATTTTGTATTTTTATACAGGGAATAAAAAATTTGGATTTCAGCTTTTTTTATCAAAAACATTGACTGGACTAATTTTTTTTATAGTTATCTCATTACAATACAAGTTTTATTATTTTCTTGGTAACTTGTTAAGGGTTAGAACTAAGGATTTGTAAAATATTTTTGTTTAATGCTGCCAGTCCAAGATTCCAACCACAAGAAACTCCGCGGCGCTGCGAGTGAAATGTGGAACTGCTGCTGAATGAAAGAAGGTAAGCTTCTAGCGTGTTGCACATTTTTTTCCTTTGTTTTAGTTCAATAAATTTCTGTTTTCCCAGACGGGGTGAATTTAACTTTGGGGTAATTTTTTTTGTGAAATCTCTACTTCTTCCCTTCGGGCACAGCCGTCTATTTGGTCCTTTGAGCCGGATATGAACCAGCGACCCATGGATTTACACATTTACCAGGGAATGGTTTAAAATTGCTTGTAAGGCATCTTGGTAATCCTCAGGATAGAGCTCACGACAAATCGATCTAATTGTGTATTTCATTTCATCAAATTCCATCCACAGGAACATCCGCGGCGCCGTGAGTGAAATGTGGAACTGCTGCTAAATGAAAGAAGGTAAGCTTCTAGCGTGTTGCTGATTTTTTCCTTTGTTTTAGTTCAATAAACGTCTGTTTTCGCAGACGGGGTTAATTTAACTTTGGGGTAATTTTTTTGTGATATCTCTAGATTTCTCCCCTTCGGGCACAGCCGTCTAATTTTTAAGTGTCCAAGTTTTCCTTAAATGTGACATATAATTATATTTTAATATTAGCAACATCTTGAGAAAAATATGTTATTTATACTTTTTTTTTGAGGAAAGGAAATGCTTCTTACTTACTTTTTCTACAATAATCGGTTCCTCAATTTATCCGCTGTTGAACATAGTTTGAAAAATATCTTCAGTTGCTTTTGATTTTTGTACTGATTGTTGTACAGGGTTGCTCAAATAGAGGAAGTTTTGTTTAAAAGGTTTATTTCAAACAGTGCATGCGCCAAAAGGCCTTAATTTTTAATTTTATTATTTTGAAGACACCCGATATGTTCGTGTTTCTTTAGAACTCACCCTTTTAAATTATAATCAACATGACATTTTTCTGTCAAAACTTTTAGTTTACTTAATAAACCAGTGATTCCAGATTTTTGGGACACCCTCTATATAACATGTACACATAGCAATAGGTTACTAAACTCTATATTAAAATTTTTGAGATAACTTTTTGACAGTTATCAGCTGTTTACCATAACAAATAGCATAGGCCAACAAAAAACAGTTGGTAAAAGTTGTCTCAAAAATAATGATATGAACTGTAATTAAGCTATCCTTCAAGTTAACTACTAGAGTAGGTGAAACACTATCACCAGTATTTACTAAAGGGTCTACAGTGCTAAGTGCTACAATCCCACGATGGATAGAATAGACCGGTGTTCGGATCTATATATATATATATATATATATATATATGTCGAATTTTCCACGTCACTAGTGGTCCAGCTGATTTTTGTAAACAAAAGTTAGATCTGTTATGAACAACGGAACAACTAATATTTTTTGAATTTTTTGAAAACTAAGGCCATTCTTCTACGGTTTTCTAGTACATCCTTATAACATGTAGTTTTCTAGATGTATTGTCGTTAGTTTTTTTTAGCCCGCTTTATTTTTTATTACACAAAACATAAACTACAAGTCAAACTGAATGTGATCGTTTAATGTCAAAGGTGAACCGAGGGCTATTGTGTAGTAAACAAAGAGGTATGTCAGCGGATAATTTTTGAAGCTGAAACGAACACATTCATTTCTTCGAATTTTAGTTTTTGTGTAAAGAGAAATGAAGCGGGCTAAGAAAAATAACGACTGGTATGTCTGAAAAACATTATTTTATAAGAATATACTAAAAAATAGTACGAAAATTGCCTTAGTTTTCAAAAAAATCAAAAAATATTAGTTGTTCATATCTTATCTAACTTTCGTTTCTAAAAATCAGCTGGACCACCAGTGACATGAAAATTCGACATATATTTATAGGATCCGAACACGAGTATATTCTATCCACCGTGCTACAATCCTAGGTTTAAAAGTCTACATTTTGGGTGAAGGTTTAACTTATTTTTCCAGTGAATGCAATAGTTTTTAATATTTATATAAATTGTTCATAAATACCTTGCTATATGGGTCATCTTTTTTTGTTGTAACAAAGACATTATTTCCACACAAAGGTTATAAATAAATAAAAAGAATAAAATATTATGGTTTAAAAATGGTAGCCATATTTAAACCTCCAAACGTCACTAGGAAATGTCGAATAAAAACGGTGTAAGTCAGTGTCAGCTGTCCGCTATATTTTATATGTTAATTTTTTAGACAAGTTAGCGACGATTAAACCGATGGTCGATTGTTTTAGTGAATGTGTAATTGAAAAGGGATTCTAATATATCTTGTGCTTTTTACAGTATTTAAATATTGATACATATTTAATACGGTAATGCATCTACAGATATAGTTTTAAGTTATTTATGTATTATTTAGCTTTGAATATTTTTGTGTATAAGTTTTTTTGTCAATCATGGATTCTTTCTATTGTTTTTTGAACTTTAAACCACCCCTCAGGGGTGGTACTACAATTTGAAACTATATTTAGTGGGAATCCTAAAAATGACATTTCATTACAAAAGTTTTATGTGGTTTTTCTTTATTTCTAAAGTTAATTTGAATTTATTTGATCATTATTTCACTGAGAAAAGCTTACTATCATATTGCACATTAGGGTGAAACAAATCTTTGAAGTTACTTGACCTGTAAGTATTAAAAAAATACACTTAAACCGGTCGGTTTTCGATTTAATGGCATTTTAATACTACTACTAGATTAACACTACATACCTAAGATTAACACTCCAATAGAGATTGCAAATAGATGTCATTTTTAAAATCTTTGAAAAAAAATATATTTTTGTCCTTTTATTAATTTGAACAAAAAACTAAGCTTTTTTGAAAAATAATGCAAAGGACTGTATTATAGTTAAGTTATAGGCAATAAAATTTTCTTTTAACCATTGTAGACCTTGTTAAAGTTGAGGTTACATTTAAAATAATAAAATAAACATTAACGTCCAGTTATTATCTTAATGAAAATAAATAGAAACAAAGTAAATTTTTTTTTTAGAACTTGATACCCCAAAAATTACTTACAATTATTTTAAATTATTTTACTACTTTTGTTTACAAACTCTATAGTTTTCAAAACATAATTTGTAAAATATGAATGATTTATGATGAAAAACTAACTTTAAAATAATTAAGTACCCACCTGAAAGTTGATCCAACTTCTCAGATAACTCAGTAATTTTTGAGATGTTCACAGAATCAGTAAATGGGATCAAGCTTTCAAAATTCCTAATTAAATTGACAATGTCCTGCAATTCAGGGTATAACTCTAACAAGCACTGTCTTTTTGCTTCCAGTTCTAAATCTGTTTCACCTTGAAGAGGATCTGAAAATTAAAAAAACATACATCCATTAATAAAACAGAAATAAAAATAAAACACTTTCTGATATTTTGGAATCATAAGGATGATTCTACAAAAATGGTGCTGTGGAGTGGGAATGCATATTTTTCAAACACAGACTGCAAATGAAGCATAGTTTTAGTTATAAGATTTAAAACGAAATGTTTTCTTTATGGAGCATTTGAGTTTAATGTATAAAAAAAATTGCAAGTTTATAATTTTTTTTGATTACAAATCAAATACCTCATTCCTCTGGTGTAGTCCCAAACCAAATAATTAAAACTCAAATTGAAAAAAATATCCTAAAAAATAATATTTAACCAAGTCTTAACTATTTATCAAAAAATTGATAAAACTTAAGTTTGCAGTCATATTTTTGAAAATCTGAATTTACATCTTCTCCAGAAAATTTTACAATTTTAAACTTGTTCCATTTTTAATAACACAATATTTGTGAATTCCACCGGTTAATTTCTAGAGACAGAGACGGCCCTGGATATCTAATTTACTTGTGAGGGTGACAAGTTGTGACAGATAATGTCGACTTTAGTTTGGTTTAAGTTATAAATCTATTTATTTTCAGCAGAAAATTAGGTTTTTTCTGAGAAATCAAAAAGGAACACTTTAATTATCATCCCTATGGTAAGTAAATATTCGACTGATATCAATAGTATAATTTTTTTGTTGATTGTTTTAAAATTATTAGTATAGGAACTTTGTTTATATAAAACTTAAGTTAAGTAGTCTAAATAGATTTTGATTTAAATTGGAAAAACATTAAAAAACTCATTCCTCTGGTACTCATCCCTCTATAATTTTTATGCAATAATTCCTAAAATTCGGGAAAAAAAATGTTTCTTAGCTTACACCTAATTAGTTACATAAATTTAAAAAAACAAAATTATTTACTGTGCTGTACTGTTATTTAAAGGCAATGACTAAAAATGATATCCATATAGCCCACTTTTGGTAGAATCATCCATATAAAGTTGGTACTTTTCTTATGGAATGACTTTATTTTTATTTGATTTTGAAATCAGTGTAAAAGTTCTTTTAAAATGATGCCTCACACTCAATTTATTTTATTGATTTCTTAATTTGATTATTTCAAAATATTTTAAACCCAGTAAAGAAAATAAAATGTTAATATAAACAACATAGAAAATACAAATATATGTAATATCTCAAAAACTATTTGACTGACAAAATTCAAATAGTTCACCCATACAGCTGACTCAGTTTATGCATAGTATATTATGTAAAACTTCTATATCACCAACACTGAGAAAACAAATATTAGAGGAAATTGAACAGACAGAAAATACAATGGAAGAATCAATGGAAGCAGATGAATTACAGGAAAACCCATATAGAATATCATCCACCCTATTACAATAAAAAATAATCGTTTTATAATGAAAACACTTAGTTTAAATTAATTAATTAAATTTTGATTTAAAGAATTTAATCTTTAGTATACAATAAAGTAGGGAATGGCAACTTTTAAAATTAAGATAATACAATGGAACATTGCTGGAATTAACAATAAATAATGAACTAAGGTATCTTATATCAACAGAAACCTGACATAATGTTTATTAATGAAAGCAATCCCAAGCTGAGAAAAAGATTAATAATCCCAGGTTATACAGCAAACAGATTGGATAGTCAGAATGGTAGAGGAGGTTTAGTTCTATTTGTGTGGAATCTCCACTAAGACATCCTCAGTCTTATTTGATAAAGAAAGTAATAAAATTCATTAATGCTAGTAAGTAATATAAATATATAACAAAAAAAAACTATTTAAAATGTAGTGAATAGTGGAAATAAAATCATTAAAATAAAAATATACAAAACATAAAGTATAAATCATCAACACAAGTGAATAACTAATAATTAAGAACTAAGTATAGTTTAAACAAAGTAGTAAACTTGGAGGTATAGGGTTAACCCAGATGTGAACTTTGGTTTGCACCTTCAAGTGTCAACAATTCCCTGGATGCTGGAGCCTCAAGGGCCCGAAGTCCATGTAGCAAACAGAAGAATCAGAATCAATTTGACAGTTGGTCACAAAACAGTTTTAATACCAAATGAAATTTAGTTATTTCCCAAAATACAAACTTTTCAAAAACTTAAAAATGGCTTGTTATATCAAAAGTGTGGGTCAGTTTTGTTCTGTCTTTCCTGGAAATACCAAAACCCCCCAAACAATAAATTTGGGACAGCCTGTACAGAGATTTCAAAATAAGTACTTACAAACATTGCACCATGTGTGATTTATCCAACATAAAAATTTGGAACTATACAGTCTATAAAAAAGTGTAGCATATGAATGTGGAAGGAATTGTGCTCTTAAACAATACTGTGCCTTCAAAGTCTAAAAAGAGGTAAGCAATCTGAAGTACAATAATGATAATTCTAGAGTTGAAGTAAGGTTTTTTAGTAAGTACCAAAATTAAAATGTTTTTACTAAATTGCAAATAATTTTTAGGTACCAACTTTTATCTTCTACTATTGTATGTTCATATACCTACACACATTCAATTCTTTAGAATCAGAAAAGACAGAGAGTACCATGATAATGCAAAAACTGACCTAAATATTCATTTATAGTAGTCATCCTTTGTAAAATAGAAGTGACAGCATCTCTGCAACTTAAAGCTGAAGAAATCATGGTTTGGGTGTGCAAAAGCAGTTCAGTTATGGCTTGGGTCTTTATTTCCACTGCCTTGTTGTCTTTGGCGGGGAGCACTTGGAGTTCTAAGACGGAAATGCGCTTTTCTAGGAGATCTAGGATGTCAATATCTGTAAAAAAAAAATTAGGTTTGATTCCTGGAGATACACCCAGTGTATAAATTGTTGATTTTTGCTGAAAGGAAAATTAGTGGAAACTTTGGGACATGTCAGAGGCTTTATTCAGTTCTTGTTTTTTCTCTACACATAAAAATAGGGGTAGTTTGCTGACGTTTTGGTTTTTTTTTCAAAAACTTTAATTTAACTTGTCTTCGAGTTCTTACCTGATTTATCGTGAAAAGCGCACGCCATCATTTCTTGTAAAAACTGCTAGAAAACACTAGAATATAATTTAAATAATAGAAAATATTTGTAAAATTTGGAAAAACACAAAATTTGTCACAAACAGCTGCCTTGAACTCCTTGTCTAAAAGCTAGAACAGAAATGCAACATCGGGCTTTCACCAAGGGAGTACGGGGAAAGCAACGTTGCCATATTGTTTGCGCACAGCTTTCGAGATTTCATTTGAACCCCTCATCTGAAAGCCATAAAATCAATATTGGGCTTGGCTTTCACGATAGGAGTATGTTGAGCGCTCTGGAGCGTCACTTTCGAGAAAGGAGGATTCATTGAAACTGTGGTTTTGCTTTCAGTAGGGAAGGTTATTTTAAGGGTGGGTTTATGGAATAAATTATAAAAATGTCCGGTAAAGCGGAAAACGAACAGCTGAAGCTGAATTTGGAAAGTCAGCTTAATCGTTTGGTAGAGCAGCTTGCGGATCTAGAGAAGGAAAAGTGAGGACAAACAGTTTTAAGTTATAAACTCAAATGAATAAGATTGTAACCAATATTAAATCCATATTTTTAATGTGTTTTTTACATTAATGTAGAGATAACCAATCTTAGTTAAATTTATGGGTACTGGTTAGCAGCTGTACATGCATTTTAAGTATTGTTCATACTCGTCTTAGTCTTTTGTTTTTGATTAGTCTTTGTCCTTTGATTAGTCTTAGCTGTCTTAAACAAAATCGGCTGTTCATACTCGTCTTTTGTTTTTGATTAGTCTTAGTCATAACCCACTGAAAAAAAAATTGAATTTCAATAAAAAGGCCCTCTTTAAAAGTCATTTTCTACACAAAACAATCTTATTTAACCTAATCTGTGCACGAAACACAGACACGAAAGAACAAAAGCGAAAAAGAAAAAAAAACAAATAAAATTTTGAGGTTATGTTGAGAGTTTCTGTTAAAAACATGATTAATTCAAAATTTCGGCCGCGCGCTTCGGACGCCCTGTAAAAAAAAACAACAAATATCAGCTGATGTCTGTCACTTGTCTTAGTTGTTGTCCTAAGGATTGAAAGTTGGCAACTCTTAAGACAAAGACTAATCAAAAACAAAAGCAAAAGCATTGTATGAACACTCCCATAAGAAACAGTGGTTTTAACTTTCTTATGACAAGACATATGACTAAACCAAGACAAAAGACTAGACAAAAGACGAGTATGAACGATCCATTAGAATCATTCTCAATTTTAGAGATGAATTAGACCCATCTGAATATGAAGAAATGAAACAGGACACAATAGATCAGCTAAAAGAACTGAATGAAAGCTTAGAAAAACTCCTAAAGGGAAATATTTCACTTGTGACAACCTTAGGTAAGTGTAACATGCATGGTTTTTCTGAAAAATTTAATAATTTTTAGTCTACTGGGGGCTTGTTTACTTTAAACAAACCTAGAGTATGTTATGATGGAGTTTGGTTTGGTTCAGTTGGTTTAAATAATAGTAGGATTCATAATTTTATTCTATAGAAATAAGATTCAATTTTTTACTTAGGTACTGATTTGTTAAAGGATATGTCTTAAAGTACAAGTTATTTTTAATTTTAGGGGCTATTAGACTTGCAACTCAGACAGCAATATCTCAAGCTTTTAATACTCCTGAGGTTTTATGTTTATTTGGAAAAAGGGATGCTAAACAACTTAGAAAAGAAATTGAAAGTGTTACTGAACAGGTACTTAAATCTCGAAAATTGATAGGAAAAAAATAGGAACAAAATTTTTTTTTACAAATAAAGATAGCTTAAGGAAAATTTGTCTACTTTCCCTCTTGAGCATTTTTGGGAACCTTAAAGTTTTTTATGTTCTGGGAAAGTCTATAAATATTCTGGATAATAGGTACTGGACAACTCTGGGAAAGTCTATAATCATTATGAAAAAGTTCGGAAATGTTCCTGAAAACTTTGGAAATGGTCAGGAAAGAACAGGGAAACTCTGGAAATGTTCATAAAAAGTTCTGGGCAAGTCTGGAAGTGTCGTGGAAAATTCTGCCAATGTTCAGAAAAAGTCCAAAAATGTTCTGGAAAAGTCTAAAAATGAAAAACTTTGAATAAGTATGGAAAATTTCTACTAAACCCTGGAAAAGTCTAGAAATTTTCAGAAAAATTCTGAAAAACTCTGGACAAGTCTATAAGAGTATGGAAATTATCTTGCAAACTCTGGAAATGTTCATGAAGAGTCTGAAAATGTTTTGCAAAAGTCTGAACATGACTGGAGAAGTTAAGGAAAAGTCTGGAAGAGTCCTGGAAATGTGCAGAAAGTAAGGAAATGTTCTTAAAAACTTTGAACAAGTGTGGAAAAGTTTGAATATTTTCTAGAGAAGTCTAGAAAACTGGCAAAATATAGAAATTTGCCGGAAAAGTCTGGAAATGTTGTAGAAGAGTCTGGAAAAGTCTGTAAATATTCAGAAAAAGACTGGAAATATTGTGGGAAAGTCTAAAAATGTTCTGGAAAACACTTTACTGGAAATGCTTTGAAAAAAAGTCTGTAGTAGAAATATTTGTTAAAAAAAAGGTTCAGGCAGAATTCTCTACAATTCCTCTCCAGGTTACAACTCTACAACCACATTTGTAGAAGATAGGCGCCAAGGTTGAAAAAATCATGTTTTTGCATTTTACACAAAAATACAAATCATAGAGAAAAATTTTATATTTAAGAAATGTTTAGCACAGAATTCTCTACAATCTGTCTCCATAGATCACATGTCTAAAAACAACATGTTTAGAAGATATCCAAATATGTCAACATACAGGGAGTCTAGGGGTGGGTGAGGAGTGTAAAGGAAGAACTTTAAAATGCAAACAGATACAAACATGCAGTTTTCAGATTTATAATTTGATCTGATGACAATACAATTTGATGAAAAAAAAAACAGGCAATAAGGGGTGGGTGACGAGTGTAAAGGGGGTGAAGTCAAAACTTTGGGGTAGGGGGTATGTGGGATAAATTCCTGTGGAATCAAAGCAGATACGAATATGCAGTTTTCAGATTTATGATTTGAACTGATGACAATACAATTTTATGAAAAAAAAACCTGCATTAAGGGGAGGGTGAGGAGTGTAAAGGGGTGCAGTCAAAACTTTGACATTCAATTAGATATGAACATGAGGTTTTCAGATTTATGATTGTTCTGGTCACAATTTAGTTTTATAAAAAAAAAACAGGGATACCACTTGATGGGCCTAGGAGGAGGAAATTGTTTGTAGAAATTTGACAGGGAACAATGACAAAGAAACCTGGTAATAATGAGGCATTGCTAGAAATGGAAAGGTTGGGAAAGCCATAATTACACATTCTGCATTTTATTTCTTTTTAAGTAAGACTAAAAAGTAAAAAATAATTTAAATTTTCTAATAAAATCGTTAAAAAAAATATTAATTTATTTTATATATATTTTTAGGTCAGATTAAACAAATTGAGTCCTAGCGCAGGTAACAAACAAAAAGCTGACATATTGGTGATGTTAAGACAACTAAATGAACAGCTGTCAAAAGAAGAACTCCAGTTTTTGGAAAAACATAAGGCCAGTGAGGTGGCAACAGTTGATTTTATTAAAGTTGATGACTAAATGTGCAAGTAAATGTAAAATGTAATTTTAAAGACTGATTTTAGCACAATTTGTGTTTAGTAAATTACCAAAAGATGTGTGAAGAGTAAAACCACTACCAATAGTTTTTACAAAAATTTGGGTGGGTGATTTTATATGAAATTAACCAAAAATATGGAGGTTTGGCAGACAATCTTACCGATTTTGATAATTTTTGGTACAGTCAGAAACTTTAAATTGCTGATCTATTTCTTTCTGTCAAAATTTATCATTTAAAGATATAAAAAAAGTGTTTTTTAAATTTATACAAACAGAGGTAAGGTTCACAATCTTTTTAGTTCAGTTAAAACTGGTCTTCCTAATTTCAAAAAAGGCATAATTTTTATTTTTGAGCAGGGCATTTAAAAAGTCCCTGACTGTACATTCATTCTACCCCTAAAAGGGATGAAAAATACCACATCTTCTAATAAGTTGTTTTTGTTTATTTAAATTTTGAACATCAAAAAAAAAAATTGGCTGAAACATATATACTAACAAAATTAAGATATCTTGAGAACTACTTACATTAGAATAGTGATATAGGGCTTCTTTGAAAGGTCTTTATAATACATTTTGTAAAAAACAAAACTCACATTTTTTTAAGAAAATATTTTTTATTTCTCTCTTAAATAACTATATTTTTTCCTTAATTTTTTAGCAAGATTCTCACTAAATTTCAAAATGGAGAAATAATGAATTCGTGTTCTAAAAAAAATGAACAATAAAAATACAAGGAAAAATAGTATGAAAAGGATAATTTTCTTAAAAAAATACACTGGTAAACTTATCATTGTTATTTTTTCTCTGAACTGTTTGGTTTGGTGTATTTTATTAAGAAAATTAACCTTTTCCTACTATTTTTATATTTATTTTTATTGTTAACATTTTTTTGCTAAAAGTTTTAAAAAAAATAAAATTACTTTTTTGAAAAATTTAAACTTTTTTATTCAAAAATCTCAATTTTTTTATATAAAAATCATTCATGTGATATTTTATTTGAAAAGCAGTTGAAAGTCCTTTCAAATAAGCCCTATATTATTATACAAATTGATAGTTATTTTTTTATTTTGAAAATTAAAAAAAAAAACAGAAAAATTAGAAATTTGGATATTTTCATCCTTTTTATGGGTAGAACAATTGTACCAAAAATCAAAATCGGTGAAATGGTCTGCCAAGCCTCTTCTTGATTTAGTATGAAACGAATGTTTAAATTTTATATCCAAAACCAGCTTTTTTCATATTTGAAAACAATCGTCAAAAAAAAATATACAATTTTAAAACAATGAAAAACATTATATTTTTATTTTTAAAGTCCACGCTTACTAAATCGGTCACGTTTTAGTTCGGTTTGGTTTAACTATTTAAATAATAATAAAACTTGTATGCGCGTGTAGGTTTTATTTGTTTTTCAAGAACTTAATTCTCTTGTGAACGTTTAGTCAGTTTTGCCGACACCGTCTTTCAATGCCGATCCTGAAAAAATCCGGTCGCGGTCGGAACCAACGATCCTAAACGATTGCTTATTTCCATTTAACTCTATGTTAGCGTCGCTCAAACGAGACAAACACTGCCTGCTCACGTCACCAGGGGACCAGTTGCTGTTTGTATTGAGAGTTCGTGTGATTTTAAGGTGTTTTTGACGTTTTTATCTCCGTTTTTTTGCGTTTTTTCATTAATTTGACGGTGTGGTTGACTATTTAGGAGGTAAATAAACCTTTAGAAATTTGTATTTTGTATAAATTGTATGATAAAATGCCTTCTAGTTTTAGATGTGTAATATCAAATAAATACCTTTTTGTTACTACATAATATAAGTGTATTTTATTATATCCGCAACAAAAACAATACATTATACATCTAATGATTTAAATTGATTAAACTTTTAGAAAAAATCCTACTTCTATTCTAAAACTTTCAACTATTTAAAAAAGAAACTCCAACATATCGTCTGGTACGAAAATTAAGTTCTCAGAGCAAACTCTTGATTTATCAAATCATTTGTTTTGAATGAATTAAATTATTAATTATATTTACTAACACGAATAAAAAATTTGTTTGCAAATAAGCAAGAAAAAAGCGGGAAAAACTCACGCTTGCAATGTGCATTAAATAAAGCGCGCTGAGCAGAGGTCCACTAGTGACGTAAGCAAGGCGCCGCCTACCGCTGAAAGATTCGAGCTAATAGGCAATCCTGTGTGTTTAGGATCGTTGGGTTTGAACCTTCTCGACGTGACGGATTCACCGCGTGTTGTTTCATTTAATCAGTGGCGGTTCGTGAGGTAGTGCCACGAAGCCATAGCACTACAGTATTTTTCTGCAAAAGCACGTTTGTTTATTTTATTTTTAAAATATGTTTATTGGTTTTTATTTAATTTATGCATTTCTTTTTCATTTATATATTATCTGAAACTCGGTAGCCCTGTGCAATGCAGTGCACTCCTTCTCGATGCACTGGCGACGCGATGATGGGCTACTGAAATCCAAAGCTGCGTCGAATACGCTGCCACTTTTCTCTAGGCTCCTTCGAATAGAGATAGATTTTATCTGTAGCCTATGAGCGACAGTGATAGGGCCAATGTTGGGCATTTTAGCGTTGTTTAAGAAATCAAAGATATTTTGTGCGTGGCACAGGTCATTAGTTAGTCGCCCTAATCGCATTATTTCTGTGCGTGGGGCATGGATGTTTTTAATTTACGCCCTTTACAAGACATTTCAATTATTTCGGCAGAATTTTTTGATAAATTTTGAGTCATTTCATTGCGGAATTCGGGAACGGAATAGAAACCCCAAACATATTAGTAGGTATGTTTTTTATTGACTTGTGGGTAAACATTTGGGCGCAACACCCCGAATTGTTTTTACTGACTTAATATTTTGGCACTACCATGCAAAACAAGCCCAAGAACTAGTCAAAAAATGTTACTAGATATGGCAACATTCCACCTTCATTTTTGACTTTTCTGCGTTTCGACAGAATTACGGTTTGCTACTGTTACGTTTTGACTACAGTATACTCGCGCTAGTGTGAACACGAAAAAAATCTGAACATTCATACCATGGAGACCGTTTACACTACGGAAGGTCTATCCTGAAACCGAAATATTATTGGTAAGATATAATAAATCCATACCTATCTTACCATTAAAGGTAACTATTCTTATAATCTAGAGCAAATCTTTAAGTTTCTGCTGAAAATGACAATTTAAAGTAGCAACTAAAATTATGAATTTTTATAAAACTTCAAAATTTACATATCATTAGATAAAATACGATGTTATTTTAGTCCGAACTTATCGAGCTGACTAATGAGTGGCTACTGCTCGGTCTCAATATTTCTTAGGCTCTAACATCTATGTTGTTTGTTTCTAACTATAATGTAACCACTTTAAGTGATTCCAAAACATACTTTACTGCAACTTTTTTAGGTGTCTTCATTTCGTTCTCAGATTCGCCTTTCAAACCTACCTCTGGGAGCAAGAATTAAAAACTTCTTGGTTTTTACCATTTTACAAAGCAAAACATGAAATGGTACTAGTATTTAACACAAAAAACGAATTCAAACTAATTCTCGGTAATTCCCCTAAATTTTACCATTTGATTAACACCTCTTTTCCGTTTTTATATAAGATCGAGACTTGTTACTCTTTATACCAGTATAATACACTGATCTTCACTATTCACACTACTGGGAGGTTCACACAAGCTTGTGTTCACACCAGTGCAGTGTGAGTCTACTGTATATTATTTTCGACATTTTTATGGATCGATAAAATTACGATTCCTTCAATATTTTCTGCTTTATAATTTTCGAAATTGTTCCGGCTCGAGAAAACGTTTCGTTTAATCTATTTTCGATTGTTTTATTTTGAAAAAACTTACGGTTCTACATATTTTTCGATCTCCGTGTGGGTCGCCTAGGCAACATTAAAAAACGGTATATTTGTTTTCTTTTACATTTATTTTTAAAAGAATCAAATAAAGTATTTCATTTTTATAAGTAAGTAGATATCTTTATTAACACTATCATCATAATGATAACTAAATTTACTCAATATGTAAAATGGAACTACAAAGAAATACAAAAACCATAACATTACGGAAAATCAAAGAAATATAATGTATATAATGATATACAGGGTGTTTCTCAATATAATGTACAATCGAAAAGAGTGATGCTACCCTGGCTTGTTTTATGACTAAAAGTTGGCAAATGCTTTTTTACCAAAGCACTGACATTTTTTCTGCCTATAAAATAAATCATTCTAAAAATTATATTCCTGTACATTATAATTATTATTTGAATGGACTTGTAGCTTAATTTACAATCTGAGGTTTGAGCTAAATATCTCAAAAACTACAAAAACGATAAGAGTCATAGAATAAGCCTAAGAACCGCACCTCTTCGTTTATACAATGATATTTAGCACCCTGTATTATAATAAAAGTTATTGGAATACACCTATTAAAAATAATTGGTTTAACGGAAGAAATTTGTTATATTTTTTATGGGTTTTGTTTACAGATTATTACGCAACACATGGATTATATTGAAATTGGAAGGCCAAAAAAAACTTGTTCCCACAAAATTTGAACAAATCATCTAAACCTACCCTAAGACTACTGATCACTTGTTTATAAAGTCCAGAGACCTTAATCACTCTAAAACTTTATTAAATTTACCACCCCCAAAATTACTTCAACAATTTTTTAACTACTCTGTAGCCATTGGATAAAAAACTGGGTTGGATTTTGTATGTCCCTGTTTTTAGTTAAACAAATACAAGGTTACTCTTAAAGTTCCGCTAGTAATATAAAAATCAATCTACAGGATATTATTGGATAATATGCTAATATTGAAGGCTTTAAATATTTTTGTGTAGTGTATTTTTTGTATAAAAGGTTTTTTATTTCGACCAGTTCCATTTATACGGGAATTACCCCTCAGCATTTTAAAAAGAAATATTGATAGGCCACTGTTTTCTTAAAATAAAAAATATTTTTGACATTCTCATTCTTTTCTAAGCAAATTTTGCCTCTTAGTTTTTTCGCTTGACGTACAGTTTTTGTATAAAAAAATCATTTACATACACGAGATCCTTTACGAAAAGAAACAATTTATTTAAATTACCAAAAGCAATTCCCGCACGAACGCCACTTAAGATTTAAATGTTACACATCAAAAAATGCCTCTTGGTGAATAGAAAGTGAGTACCAAATTTTACAAAACTATCTTGAAAGGAGATTTTTTTAAAGATAATAACACCCTGTATCTCAAAAGTTAAAGAGGTTTCGGACCTATATTCATGTACAGGGTGTCTCAACTAAAAGGTAACAGAGGTGTTTTTGGGTATTTTTCGTGCGCATTTGGAGAAACGCTCGGACACGTCGATTTTGTTTGCGAGGGGAACACTTTTCTAAAAATTCGCACGAAAAATACCCAAAAACATCTCTGTTACCTTTTAGTTGGGACACCCTGTATAGTATTTTCTCTTGAAATAGACATAAGAATGACCCCCTTCAATATTCAATAGTACCTTGTATTTATATTGTTTTAGATTCAATATTTTTTTTCTGGTCAATTCAGGTGACTTGAGTCCTATTACAGTTAAACATTTTAGTATAATTTTTAGGTTAATTATAAGTTTCTAAAAGTACGTCTCTAAAAATGTCTAGTCTCTATACCTCAAAAAAAAAAAAATTACGGACACCGCCAAGTGTCTAAGACCCAGTTGTCGAGCCATCTAGTTTTAAATCAAGAACTGATGATAAAGCGCTGTTTATATTTTACATTAATACATTAATTTTTAACAAATAGGGGCCTTTTGCATGTCCCATTTTCACATTATCCTTTATTTGAGGCATGCGTAGTTACCTAGTTTGAACTTTATCCCTTACTAAAGGATAATTGTAGTGTTTGCATATTAGTGAAACGACAAACACACAAATTTAAATTTCCTGCGCCGTGACAAAGTGCTGGTGACGTAGGCAATATGGCCGCGCGGCTGACCTATGAGAAAGCAGCATTGGAGTGACGTCACATGGGACGCCCTCTCGTTACGGAACCATTTTCAGGTCTACACGTATTTTATCGTAAGTCTGTTTTCTTCCATAAATATTTGCGCAATCATAAATAATTACGCGGTTTAAACAACATAAATATTTTAATAATGTTTGACCTTACTTGTGGCCGAATAACGCAGACTTGAGTTCCTTTATTTAGAGACAGTGTTATCGCGCATGTAACGTTATGACAAAATATAATCTAAATTTAAAATATTTTTGATACCAGGCAAATTTTTTCAAGAGCTACCAATGCGGGGTAATCGGCCTATTTAATTATATTCCAATTATTGAATCTTATTTTTTATAAAAACTGGTAGATATGTATTGTTTGGGAACAGTGTTCACCAACTAACCAAAAGTCATCAATATTCTGTGAAGTTAGTTAAAAAAGAAGAAGTACACAGACATTTTTCACTTATTCCCTAGTTGTTTTCGGAACTTTTAATAATTTTTTTCTACAGAGCACAAAACAGGCTTTCAAAAGATAAATAAAGGATAAAAAAAATACCGCAAATAAAAAGTGTGTCTGCAAAAGGTAAAAATTGAACTTCTAAATACCACGTGACATCTGTGATTTAACGTCGCATTAATAAAGAATAAAGTTAGCTAATGGAGTGCGTGCAAAAACTCCCTAATGTGTCGCCATTGAAGATATTGGGTAAGGTAACTAATAGTGGGTACCTCGCATATTGAGCGCCATGCGACAAAATATTGTTTTAAAGCTTCAAAATTATAATGGGTATATTTGGGCTATCCTGTCTAATAATAATCGTATAGATACACTAACTTAGTGCAATTCCGGAACCCTAATACTATTATAAATAGTGAAATGGACAGCGAAATCTATACCAAAGTTTTCAATAAAACGCTTATATTAAAAACAAACCTTCTTTGACAAGAGGTACAAAAGAGCATGTGTATGCAACTTACACTTCATAAAGCAAAAATGTTCGTTTTAAAAATCTATTTGCTCTGAACACCTTGAAGCACGTGACCTCAAGGTGCATTTTTAAAATACAAACAACGTGATGAAAGTCACCGAAAGCACCCGAAGCTCCAAAACGAACTCACTATTGTGCACAATCTTAAACCTGTCGTTTACGTCTACAAATCTTCTTGTGCTCGGCCTGGAACAGAAAACAGGCTTTTGACAGATGAATAAAGGATAAAAAAATAACGCAAATAAAAATTGTGTCTACAAAAGGTAAAAATTTGAACTTCTAAATATCATGTGACATTTGTCGTTTAACGTCGCATTAATAAAAGATAAAGTTAGTTAACTGAGTGTGTGCAAAAGATCCCTAATGTGTCGCCATTGGAGATATTGGGTACGGCAACTGATAGTGAGCACTGCGCATATTGGGCGCCATGCGACAAAATATTGTTATAAAGCTTCAAAATTATAATCGGTATATTTGGACTATCCTGTCTAATAATAATCGTATAGATACATTAATTTAGTGCAGTTCCGAAACCCTAATACTATTATAAAGAGTGAAATGGACAGCGAAATCTATACCAAAGTTTTCAATAAAAAGCTTATATTAAAAACAAACCTTCTTTGACAAGAGGTAAAAAAGAGCATGTGTATGCAACTTACACATCATAAAGCAATTGTTCGTTTTAAAAATCTATTTGCTCTGAACACCTTGACGCACGAGACCTCAAGGTGCATTTTTAAAATACAAACAACAAAATGAAAGTCACCGAAAGCACCCGAAGCTCCAAAATGAACTCACAATTGTGTACAATCTTAAACCTGTCGTTTACGTCTACAAACCTTTTTGTGTTCGGCCTGGAGCAGAAAACAGGCTTTTGACAGATGAATAAAAAATAAAATAACGCAAATAAAAATTGTGTCTGCAAAAGGTAAAATTAAACTTCTAAATATCACGTGACATCTGTCGTTTAACTTCGCATTAATAAAAGATAAAGTTAGTTAAAGGAGTGTGTGCAAAAGGTCCCTAATGTGTCGCCATTGGAGATATTGAGTATGGCAACTGATAGTGAGCACTGCGCATATTGGGCGCCATGCGACAAAATATTGTTATAAAGCTTCAAAATTATAATCGGTATATTTGGACTATCCTGTCTAATAATAATCGTATAGATACATTAATTTAGTGCAGTTCCGGAACCCTAATACTATTATAAAGAGTGAAATGGACAGCGAAATCTATACCAAAGTTTTCAATAAAAAGCTTATATTAAAAACAAACCTTTTGACAAAGAGGTAAAAAAGAGCATGTGTATGCAACTTACACTTCATAAAGCAAAAATGTTCGTTTTAAAAATCTATTTGCTCTGAACACCTTGACGCACGTGACCTCAAGGTGCATTTTTAATATACAAACAACGTGATGAAAGTCATCGAAAGCACCCGAAGCTCCAAAACGAACTCACTATTATGTACAATCTTAAACCTGTCGTTTAGGTCTACAAACCTTTTTGTGCTCGGCCTGGAACACAAAACCGGCTTTTGACAGATGAATCAAGGATAAAAAAATAACGCAAATAAATGTGTCTGCAAAAGGTAAAAAATTGCACTTCTAAATATCATGTGACATCTGTCGTTTAACGTCGCATTAATAAAAGATAAAGTTAGGTAATGGAGTGTGTGCAAAAGGTCCCTAATGTGTCGCCATTGGAGATATAGGGTAAGGTAACTGATAGTGAGCACTGCGCATATTGGGCGCCATGCGACAAAATATTGTTATAAAGCTTCAAAATTATAATCGGTCTATTTGGGCTATCCTGTCTAATAATAATCGTATAGATACATTAACTCAGTGCAGTTCCGGAACCCTAATACTATTATAAAGAGTGAAATGGACAGCGAAATCTATACCAAAGTTTTCAATAAAAAGCTTATATTAAAAACAAACCTTCTTTGACAAGAGGTAAAACAGAGCATGTGTATGCAACTTACACTTCATAAAGCAAAAATGTTCGTTTTAAAAATCTATTTGCTCTGAACACCTTGACGCACGTGACCTCAAGGTGCATTTTCAATATACAAACAACGTGATGAAAGTCATCGAAAGCACCCGAAGCTCCAAAACGAACTCACTATTATGTACAATCTTAAACCTGTCGTTTAGGTCTACAAACCTTTTTGTGCTCGGCCTGGAACACAAAACCGGCTTTTGACAGATGAATCAAGGATAAAAAAATAACGCAAATAAATGTGTCTGCAAAAGGTAAAAAATTGAACTTCTAAATATCATGTGACATCTGTCGTTTAACGTCGCATTAATAAAAGATAAAGTTAGGTAATGGAGTGTGTGCAAAAGGTCCCTAATGTGTCGCCATTGGAGATATTGGGTACGGCAACTGATAGTGAGCACTGCGCATATTGGGCGCCATGCGACAAAATATTGTTATAAAGCTTCAAAATGATAATCGGTATATTTGGGCTATCCTGTCTAATAATAATCGTATAGATACATTAACTCAGTGCAGTTCCGGAACCCTAATACTATTATAAAGAGTGAAATGGACAGCGAAATCTATACCAAAGTTTTCAATAAAAAGCTTATATTAAAAACAAACCTTCTTTGACAAGAGGTAAAAAAGAGCATGTGTATGCAACTTACACTTCATAAAGCAAAAATGTTCGTTTTAAAAATCTATTTGCTCTGAACACCTTGACGCACGTGACCTCAAGGTGCATTTTTAATATACAAACAACGCGATGAAAGTCACCGAAAGCACCCGAAGCTCTAAAACGAACTCACTATTGTGTACAATCTTAAACCTGTCGTTTACGTCTACAAACCTTTTTGTGCTCGGCCTGGAACACAAAACCGGCTTTTGACAGATGAATCAAGGATAAAAACATAACGCAAATAAATGTGTCTGCAAAAGGTAAAAAATTGAACTTCTAAATATCATGTGACATCTGTCGTTAAACGTCGCAATAATAAAGGATAAAGTTAATGGAGTGCGTGCAAAAGGTCCCCAATGTGTCGCCATTGGAGATATTGGGTACGGCAACTGATAGTGAGCACTGCGCATATTGGGCGCCATGCGACAAAATATTGTTATAAAGCTTCAAAATTATAATCGGTATATTTGGACTATCCTGTCTAATAATAATCGTATAGATACATTAATTTAGTGCAGTTCCGGAACCCTAATACTATTATAAAGAGTGAAATGGACAGCGAAATCTATACCAAAGTTTTTAATAAAAAGCTTATATTAAAAACAAACCTTCTTTGACAAGAGGTAAAAAAGAGCATGTGTATGCAACTTACACTTCATAAAGCAAAAATGTTCGTTTTAAAAATCTATTTGCTCTGAACACCTTGACGCACGTGACCTCAAGGTGCATTTTTAATATACAAACAACGCGATGAAAGTCATCGAAAGCACCCGAAGCTCCAAAACGAACTCACTATTATGTACAATCTTAAACCTGTCGTTTAGGTCTACAAACCTTTTTGTGCTCGGCCTGGAACACAAAACCGGCTTTTGACAGATGAATCAAGGATAAAAAAATAACGCAAATAAATGTGTCTGCAAAAGGTAAAAAATTGAACTTCTAAATATCATGTGACATCTGTCGTTAAACGTCGCAATAATAAAGGATAAAGTTAATGGAGTGCGTGCAAAAGGTCCCCAATGTGTCGCCATTGGAGATATTGGGTACGGCAACTGATAGTGAGCACTGCGCATATTGGGCGCCATGCGACAAAATATTGTTATAAAGCTTCAAAATTATAATCGGTATATTTGGACTATCCTGTCTAATAATAATCGTTAAGATACATTAACTTAGTGCAGTTCCGGAACCCTAATACTATTATAAAGAGTGAAATGGACAGCGAAATCTATACCAAAGTTTTAATAAAAAGCTTTATTAAAAACAAACCTTTCTTGACAAGAGGTAAAAAAGAGCATGTGTATGCAACTTACACTTTATAAAACAAAAATGTTCGTTTTAAAAATCTATTTGCTCTGAACACCTTGACGCACGAGACCTCAAGGTGCATTTTTAAAATACAAACAACGTGATGAAAGTCACCGAAAGCACCCGAAGCTCCAAAACGAACTCACTATTGTGTACAATCTTAAACCTGTCGTTTACGTCTACAAACCTTTTTGTGCTCGGCCTGCCAGTGCTGCTGTTGGCAGGTTTGTGAACAGTACGCCGTGTTCCAGCAGCAATGGTAGATGGCGTCTTGTTCGCAGTTGTAACACTAGAAATAATAAATCAAATTTAAGTTCTTTTAGTTATGGGCTTTTAATTTAAAAAGTTTTTTTTCCGCTTTTAAAACTTTCATAAAAAAGTACATTTTTAAATTGAAATCGTTTTAATATCCTGTAATTTTTTTGTAGATACCGCAGTTACTCTGCAAAATGCAAAAGACACGAAAAAATATTCTACCAATATATGGGCACCTAAGCTCACACTAAGTAGTATAGTTATGGTGTATGTGTGAGCTTATATTATTAAAAACTGAAATATATTTTATTCAACTCCAGACAATTACCTTTCGTTTGATACCACACAAGCCTTGTTTCGACTTAAACTCTAATTTTTATTTGGCTTGCGTTCGGTGGATCTTGTTCATTTATAAATGGGACCATCACGACCCAAGACCCAGCCAAGGTACCAAATTTCATTCAAATCGGGCAAGCTGTTTTTGAGTTATGCGGGTTGTTTGTTACAGACAGACATACAACAGACAAAAAAGTTTCAAAATCATCTGAAACGCAAAGATATATAAAAATTTTTGAAATCGGAGCAACTTTTTTTTTTCTCGAAAAAATTAGGATCACCAAAGCTCACACTACTATAGTATAGTAGTAGTGTAAGTTAAAAATGATGTTAAGGAATATTGCGAGAGTAAATCAAATATGAACCGGAATTAAAAAAAAAAAATTTTTTTTGGTACAGTAAATAAAAGTTTAAATATATTTTATTTTTCTACATAACCTCCTTTATTATTTAAGCTTTTTTTCCGACTGGATCGACAGTTTTTTAATTCCTTACTCTAGAATAAAAGAAAACAGTTTTCTCACCCACTGCTTCTTCTTGGTCTCAGAAATCTGCGTGTTATGCGATTCGAAGATTTTCTTCAGATAATCATTGTGACTGTTGGTGATCTTCGAAACTTCAAGTTGCATGCAGTCCATTGCACATTTAATAAGGTCTTTTTTGTTTTGAAGGGCTTGCAGTTTTGTTCTCATCTGGAAAAGTTATATATGTTTACGAAATATTTTAACTAAAAAATATCTTGAGCCAATTTTTATTTAATCATTATTTTAAAAACAAAAAATCTAATGACGAATCTAATATATAATAAACCCACAAAATAATGTTTTTAAATAACACACAACCAGTCGCAGGCGAAAAGGGCGTTCCAGATTAAGATGTCGTGTGGCAGCAAAAATTTTTTTGTTTAAAATACAAAAAAAACAAGCCTGCCCAATTTTGTTATTTAATTTGTTCTCTGGAAAATAAAGATTTTTGGCAATGTGTATTGTTAACAGATAAAAAGATTTTTCAATCATACAGTGATCGAAAACAAATTTTAGTTTATCGGCCACCAAGAACGCGCTACCAAGAAAAATATATTTAGGGAAACGAAGACTTTTTTTTTTGCGAACTTGGGGGTGGATTTCGGCAAGAGAAATTGTCACAGAGAAATACGAAAATCCCTTAAAAAGTTGGATACAAACAAAGCAATTGGTCCAGATGGCATTCCCGCGATAGTACTCAAAAATTGTGCTAACGAACTCACCCCAACTTTCGCTAAATTATTCAATTTATCTTACAGGCAAGGAGTATATCCATCATCATGGAAGTCTGCCGCAGTACAACCTATTCCAAAGAAAGGAAAAAAGACAGATCCGTTAAACTATAGACCAATTGCTCTACTTCCGGTGATATCAAAAGTAATGGAAAGAGTTGTGAACAATCACCTAACCAAGTACTTGGAAAAGTACAAAATTATCAACAAGCAATACGGATTTCGAAAATATAGGTCAACTGGCGATTTACATACATACGTCACTTACTTATGGCAAAAAGCGATTGAGTTACGGGGCGAAACAAGAACAATTGCCTTAGATATATCTAAAGCATTCGATAAAGTCTGGCATGAAAATCTGCTCAACAAGCTCAAAGCAATGGGATTGTCGCCGAAACTTTGCACTTGGTTTGAAAGTTACCTTAAGGATAGATCCATTTATGTTGCACTGGATGGCCGGAACTCCAACTCTTACCAAATAAATGCTGGTGTGCCACAGGGAGCAATCCTTTCGCCAACATTTTTTCTGATTTACATAAATGACCTCATAGATAAAACAGTAAATCCACTTTACTGCTTTGCAGATGATGGCAATGTAGTCTCCTCAGTCATACCACCCACTCAGTGTCTATCTGCACGTGAATTCCATCTTCTTAGACTAACTCAAATATCGCAGATAAATAACGACCTGGAGATAATAGAGGACTGGGGCAACAAAAACCTTGTACAGTTCAACGCGCAGAAAACCCAAGCAGCCCTGTTTTCAAAAAAGACCAGCACCGGTGAGCCAAACATCATGCTATCTAGAAGTGCTGTCACATTGCAGAGCCAGTTGAACATCCTAGGAGTCACTGCAGAGACCAACATGTCTTGGCACAGTCACGTGGCAGATATAGCTAAAAGGGCGTCCCAAAAGCTTGGGGTGCTATTTCGTACAAGACATCTATATACACCAAGCCAACTGCTGACACTCTACAAAGCCCAGATTCGACCAACTATGGAGTACTGCTTACATATATGGAGTGCGGCACCCAAACATACCTTAATGCTTTTGAACACCATGCAAAAACGAGCTATCAAGCTGATCAATGACCCCGCACTTACCCGTAGCTTGGATAGTTTCGAACATCGAAGAACTGTGGGCGATCTATCTCTCTTCTATAGGTATTATCACGGAAAATGCTCTGAAGAGTTGGCACGTATGATTCCCCCGGGAGTAGCACCTACTAGGCGAACACGTCAAACAGACGGTAACCATCAATTTACTGTCAAAATAGAGGCACCAAGAACCTCATTATATCAGAATTCATATCTGTGGAGAACAGCATCGCTGTGGAATAAACTCCCTGCGACAGTTTTCCCTGCAGGTTACAACTTGAACCGTTTCAAAACCAACACACACCAACATTTCCGCGCACTGGCCGCTTCTCGAGCGTGATAGGGATCTCCTTGCGTGTGCGCTTAACCGTAAAAAAAAGAGGACATGGGGCTCTTTTTAGAATCCTTGGTAGATTTAATGCTCAGGCTTATGTTACCCTCATGAGAGACGTCATGCTTCCTCAAGTCAGTATTCTTTACCCAGATGGTTTTGTATACCAGCAAGACAACTGCCCTGTCCACACAGTCCAAATATCACGACAGTGGTTTTGCCATGGGCAGCCAAAACTCCCGATTCCAAGGCAATCGAAAACGTGTGGGGACATATCAAGAAAATTAATAAAAATGAATATTACATATCACCTTACGAAACCACCTTATGGAACTTATGATACAATTGTTTTTTTTTTCTATATTTCTTTAATTTGCTAATAATATGACTGGATTTTATTGATATTGGTCAAGTCAGTGCCTTGTTTTCGCCGAACATTTCTCTCTTCTTCATATTTTCTTTTGATTTGTACAATTGTCGACTTGTTTCATCCATAGGGAGCGACTACACGGCACACCAACCAACTAGCGTTTGATTTGATCAATTTTTATTTTGTTGTAATAAAAAGGTAGAAATTATTTTTTTATATTATTTTCCCAAATTTTTTATTAGTACTTAACATTAATTAGTAGCCTTATAGAACCTTTAAACGCTCAGATAACTATAGAAGAAGTATCCTTATTAGTTTATTAATTTGTCAAATAAAAATTAACCTTTTTTGCAAAAATTAATCATTTACAATAAGTCATGCAAACACCAAATTTTCAAATGTCTGTGGCTAACTTCTGCCGTATGCATTTTATGTGGCGTTTTTATACGTAGAAAAGCAACAACGCGACGCTGTTAAAACAGACTAAAACCACAACAAAACGTGTTTATTTCAGAAAAAGTTCTAAAACAACTCTAAATTTACAAAATGTACATACCTCTTCTACTGCATCGCTATAGGGCTGATCCAAAGGTTGCATAGCTGCTTCCGTCTGATTAGCAGATATCATCATGCTACAGTTTTCTGTCGAGCTGGAGACCTGCTCATAGCCATTGGTGTCTTCAAAACTGCAAAAACGAATATTAGTCCAGCGATATTAAAATTTTAACTCGGCATTCTAAATGTTTAAAATTTAAGTTCCATTTTACAACTTTTTACATAATTTTATGTATTCTTTCCTATGTAAGACATGGTTATAAAATTAATATCTAAGAGTATGTCACTGTGACATTTTTGTCAGACATAGGTAAAGAATACATGAAATATCATAAAAAGGTATAAATTAGAAATACATATTTTAAACTTTACAGAACAATAAAATCAAAACAAAAACATTTCAGGTAAAAAAAGCCAAGGACGCGAAAATTTAAAAAACACCCAACTACTAACTTTACTTGGAACTACTAGTCGCAGTTGGGTACAAAATTACCCAATAACCTGATTCATGAAATTACAAAACTGTATAATTTCGTAAGTGCGCTTTGGGCATCAAAACTAAAAGTTGAAACATGTCGTACATTATAGGTATACCTATCAATTCTGTATTCAACTGCGACTAGTCCTTACAAGTAAATTTAGCAGTTGGGTGTTTTTTTTATTTAAAAATTTCTTTATTACATGAAATGTTTTTGTTATGATTGCACTACTTCTTTAAAGGATCTGGATAATATTTAAGTTTTGAAGTAGTAAAAATGCGGAATATTGTTTAAAACTTTTGCAATGCCTTATTTAAAATTTTGAGGTGTTTTCATTTTTTCGCATGGTTTTATCATAGTTCCTATCAGTCTGCCAAACTTCAGCCTTGTAGCATGTCTGGAAGTACAGTAGAATTTTGATGATCTATACATGAGTGAGTGAGTGGCAATTTTGACGTTTTTTAAGAAATTTCGTAACTACTTTACTACTTTATGGAAGTCCATAAAACTTGGAGGCGTTGTTAACTCTATGAAGATCTAGGACGGTGCAAAGTTTCGAAGCTCAGTCCGAAGTAGATTCTTAAATAGGTCAAATATGGGTTGAAATGTTGGCCGGGGACTGCCGTGCCTCAGTTGACATTTTAGAATTATTAGTCTAAGAGAGATCAGTGGGTGTAAGCTTTATTATAGCGGATGGTGGCACAGGTAATCTTTTTATTTGATTACATACCCAAATGAAGCCTGAGGCATTTCATTATTTGAATCATGGTTGCTGTCATTCTGATCCTCTTCTTCGCAGTCAGATATGTCTATCACATTGTTGCCAGATGTTGTGCTACACGAGGCCTTTTCTTCTTTGGTCTCGAGTTTCGATTTCTTCGGTTCTGAGACGGATGTATCCACTTTGGTTGCTAAAATGTAGAAGAATAGAACAGCTAGATTTTACAGCGTTTGTTATTACCATTGTAAAAGCTGAAAATTAGGCTGAAATAGAAGGGCACTCGTAGGCAACCCGTTAGGAAGCCTAACCACTTGTGTTTTGCTGAAAAAAGAGGAAATTCTCGGACTTTCCCTACCTAAAGTTACGTTTTAAGACCCTGAATAGTTTTTAACAGCTAGTTTTTATCCCAAATTTATTTAAAAAAACTGGCAAAACCACAAATAAACAAAAACAGCGGTTGACAAGCAATTAAAATTTTTAAACCAGAGACACAGATTACTAACCACAGAAATAGATTGGACACCCCCATGTTAAACTCTTAATACAATTTATGAATAGGGTCACTGCATCCTGGAAGCCTGGCGTCTCCATGGGTAGCGACAAGCCCAGGTGACCTGCCTCGGAATTTCCATGGGCGACTCGTCAACTTACCTCGGAATAATTAGAGTACCCACACGCAATTTTTATACAATATTGTAAATTAACCTCGGAATTTTTAGAGTACCTACAATTTTTGTAGAAGTTTTTAAAGCGATCTCAGAATTTTTAGAGTACCTACAGTATGTAAAATATTTAAAAAAAAATTAAACACTATACTTATATTTTAAGTTTTTGACCAACTTTTTATTTTTATAATATAAATTAATACAAAAAATACGACAACAATTTAATGCATACACTTTTACTATTAGAATATTTTCTGTGGGGTTACCCTAAATTTTGCCTCTTTTGTAAATTTCTTATAGTTTCTAAAGTCAATTCTGTGGTTCTGCCGTGCTTCCAATCAGGTAGACTTTGTGCAAAAACATGATTTTTTGAAAAATATTCCAAAACTTTTATTTTTGTGTTTTACATCGATCAGTAAGTCTTTATTTGTTTTTAAAATAACATGCAGTGTCTTTAAAGTTTTTTAGATTTGGAATTATAACATTTAACGGCATTGTTAGAGATACATTACTTAAATATTAAATCAAGTAAAACAAACTTCAAACCTATCGAGACTTCGAGCCTTAAAGTAAACCTGGACGATCACTCTAAAGCAGGAATGTTCAGGAAGCCAGAATAGTTTTTAATGGTACCTAGTCTTAATTCTACACTTTTGTTATTTTTAATTGGATGTCCCATGTTAGTACCATGTATGTCTAGAGTACGTACATTTTACGTTTAATTGGATGTACCATGTACGTACCTAGTACGAGTTTTTACGTACCCACATAGCAAAAAAATCACATCAACATTAAATTAACGTAAACAAAAATAACAAAGTTTTTTTTACTGTAAAACAACCTTATACTATGTAATATTTATTTTGTTAAATCTACATGCTTAAAGATAACTTAAAAACAAGGACAAATCTAGCTATAAAAATCCACTTTTTGCTGTGTATATAACGTGTTTTTTACCCTCGTTATTTTCATGTACCAAATTCACACTTGAAAAGTCTTCCACAACATGTTCTAAAATGTCACTAGATTAAGACTTCTAAAACACACTAACTCTCTGCGTCTTTTTGGTCACGTTTTTTTTAACTTAAAAGAGACGCGAAATGAAGTTATAAAAGTTCACTATTTTTAGACTACAACACTTCAAGACAATTTTAAAGATGGCGCTCAAGGCAAGAGAAAAAATCTATATATCTATACATATACATTATATTTTTTTTAAGCTAAACAAGATTTTTTAACAGTAAACACTTTCACATAGTATTAATGTGTCTTTATCAGGTTAAATGACTGATGCGTCGTGATCGTAAAGGATCAGGGATTAGTTTCTTATCAACAGGTTTTTGAAGTTTAGAGGCCAAAGCACTGCCTGATAGATTTCGTCAAAGTGAAAAATGCCGACAATAGGTGGCGCTGCTGCTAGTAAAATCTCAAAATTATTCGGTAAAAAAGCCATGCAAGTTGCGTATTTTTTTACCTTCCTGGCCCGTGCAATAATGGCTAGAAAAGGTATTGCTTTCGATGAAAAAAAAATGTTTTTCAGATGACGCCGAAAATGTGTTTATTTGGGTGTATTTTGACTTATCTTCGCAATATCGTCGTGACGTCTGTGTGTGTGTGTCTATCTGTGTGCGTGTAT